>OX371223.1:2151213-2751213 GCA_947310385.1 Nephrotoma appendiculata | reverse complement strand
TGATTTTTTATTCGCGCTATAAAAATATTGGAGTTCTACCCCCTTTTGTTACGAATAATGTTGTAATAAATAAAGTTGAATCATTCAAATATCTAGGAGTCGTTTTTGATTCATGTATGTCCTGGAGCATACTTCGGCATTATCTAAAAAAATAACGCCGTTCATTGGTGTTCTGAGGAAGCTCTCATATTTTGTGCCGAGATACGTTTTAAAGATTATATACTTCTCTTTTGTACACACTGAAATGACCTATAGTATTATCGTTTACGGAACAGCGAGTAAGAAGTTATTGAATAGGATCCAAGTAATGCAAAACAAATGTGTAAAAGCTATATGTAAACTTCCGCTGTCTGTCGTACACTACTTTTATATGAAACTGAGACCAATGGAATATTACCTATAGAAGCCTTACACGATTTTCAGATTGTATTATACATGTACAAAGCAATTAATGTGTCCTCTGTCCTGTCAAATTTAGAGTTTAGTGAAACTAAACACGAACAATTCACTCGATTTGGCAAAAAATCTTTCTTGTGGTAACATCAATATTGAATTTGGTAGGAAGTCAATTAGATTCGCCGATCTGTCTGTGTATAATTAGTTACCTGAATCGTTAAAAAATCGTTTAATGTTAACCATTTAAAAAAAAAATCTAAAATGTCATTTTCAAGAAATTATTCGTGATAATTTTTAATATTTTTGAAGTTTTAAATTAAAAAACGAAAAAAAAAAAAATTACAAATGGAACATCTGATTACAGAATGAGAGAGTAAATATTTGTGGTATTGGTTTTCTTTCAAAGAACAATAAATTCATTGGAACTCCTCTACTGCAAGTATATTGAATTGAATTTCTTTTTTCTGACCACCTTATCGAAAATTAATTTTAGAATCCCATTTCAGAAAATCTGTTAAAAAATGGCTAAATTCCATCCCTATTAGCTATTTTCTAAAATTGTATTGCAGTCATTTTTGAATTTTGGTAAAAAATCTTTTAAGAGTCCCATTTTCCCACATGTCAAATTTTAAAAATTCAAACCGGGATTTCCTAAAAATCGGGACTTTGGAATTTTGAAAACCGGGATTTCATTACATAATCGTAACTTGACCAAACATTAATTATATATGTACGATGCCCGATCGACTATCCGATATTTGATGTGAACAAAGTTTAGTTTGAACATACATATGTATCATTAAAATAATTACTAATTTCAATGAGATGATAGAATCGGTAAAATAGAACAAATATTAAAATTGTTACATGAAATTCCATTCACAGAACTACATTTTCCGCAAATGATCAAATGGCTCTTGCGTTCGAATTCACCACAATTGGTCTACTCCCCTCTACACAACAAAAGCCAATTTCATGTTGAGAAAGAAATATATCCTCATTCAAACTTTCACTTCCAAACCTAAAGCAATGCGACATATTATTCTTCCGTTTTCTATAAAGCTGAACTACATCAGTGCATCATTGAACACTAAGTCCTAGTTTCGGGACAAGTACAATACACTTTTGGAAGTGTTTTTTATGTCCGATTGCGCTTATGTAAATTCTTTCAATTTATACATTTTGAGGAATATTTGAAACCTTTAGTAATGTTGTCTACGTATTTTTTATTGCAATATACGAGTACATTTCTCATGCTAAACAAACAAACTGTTCGGAGAATTTAATTTTCCTTTGAGTTTGCCCATTGCTTTATGGGCTTCTATATATATATTCGCAAATAACTAGCCAAACCCTCCTGTATCCCTATATGTTATGAAAGAATATTTCTAAAATTAACAAAATAAAAACAATTAATTTTCAATTTATTACAAAATAAGACGAACAATTTCTATTTATAAAATGTGTTACTTCTATATCAAGAATACATAATCGTTCAGTATGATGTGTCTGCCCTAAATGCTCGTCACATCAATATTAATAAAAATAATCAAAAATAAAATATAACCAATTTATGCCACCCACCCCCGTCCATTTGTACATATACCATATATACCGTTCATATTTCATACCCATTACGTTACACACATGCACAGTACAGTATTCTATTTTAATTCTTGTATTCCGTGAACTCGAATAATCAATAAAATTTTAATGACCATATTTTATTAGATGACACACAGATAGAATGAACGAAAATTGGGAAGCAATCCAAAATAAATTTAAATTGATCGATTTGCTCGCGATATATTTACAGTTAAACGCGTATGTGTGTCATCCAAACGACGAGTGAGTAAATGTTTCTACAAATGTTCATATATTTGCGGCCCTTTTCTGGTGAAATATACAATTGAATGAAAATGAGATCTAACTCTCTGTCCTGTGTACAGTGAGTGACTCTACTTAGTTATAAATAATACCAATCAATCGATCAATCAATCAATCAGTCAAGGAATATATGTCTATGTTTCACTTATATTCCAATTTATTTTCGAAAATGAAAAGAACACGGGACGGTATAAATACATCGTGCCTAACACAAAACAACAACAATATGTCGTCATATGGAGATAAAGAGAATAGAAAATTTGAAGATAGATTTCCCTAATGAAATATGATCATTAGTGGCATGATGGAAAACGGAAAATGAGGAAAAACTGAAAACTAGACAAACACACAAAATATAATTGATGAAAATTTAGATGTTACGCGCGTTCGTTTTGTGCGTCGAACACAAATTGGTTAGGAGAGGAAACAGTAATTAATGAGTTAAAGTTGAGTTTGATTATCGGTTTGTGTTTTTTTTTTTATATAATATATTTGGTTGATGATTGGCGTGTAACGAACGAACATAATCATATTAAGCCATTGGATGTACGATTGTTCGTTTGATTTGGCACAATTCAGTGTTAAGTGTATCAACCCGGCCTAAAATTAACATTTCTATTATTACAGGATACACAAACTTAGATAACTTCACATTTTCCAAATGACATTTTAACATTTTCGATTACTAAATATCCACTTAAATGAGCCGTTAAAAACTTCTAGGTCGCTGGTCCGACGACTCTACAACTTATTAGAAGCCGCGGAATACAAATTTCGTAAAATCATTTAATTTTAAAAATTCTACTTTTTTCAGTTCTAAATTATTATCGATCTATGTTCCTTCACGTTTACTTTGCAGTTTCTGTCAAACGAACTGTGCCTTAGAAATTTTTGTTTTTTCTCGACCGAGATCAATTTGCTTTTCGTTTCAGAGCGTAAAATACTTCCCGGAATACATATCTTGCTTGTCTAGCGATGAACAATCCAAGTGTTTTAATAATGATTTTACATGAACTGAAAAAGGATTATAGTATTTCATTCGCCGAAAATCGTTTTATTTTATGAAGCTCGTGAACATTACCAAATTGTTCTCTCGTAAATCAATATACTAGATAACAAACACCTAGGGGCTCAACATGTTTGTGTTTGAATGAGAGTGAAAGTTTGCAAATATAGAATTTTAGGTACGAGATGCAAATAACATTTTATCTACTATCTCTATCTAATGTTTATCTGCGATTACAGAGAGAATCACACTCATAACTATTTTTTTTTTTGCTAAAACAATTTTAGTTTGAAATTTCAAGTAGTATTCATACGACGGATAAAAATCCCGGATTTTTCTATCCCATTGTTTTAACCAATTACATCACGTAAATTATACAATAGACACGCCTATTTTCATACAAAAGAGTTGAAAAAAATTGAAAAAAAATCTCGGATGCAAAAATCCGAGATTTCTATCCGTCGTATGAATTCGACTTCAAGTTTGTTTCGATCGGAGAATGAGGTTTGTTTTTAGCACTTTAAAACAATTGCAGGTTTGAGATAGGATAATAATTGATCTCCAGAAAAAAAACCAATTTATTTTTTCCGTACATTTTGAAGAACCACATTTTGTTAGAAGATCGCTGTTCCAACAATATTCGCCAGTGGATCGAAAACTAAAACTTCCGAATATATTACGAATATTGATTTGACACTTATACAGTGCCCACCGAAATACTGTCCCATATTGACTCTTATTTTAAAATAGAGCAATATAACACGCGATCGAAAGTTCGTAAAGTTTCTGGTGGTATGTGGCCTCATATGTGTGGTACAATCTATTTGTATTCATGAATTGTGTGCAGGAAACTACTATCAGCTAGTGAAATCAATCAATTACATCTCAGTATCAAAAAATGTAGTATTAGCAGTATTGCTAAACGCTTAATCTGATCCAGTTCAGTTCATGTTTTGTGAAACAAGATTTTAATTTAAAATTTATGATTCTACTTATCAGAGCTTTAACTTATCCTGAAATATGCGGACCAATTATGGTACCATTTCTGTTTATAATGAAAAGAACTGATTGGGATTACGAACGCGAACTACCTTAGCATGTCAACGTTGCTGGTCTTCTTCTGCGATCGATTGCGAATTTGTGTTTTTATCCAGCAAAAAAATTGATCATCCTGACAAAATTATACTGCTTTGTACGCGGATAGTCACCGTACAATTTAATGTAAACTGTGTTGCACTTTTCATGTGAGTAGTGTGAGGAGACAGCAAAACACTTCTTAAATTCCACTCATATCAAAAATGCACACTGTTAAAATTTAAATTTTTTCAATTGGATTAGGTGATGAAATTGAAACATTTACGATTATTAGAGACATTTATCAATCCATGTATTTTGTTTTAATTGGCTGACCTGGAGATGTCCTTTGATGTATTTTAAGGCGAGGGGAAGTTCAAACGATGAAATCATACGGGTTCAGTTATGATTATATTTACTGGTAACGTAAACTTTTACTGGGTTTGAAAATTTTCTAATTTTATTCCACCGATCCTAGGGATATTTTCAAGTTGCATGTACATGGTTACAAAGCTCAGTTAAAAATGTGCGTGGTGTTAATTAAGTTTAATTATGATGATTTTTTGCTTGTCTAAATTTACTTCTATATTCGATTAGATCAGAATTTCTGATCATATACATTTTTTCCGATTTTTTTAGTTACGAAAACTTGTTCTCAATTGGAGATATTAGTATTATCGCCAACTGGATTTTATCCAATCAAATGGCTCACACTTGTGTAACATCTACTTTAGCGAATCATCTTCAAATCTTCACTCTATAATAATCCACACTAGAACGCAACCTGTGGAGAATTAAAATGAAGTTAAATATTAACGACGTGTTCAGATCGAAATTCTACTAACGTATATAACCAACCAAAGTCAATCGATTTAGCTTTAGAAATCCATCAAGATGAGGTTACCAAACCGTCAGGTTTTAACACGCCACCGTTCAATTGAACATTGAATTCTTTAAATTAAAAAATTGGGTCGTCTCATAAAACCATTGCATAAAACTAAAAAATATGGAAAATATTTTGAGCTTATGTTCAGAATATAATCCGAATGCCTTAGCGAATTCTCACTATATGCATTTTTTAACCTATTCGTAACCTCGAATTTTATTGTAACCTCAGAATAACTCAAAATTTCAACTTTAGAAATATAAAGCATCAATTATAAAGAAGATTGGCGCAAGAGAATGATGGTTGCATTATATAAAGCATGTTATTGAAATTACCAAAGTGTCCCCAAAAATGGAAATATCTGCACAATTCCTTCTATCGATTATAGCAAATTTGTTTTGGTCGTCAGAAATACAGGGTTATCCAATTCGAGGTTGATAAAGTAGAAATCTGTATACCGACATCTGTCAAAGATAAACCTCAAGTATGCTGTCATTTATTTAGTTGACATTCTGCCATTTAAGAATATGGAGCATTTAACAATCGCAAATTGGGTGTTGGAAAAACAGGCCGTCGATGCTGATTTTTCGAACAAAATTTTCTTCAGTGATGAAGCTCATTTTTCGCTTGGTGGATACGTTAATAAGCAAAACTGTAGAATTTGGGGCTCAGAAAATCCACAATTGATTGTAGAGAAGCCATTACACCCGGAAAAAGTCACTGTTTGGTGCGCATTGTGGTCTGGTGGTGTGATTGGGCCGTATTTTTTTGAGAACAACCATGGACGAACCGTTACCGTCAATTCTGAGCGCTATGGCCGCATGTTAACCGATTATTTTTTTACGAAAATCGAAGATTATGATCTTGACGATATGTGGTTCCAGCAGGATGGAGCAACCAGTCACGTAACACGAGCAAATCGAGATCTTTTGCAAGAGAAATTTCCTGGACGTTTGATTTCGCGATTGGCTGATGTCAATTGGCCTCCAAGATCCTGTGATTTCACGCCTTTGGATTTCTTTTTGTGGGGCTACGCGAAAGATCGTGTTTACGCAAACAATCCTCAAACTCTTGACGAATTGAAAACTAATATTGTAAGGTAATGGCCGAGATACCGCCCGAAATGTGCCGAAAAGTCATTGAAAATTACCTCAAAAGAATCAAGGCCTGTAAGAAGTCCCGTGGAGGACATTTGAATGATATCTTGTTTAACTAAAAATGGCAAGGATCAATCTGTAAAATGAAATAAAAATTACAATACATTCCGAATATTTTGTGTGTTTTTTTTAAGTTTACTTTATCAAGCTTGAATTGGATAACCCTTTATTTCGTAAGTCAACGGTTTCATACCAAATAGATGTTATCTACAAGCTTAATTAATTGTTTCACTTTTCTCGTTATTACTCAACAGTCGATTACACTACATCGACATTTAATAAGGCCTTTGATTCTATCATGTAAATTCGGATTATCCAATCAATTATTTTATTACGTGGTTCAAATTTCAAGAGGCAGACCCAATACATTATACTTGAAAATAACAAAACAAATAAAGCTCCTGGTTACTCGATGATTACTAAATTACCTCTAAGGGATAACCGAATGGGAATATGAAAACACGTGTACGATTATGCTTATTTTTATACATATATTGTATATTTTTAGTCCATTTGTGCCTATTTAGAAGTGGCGCATAATAATCCAACTATGTGTGGTTAAATTAATTATACCAGAAGAGATGCCCACTGAAGGGGTTTATCGGCGTAATTATGTAGAGAAATTTAATTTCTAGCATTTAGAGAGCATCACCAAAAACACCCGAAATGGTCGAAAGCGCGGAGCAAACGCTGCAGGTGATCAGTGTAGGATGTCTATTTATAGAGGAGCATGTCGAAGCATATCACCTCTCGTAACAAGGTATTCGGTTCTGTTGCACATCGAACTTTTCAGCGTATAGTAACGTAAATGTAACACCTTCTGTATAATACTAGAAAATTCATATTTTATTCCCCTTCTGGGTGCAGTGTCAATTCAAATTTTAGAAAGGCTGTAGAATATATTAGAATACAACCAATATAATTTTTGTCTAAATCAAGAAACTTCTGGCTACACTACTGCTTCTGACATAGATAATTCGGTATTTTATTTAGTTAGTTATTTAGTTGTTTATCAAATTATTGGCAAAACCTACCGATGAATACACTTAAAATAGATTTTAAATTCCAAGATATATAGTTAACATGTAATTATTTATATAAGAACCCTTTTAATTGACAAAATAATATCATAAGGTGGGATCTTAACTTATCAATAAGAAATTTTTTCGTTTTTAATTCAAAGTATAAAAGTAAACCAAAATAAAAATCTTCAAAATGGTTAAAGGTATCATAACAAAGTTTTACTCAAGGGAGGAAATTGGTAAAAAAAAATGTTATTAATTATCGAAATGAGGTTCTATGCAACCTCCTTTTCGACAACCACGGGAATTTCACACAGTTTAATTTTTGTTGATTTTTGGTTCCAAGTATTCATTTGTATTGATTTCGTTACGATTGGGAAAATCAAACAGTCTTGCCTCCAATTTTATATGTATTGATAGACAAATCGTGCAAATCAGCATCATTTTTCGACAGCTTGACGACCATTGCTTAACATAATGCTTAATTATCTCAAAATTTGAAACTGATTTGCCCATTTTCAAAATGGCGTTGTTTAACTGATATTTATAATCAAATAGTCTTCCCACTTCTTGGTTTTTATTTTTTTAAATCTTTGCTTGATTTTAGAGAATTTTTTTTAGATGAGATTCTCTATTTGTGTTTTGACTAGAAAGTATTTCATCTACATGCAAAATATATTCTTCCGAAAGATTTTTGCACCACATTGAAGCTCTATATAAATTAGTGCCATTATTCACTTTTTTACAAGAAAGTATAATTTATCCAATGGATTTAATGTCCGTTAAAGGTCATTTAATACCTTCCTTTCGTTCATGCACACACCACCCATTAATCAACTCACACAATTACAATACAGCATACCCGCGCATTGCAAGATTCATGTCAACCTGTACCCGGACATGGCGTCTTCATTGTGTTTATCAACATCACCGATCGTAATCGATGACGAAAATTTGCTTTGTATTCTGCCTCTGATGATATTTGATCACAGTATCTCCCGGTCCGAGTGCTGAAGCTTTAACCACTCCACGACTTGTCCGGTCTAACTTATAGGCTTTTCTCTTGTAAATTATTTTGATAAATGGCATTCAAAATATGTAATCATTGCTTTAGCGATTACAAATATTTTATTCATTGATCTCCACTGCTAAAACTTTTGACATAATGAATTCATTAGGGGTTTTTGTTTCAGGTCCACCAACTGTTAGCATCATGACTAGGTAGTGAAATTTTCATAAAATTCAATTTTTTCCACTACTTTGGCCGTTTTATGCAACATGTTGCCAACTCTTTTTTTCAATTTCCAAACACATCCAAATTCAGTACATGTCCAATCGCAGCATTTTCAGTCAGGAGATCGTCTTTTAGCGTCGTCACTACGATTATTTTTTATGCAGCATGCAACCAGATGCAATGATATTTTGAAGCTTACCGATTTAGTTGTTTTAAGTACACAGTGCTATACGTATCACATTATATAAGATAGATTTGACCAATCTGGCGAAATATTTGACACCGCACCTGGAGAATTAGGTCATATTCGTTTTTTAAGTTGCACTAATGAAATACCGCTCTAGCAGTCGATTAATCTTCATTGTAAATAGCCTAAAATTTCTTGCGGAACCCCCTCTAGCAGCTGATCTGTAATGTCTGTATTAATATTTCCCTCGTCAAACTCTTCATCAGTGTTCATTTACATCCAGGTGGGATGGTCATAATGTCGATTTTATTTGTACGTTTAGCTTAAACTCCTAACCTAAAACTGTAGTAGTCAGTAAAGATCTATAGTCGGAATAGTGGAACTCCATTTTAGTTTTAACATTATTTTTTTGATTAACGTCATCATTGTGCTGTCTAGCGTTTAATTATTTACATAGAATTACTACAACTGATTTACCGATTATTATGTGCATATATTATTTATTAGCATAGATTATTAGCATATATTATGTGTGCTCGGGAGGATTGTAACTCTAGTCTCCTTTACAGTTTTATCATATTTTTTACCGATTCATATTGAATCTAGTAGATCAAATTTTTTCCTCTTTCTGGATTTGTGTCTTCCCAAACACGTTGCATGTGGTTTGCTGCATGTTTGCTTATTTCTTCACTGACGAACACTATATTCAGGTCTCTGTGGAGGTTGTGATTTCAGTTGTACTTGGAGGGAAATATATATTGACGATACACTATATACTTTATTACAATTTACTATATATATACATACTTTGAGTATAACTACTTGCATAAATTCGGTTCTAAAATGTTTTCGGTTCTAAAGTGTTCCAAAATGTTTGCTTGTACAACCATCGACGATCCTTCTAGCCCTTCATGCTGTTTAAATTGCGTGGTATCAGCGGTTCTATATATATATTTTAAGACATTAAGTTGTAGTAAAGTGGGTTTCCTATTTTAGGCATACGTCTATATTTGTTCCAAATTTAGAAAGTTTTGTATTTCTGGAATATGTTGTATTAGCCCATTTGGATTCCAATTTACTACTCTAAATGTTTTATTTGTGGTTCTTTGCGTAATTTTGATAGAGAATTGATGCCATTTCATTCAGAGAGTTTTGCTTATCTAGCCTGATACTTCTTTTCATGTCTCTTGTTTAGCTAGTCCAATGTTGAGAGTTTCCATGCTTCTTAGTTTTTTTGAAATTCTGTTGTATCTTCGGTACTGCTCCTCGAAATTACTGGCATTGCCACGTGCAAGTATACAGCTTTGGTTATTTGGTTTTGTTTGCAGTTTTTTCCTCCCTAGTTGAAGTTTGGGTAATTTATTCAGTGTAGTCCTCCATGTGCACTCTAAGGTAAGGGGGTTTTCTTCACATTTCGCCTAATAATAGTGACAAATGAATAACTTTGTGTTAGGATCATTTTAAACTTTTAAATGTCCCTGCAGATTTAAAAAGCAAAATTTTATTTTTGGTGAAATGTTGATATATTTTCAGTCACAAACTCTACTGTGACCTCGCTAATTATAAATGGGCGGTTTTGAATACAATGCACAGTGACAATTCATTATTTCAACGCTAGGTTGTGAAAGCTGTCGTTTTTCAAAAGAACTTAAAAAACAACGTTTCTTATTTTTCTTAAATGAATTGAAATTTGATTCATCGTTATATTAACCATCTATCGTTTTCAGCTTGATACTTAAAGGCTAGATGGAGTCTAAAAGAATGTACTGATGGGTTGGTTTTTAACAAAAATTTTCAAAGCAAAAGCTTTGTTTAAAATTTACAAAACGAAGAAATATAGAATCATTAAAGAAACGCCTATCAAAAATCGGAATTCATCGGGATAGACAGAATAATTAATTTTTGATTAATTATTCCTTAACTAAGTTACTCGAATAACAACCTTACAAGTTTTATTCGTGGGTTGATATACTCATACACATTCCATTACATCTCAGTAAAAAATGTTTATCAAACCAAAAGAAGGATGGGAGAGTGGGACGGTGAATCGTAGAATGAGAATCATTTTCAAATCCTTAAGAAACCATTAATTTTTTGTTGTTTTCGTTGGAACGAGTAAACAAAGGATTTTTCTGGTATTCTTTTCTAAAAAAATATTAATCTGATTGTAAATTAATACTCAAATTTTACAGACAACCAAAATAAAAAGGATTTGAATACATAATTTTCCCTTTTCCTAGTTTTTCTTATTGTACTGAATTCTATTATTCAATTTTTTTTTTATTATCAAATCATCCTTCAGGATATATATATATTTATATATATATATATATATATAAAATAAGAAAATACCAAATAAAAAAAAACACAAACTTAATACAATTTAATTTATCATAATTAAATTTATATTTTTTGAAGCAATTTTTTGTTTTGTTTTTCAACAACCGAATACTTGTTATATAAGCTCTTTGTATTAAGCGCGGGAAAAGAAAATTTATTATTTTGCTTTTTTTTGTTTGGTATAATTAAATTGATTAAACTTCATAAAAAATTGATTACGCTATTGAAATTAAAAATATATACAACAACAACAGCAATATACACAAAATAAAGGAACAAGCAAGATAAATCGTATCGGAATAAAAGTTGAATCTATATACCATTATGGCCACCCCACCACCCACGACCAACAAAATTTATATTAAATTAAAAGACTTCGTAGTCGAAATTTTTAACTTTGTCATCATAATCATCATCGCATAATCAAAAGACTTTTTTTTTTTATATAATTTTCATTGGATTAATAACACATTAAACTTTTAGGGACTTATTTACTCGATGGGTGGTAGTGGTACGAGCATGTTCGGTGCTCATCATCATTATACTCGTATTCAAAAAATAAAAGTTACACATATGAATTAAAAAAGGATTTACGATAAACATTTTTGTACTACCATCAAAAATAAAGGATTTATTCCTTTTTTGTGTTCATTTATCTTCAAACGGAAAATTATGTGTCTCTATTTTATATATACGAGCATACTCGTACACATTTAGATGTTGGCAAGATTTTTCTCATTTTATGGCTTGGAATAGGATTTTTTTTTGTTTGTTATTTTTTTTTTTTTAGATAAAAATGTGAAAAATTTACATTAGCATAAATGTTGTGTGAATTATAATATTATGTGTATTAGCTACATACACACCACGAGTTGGAGTTAAAGCAGCAGCATCAGGGAGCAGGGCAAGTAAAACACAAAAAAAGGATAATATATTTCTATGTGTGACATTATCATTAGGAGACGACGATAATTATTATCTGAATTTACCACAATATTTGCGTTATATATTTTTGGTTTGTCTTTGGAATATGATTACTGAAAAAAAGGAATTGTTGGTGGTGAAAAGTAAAAGTTAGGATAATTTTGTATTTTTGTTCGGTGGCATTAATATATACGACTATATACTCACATGTATGGTACTAGGATTAGAAATTAGGATGTGAGGGATTTTGTTTATTTTATTTTTGGAGATTGATCGATGGGGTGATTCGTCATTTTCAAAAATTTTAATTGATTTTTTGTGCGACTCTCAGGATCTGTTACCTATTGGTAGAAATTGCTTTTATGGTGTTTTAACCCCAATGAATGTTCAAGGATTATGTAAAGTTATTTATAATTTCTTCTAATTTTTGGTAATCGGGATCCTTCAATTTGTTTAGGACTTGCAATTCAGTAAATTTACTTTTTGTTCAACTTTCAAAGTTATTCTTGCTTTGACTATTACGACTTTATCATAGGTTCAGGATTAGTTTAGTTGTAATAATATACATATTATATATTGTTTAATATTAGCTCATTGAAAATTAAATTTCAGCAGAATTGGAATTCGTCGGTTCCTCACAGGAGGATACAAATTAATGTTCAATCATATGTACGGACTTACTATCACGCCTTTTAGAAAATCGGAAATGAAAATACCACTGGTATGCAACTAACTAAACACATGAGGCTTGATTAGCAAGAGATAAACATCTCTCGAGAAAATTGGAGTGGGATCGATAACAGTTATATTTCTAACCGGCCCATTTCTGTAACTCATTTCTATGTTTAATATAACGTGGACAAGGTTGTTTTTTCACACCATGTTGGGAAATTATTGAGGTGGGATTGTTACAGGCTCTTCTTAGTGGTGTTTGACCATTTTTATATCTTCATGTCATCGGCGTATATGTTGAAAAAAATTTACCCCAAATGGTTGCCTTGGGGCACTGAACGCATGTCATATAAACGGTTAAAAATAATTTTAGAAAAACCCTGTCAAACGCTTTATTAAAATCGGTAAAAATAACATCAACTTCATTCCCTACCTCCATGGTGTTAGTTGTGCGCCCAATCCATCTTTGGCAGAGGATTATATTGGTTTCAGAAGTGATAGGTTACGATGAAATGTAGCAACATAAAATAAACATTATTTTTTTATATTTGTATTTTTTAACAAATATTAATTCGATATTATGTATTGGGAATGGTCAAATCTAACGGTTGTGAAGTTTGTCCCAAAAGAATCCCGTGTACATATACAAATCCAATTAGAAATTTTTAATGTAGAACAAACAGTATTAGTATTTACACTGTTAAAATAAAATATTTGCGAAATAACTATATTATAATAGAAAGAGACGGAAATGGGCGCCACATTTTTTCATATTTGATTTATGTATTTTGCAAAGATGAAAGAAAGAGTGAAAAATATACGAGAAAAATAAAACACATTAAGCTCTCGCAAATCTAATCGATTTTATTGGTTTGAGTACTTTAAATTTAGATAAATTCTGAATATCCTAGAGTTTGTCGGAAAATTTCACTATGTCCAAATGTTAGCTTCAAGTTGACACAATCAAATAAATCCAGAGCCATTTCCATATCTAGGGGACAGGTGTCATTTTTTGCTCTCGCAAATCTAATCGATTTTATTGGTTTGAGTAGTTTAAATTTAGATAAATTCTGAATATCCTAGAGTTTGTCGGAAAATTTCACTATATCCAAATGTTAGCCTGAGGCTGACACAATCAAATAAATCTAGAACCATTTCCATATCTAGGAGATAGGTGTCATTTTTCGCTCTCGCAAATCTAATCGATTTTATCTAATCGATCTCGTATCGATTAGCTGCAATAGATTTCTTCATTAACTTTTATTTCATTTTTATTATTTTTTTTTTGTGGGGTTAGGGGCGTTGGTCTTGACGGCTTATATACTAGCCCAAATGTCAACCTCATCTGCACGTGGTGCTCCCTGCAAATCAACCAACGAGGCTCTGGCGACCGAAGAACGGCGTGATAACCAAACACTTTGAACCTAGCAAATGATTATCTTGAATGACGCAAAGTTCCTGTTGAAGCTCTTCATCATGTTTCCGTAGGTTGCCTAACGATTTTGTATAATAATGACAAATAATTTACATTCTTTGGCTTTTCGTACCAAATTATTACTTTGACTGCCAAAAATGTACTGACAAATTGTTAAAGCCTGTATTCTGTAAATTTTTGTGAAGCACAAAAAAAATTTTTCACGCAAATTTGAAATATTTGTTTACATTTTATGACAATTATGACAAATTTTTATGAAACGTATATTCTTGTATTGCCAAGGGTCATCTGTCTCCTCTCAAATGAAATTTTCGCGTTTATGAAATTCATTTTAGACCACTTGTTTGCTTCCCTTGGGATATTATAGTATTTAAATCTTTTAGTTTTTCTGCAATACTGAGCTATGTAATTATGAATTTCACTGGCAAATGATCTTCGTTGATCTGAATATTTTTTTAAAGTTTACTCCTTCGATCATTCAATTTTCGGAAGATTTCACTATAGTTATTCAAAATCCTATGCGCGTGGTAAATGGATTCTAATTCTGGTGATTTTTAACAAAAAACTAACGTTTATCGTTGTACCGCTAGCACTAAAGAAATGTTCATGGGTAGTAGTCTTTTTATTCTAAAAGTATATAAACTTGATACTGTGAAGGTTTTCGAATGTCCGGCTAATAATTTGGCTTTGTTAATTGTTTTTTAAATGAATAGGGTTCGCCGTTTATTATGGAATATCAACTGCAAAAATACCAAAATTTCTAATAGAAAAAATTGGGTTCTTAAGAATTTCGAAATTTTGAGAACCTTGGTAAAATTAATGGTATTGGCTCTTATTTTAAACAATGATAGAAAATCTTTAAAAGCCACCAGATCCCGTTCACACTTTGATTCTGGGGTCTCTGGTTCGATTTCTGGTGGTAGAAAAGTTACGACTGGGCGTTTTATCTTATAAATATTTCAAGCTAGAAAAAGAAACAGGAAATATCACCTTAACTGACTACATTAATTTTGCTTTTAACAGAACGTTTTGTTTTACTGTTGAATTTTCGTCCCGTTAATAGAACAACATAAAAAAAAACATCAACATAAATAAACTAAGTCAGTTTGGAAAAATTTTTTGTCGCCAGCGATGATCAGGAAGTGCTGCATTTACCGTAGCTACTACGTCATAAGGAGAGGAAACGAGAACGTGTTGCCAGCTTTACAAACATTAAACAGAGGATATATTATTAATCCAACAAACTGTATATACTTTGACGATTAATCAACATTCTTGATTTTTAAAATTTATTGATGTCCATACAATTCAGCACGAATCCAGTATAATTTAATCTACTGAGGCGTGAATTTTTAAAATACGTAAATTTGTTGTTCTAGGTACATCCGTGGAATTACAATCGTTAATGATATCGGAGTCCACTATATAATATATTATTGACTGATGACGTTGAGCAAATTGGTTGTTGTTGTTATTGTACACCAAATTGATGATTATTTTTCATTTTATTAATCGAATGATGCTAATGGAATTCAAAAAGTTGGAATGTAATATCATCTGTGTTTCTTGATGCTTGATTTGTCTGGTACAGTTCATGTTTTATGAAACATTGTTAAGGCGCAAGATTTCAAATTCAAAATGTATGATCTAGAACAAAATTTGGATCAAGTTTGCATATAAAATGGTTTCCATGAAACATGGCAATTGTTGCTTTACGTATTTACAAAAAGTATAAATGACTGATTTTAGTGTACGAATTTAAGTTTCTGATCTGTTAAGGAATGCAGCTGTTCGATAATAGAAAAATAAACGCTCATATTGATTATACATATATGAAAATTTTTGAAGTTTTAGATTAGAAATTGTAGGGCAAAATGCAAGCAAGGTATATCCGTTTACTAATTTGTAGCCTCTGGTTTAAATTAAATCCGCATGTTGAGTTAAACTATTATTTTTTATCAGTTAACATTACCGGTGGTGTAGGAACCAAGCACAATAATGGGCGTTTTCGGGTCGCCTATCATGATTAGTGAAATCATGGCCAATTTGGTTTAAAAATATCATTCAGCAAAACATTATTATAACGTTGACTTCGATTTTACTCAACATGTTGCCAACTGTTGGGTGCTCTGAAAACATCCAATGTTATGGCCATGTGACACTGCCTAGTTTTCAAGTGCTATAAATTGCTGTATAAATAAAAAAGCGTAAAAGAGAATGAAAGTGTAGACATGTACTTATATTTTGACATTTTAGAAAACAAAATAACCATTGTACTTTGTGTGTTTTTCGTGCGGATCGAAAATTATTTCATTAACACCAAATGTCGAAACCCAAATTTATCTTTAAGGATGATCATATTTTATACATCATACATAAAATAAAAACGTGTAATTATATGTGGGATAAAAGTTACAAAAAAAAGTCAAAACAATTTTTTTTGGACAAAAATAAGATTGACTTTACAATGTAATAAATGTAATAAAATGGAATACAATGTAATAAAATGGAATAATATCAAAATTTATCATTTTTCATGACGGAACATCAAAAAATTTCAAAAAGTGCTAAAAGTGGGGCAACAACAGAAGATGTAGAAGAGTCAAATTGGAAATTTTATGACAAATTATATGTTTAAAAAAGATTTGCCAAGCTAGGAAATCCGTGGATAATTTTAATAAACAATCGTTAAACATAAGATATTTCTGTGTGCTATATCTATATTTTTTATAATTTCATTTGGTTTTGATTTTAGAAATTATAACGACAATCTATCTCAGAGGGCCCAAATAATCAAAATCAAAATTTAGATTGTTCCCAATATGAAAATATCGAATTCTCGGATGATTGTAGGACATTCGAATATATTAGATCAATAACACCATCAACTTCCAATTCCGAGGGAATTATCACCTTCAATTGACCTGTTTGGCGAGAACACTCCACCTTATGAACAATGCACCAGTAGCATATACCTGACCTCGACGCCAACATCCAATTCCAGTAATATACGCCAACAGTATATTTTAAGACCTTGTCTGCTGCATCCTACTAAAAAGCGGAGAACGTTTTCAAAATTTATATAAGAAATGATTGCTGATTCTTGTTCTCATCATTACATTTAACAAAATTAATAGAATCCAGCAAACAAAAAAAAACAGCCACCAAGCTTTTACAGATGTTGGCCAAGAGAGAAATGACGAAAAACAAAATAGAAACAAATAATGTAATTTTTTAATACCATTTAATAATTTTTGTACCAAATTAACTAATAAAAATTTAAATTTAACTCTTGTTTCTATTGATTTAAAATATTTTATGAAACACTTCAAAATACTCCTCACATCTCTTCCTGAGCCACAGAGAGCTGTTTTTTGTGGACCAACAATTGCATGACTGGTTGTTTCAAAATTGTTAGTGTTAATTGAGTCTATTTCTTCAACCGTTATGACGTCCATATTATTTGAATATTTAGTATTGTCTTTCCTCAAATAATTGTGAAGACATATGCAAGCCAAAACAACTTCGATAGCCTCCTTGGGTGCCCGATGAATAGGAGAAAATAAGACTTGGAATCTGTTACAGAGCTCTCACAATAGAAAAACTTTTACTTTTGCCTTACAAGTTTGTTTGAAAATAAAACTTGACAAAAAAAAAAAATTTCGTTTTTACTTTAAGGAAAAAGTTAGCAAACTCTAAACTTTTGCCTTATGAAAAGACTAATGAAGTTAGCGAAATTTCAAAATCAGGGTTTTTGTTGTTATTTTCCAACCAAACCATGTTAAAATGCAAATAAGTTCTAATTTATCGGTTTAAAATATCTTAACATTATAATTAATAATATAAAATACAATTTTAAAAATATTATTATTATGAAGATAAATAAAACGAAGTTGGTTTCAATTATTTTTTTTTCTCATTGTGAGAGATACTCTTAAGGTAAAGTTTAAGGCAAAAGGTAAAGGCAAATTTTTTTTTCTATTGTGAGAGCTCTGTTAGCACACTAAAATGTTTATTTTGCAAACGACGAAAAAAATTTGTCTAAAAGCGGAACCAGCTAAAAATAATAGAATAACAATGCGATAAATGGCATTTCAATGTTATTACCCAGTCAAACTTAATGTTCATGTAAGAAGCCGAATTTCCCCTTCGTAAAATTTTAGCTGTCACTTATTAAAATAATAGTGCGCGCTATTTTTCGCTCGAAAATAAGAAATACTTAAAAATACGATTTGTTGTTGTGTTTTATACACAGCAAAAGAAGTAAAATTTGTGATGCGGGGAGTGGAAGCCATATTTATTTTGTGTACATTTGTTTGTTTACTATTTTATTTATTAAATAAAATTAATTTAAAATTTTTCATATTATGTGATTAATTTTAATAATGTGCGATAAAGTAAAAATGGTGTTTTAGTGAATTTTGTTAAAAATTAATTTGTTAATAGTATGATATTATAGTCGTAGTGTAAACGCTATATTACTACTATAATATTTTAATTTTGTTTAGTTTATTTCCTTTTTTCATTGTGATGTAAAAGCATCTCGTGTATGTGTTACATTTTCAAATACGAAATTTATAAATAAAAATATGTAACAACATGAACAAATATGAAATTTCTCTAAAAGACATTTCACAATATAAAACAGCTGTTTGTAAACGAACAGCTGTTACTTAAAATTGTTATTTTTGGCTGGTTCGAATGTCAAAAAAAAAGAAAACCAATTGGTTAAAATTCGTTAAAATTCGTATTTTTTATTTTCTTATTCCTCACTAGTTGAGGCTCAAAATTGCTACAAAAGTGATCAATTTTAGATCGAATTTTAGATCAATTTTTCTTTATTTTTTTCACTACATTGTTTTCACTCTCTCTCATGAATATTTCATATATGCATTATTTGGCCTACTCTACTTTTATTTTTAATCGCTTAATAACCTTCATGTTTACAACCAGCCCTGGTACGCCCATGATTTCATATATTTAGTATTGAATGATAATTTGTAATTTCATATTAAATTGATAAATACACTTTGTCAAAATCTAGTCTAAAACAAATAATTGTTATTAACAAATAATACTTACTAAAGATTTCAAGCTGATAAGTCACCTAAATCCATAAAATTTTGGGTAATAAAATACGAAAACTTACCCGGGTAAGCGGTTGTAAACATAAGGGTTATAATGCGACTTCTAGCCAGTGTCATATGGGCATTATCGATTAACATAATCTGTAAAATAGTCAATAAACTCAAAACATAATCGTAGTAGGCCTTTGATATTACTGGGTAATCAACAAACAAAACCAATGAAATAAAATGCCCCAATAGCTATGATTCACACTGTGAAACCGAAATAAAGGTAGCCTTTGTTTTACTAATTTATCGAAAAAAAAAAAAAATATTTTGATATTTTTTATTGATGAAATGCGTGCTTGATTCCTATCCAGCATTTATATTTTGGCTCGCTGATTTAGGTAAATACGTAATAAATATGAGCTGTTTTGAAAGGCTTGTCAATAATGTGGCTAAATGTATCGACAATTGATCAAGCTATCATCTACCAATGCGCCTATTGGGCTTTCCCTGGGACTAGGGAATTGGGAAAAATATTTTTGTCTAAATTGATGTTTTCTGGCCTACTGAAGGAATGAGTTTAGTGCAAAATTTTAAAAAGAAAACTTAATTGGGAAACTTTTGTTCCACAAAATTTCTTTATGGAAAAATATTTTCCCATTTAACTTTGTTTCTAAAATATTTACACCAAACCAATTTCCTCAGTAGGCCACAAAAATACAATTTAGACACAAATGCTATGAAAATATTTTTCACAATTCCCTAGTTCCAGAGAAAGCTCGAATAGGGCCACAGGGCGGACCAAAATTATACAGGTTGATTGTTTTTAATAAATGCCAAGAGTTAATCGTGGAAACGGAGCAAGATAGGAGAAAATTACATATATTGAAAATTGGTCAATGCCGCTGAACGCTTATCGTGATGTTCTTGCAGTCTCATGGTCTAGTCCTTCGTGTTTTTATACAAAAGTTGTTTATATAATTGTTTGGTGTACTTATACTCTATTTATTTTATTTGCAGGTAAGAACAACAACGTTTTGTACTAGGCTCAAAAATCCGGGTAATTATTATAAAGTAAAATTACAATTTATTGGCAAATCACATGAAATTATATAAATTCGCTCTGAACTTTGGATCCCCAAAATTAATTCAATCTGTGAGAATTGTTATCAATTTTTATTCAGCGGAGTTAATAAATATCGCGAAATATAAATTATTATGATTTATACAGATTTTAAATTCGAAACGGTTTAACATTTATCGGTATTAATAGCCTCCCGCATATTGATTATATTAATCCACCCACTTTATACATATTTCATATAAAATCAAATTGAAAATGAAAATCTCAATTTATCCAAATGGATAAATCAATTTTAGTGTATACCCATCCAGTGTTGCTGATGCTGCTTCCGTTTGTTATTGTTGCCATTCTATATCTTATGCTATGTTCTTCAGCTTAATTCGCACTAACAGAACAACACGACGACACTGCATTAAAAAGAAAATGGGAAATGTATTATTCAATTTGTTCGGTACATCCATGGTGTCTTTACTGCTGCTGTTGGATATAGGTTGTGTTTATGTTTTAGTGTTAAAATTGTTCAAAGATGCCTGCTTACACGAGTCTTAAATCTGTATAACGTATATATGTATACATAAGCATGTAGTACAATACAAATCCAGAACGATATATACGATAAAAAATAAAATCTAAAATTCTTTTTAAGAATTACAATTTGTATTGCGTTTCGTTTTGATACTCGTACAAATTTATTTTCTTTGAGATTATCCTTTTGTCTTCAGACGTACAATCATCTTGTATATTGGAATTGTGTGTCTTACACGATTTTGATTTCTAATTTTATTTTATACGTATCACTAGAATATTTATTTTATAAATTACATTGAAACTGGGTGGTTATTAAGCCATTTAAAAAACGACACATTTCAAATTATATATCGATCACATTTTAACAGCGTTTCAACATAGTTCAAACCAATCAATCTGATGAGCTAAATAAATACGTCAATCATAATAAATGACAACCACGTTATTCGATTCGTTGTTGTTCTAAATTGTCTTGCCACTATGCTGTGTACAATCAATAATTGATGTCAGTGAATGACATTGAACTGTACAAGATATAACACTTCCCAATCGATGTACTCGTATATATAGTACAGCACGTACAAATTAAGTAATTGTAAAGGGTTACGAAAAGTTTAGGAACGAGGGTGTTTTGTTTATGCGCAAGGTGAAACATTGACCCCTAATATTTTAAATTATTGCCATCTAATTGCAAATTAAATTTAAATTTTTCTTAAGTGGTTTTAATAATCTTAATTAATGAAATATGGTTCACATTATACATTGATAGAGGTGTGTCTTTAAAAAAAAGTCTATAAAAATAGATACCAATGGTATCTATTTTTGAAGAATAAATTTGCACCATTTTTTTTATTATCATTTTATGATTATTAATGAATGAAACGACCGATTCATAACAAGATAGTATCTGACGCACATTCGCATATATGGAATATTCGAATGTCAAAACATAATTGTATATGGGGTTCGATAAATTGATGAGATTTATAACCAGCCAATTGATCTCTTAGCTTTTCTCAACTTTTGCGGAGCGTCGTCAATTAATTTTTTGGATGTTTTGATGATTCACACATAATGAAGCATGTTGTACGAGTATAAATATTGTATTGCAAAAATGTGATCATCAATTAAATAATAAAATGCAAATTGTATCAATACAAATTTTATCAATGAATTTGTTTACTTACAGTACAGGCAACGTTTATAAAGGAAATGCTGTGCAGATTGTTTTTTTTGTATAATAATACATCACTTATAATTAATCCCAATATAATTTTAATTCATCATTATTTACAAGATCTATATTAATGCTTTAATGTGTCAATTCCAATAATTTTGATAAATGGAAAAAACCAATTAAACTTTTGATTAACTATAAACTGAAGAGTAACATCTCTATAACACAAAGGACCCAAAAAGTAATGTAATCAATAAAATTTAATTCTAACAAGGTTTGGAGTAGTTAAATTACGGAGTTAAATAAATTGATTTATTTAAGAAATACGTTAATAATCCAAGCTTTTAAATTAAAATATAATTAACTGTACTAATTGCTTGATATCAATATTAAACAGTATAAGCAGGTTAGATGATCTATGTAAATCTATCTAATTCTGTTCAGTCGTTAATCTTAATTTGTAAATTCGTAGCATAGAGAAGGAGCTAGTTTAGTTTTAGGGCAGGGAATGTATCCGTATGGTAAAGAGAAATTCACAAAAAATTGCAAATGTCTATTCGACATTTTATTTCTAAGAATATGAACAGTTTCCTTGTTTGTACTTGGAATATTTTTAAATACACAGGAACGCGAAATTAATTAAATGATGGCAATGAAATACATATGTCTAAAATAACAAAAATAAACAAGTATTAATTAAATACACTTAATTAAATAGACTTCTTATAAGAATTTTGAGTGAAAATTGGAAAATAAACTCAAAAAATTTATTTATTTTATTTAGTTAATTCTCATAATAGCCCGGAACATTCTCATTTTTAAACCAAATACTACTTGTTTCAATAAATCTATAAATACTGGGTATAGCAAATTTGTATACAAAGCCACTTTAAGAATTTTTTTATTAAATTACGATAAGACCAAGTGATCTAAAAAACGTTTCCATAAGCCTCCGGGCACCTCCGAATAATAATTAAGGTAAATTAGGTCAATTCGTTCGGTATGAATAGTTTTAATAAATAAATCACTAAAACCGTGGTGTTTGTCGAAAAATGCTTATAAGGTAACACAATTAAGTGCAATTTTCAAATTGAGAGTAGGGTTTTTTTTACGAGAAATTCTGGATATCGTAATGTTTGTTTGAAAATTTACCGATGTGGAAATGCCAGCCTTAGGTTGTCACAATCAACTGAATCAAGACCCATTTCCAAAAGGAGGAAACAGATGTCTTTTTCGTTCTCACAATTCAAATTGATTTTATCGGTTTGAGTAGTTTTAGTTTAGATAAATTCTGGATATCGTAGTTTGTCTGAAAATTCTACTAGGTGGAATTGTTAACGTTAGATTGACATAATCAAATGAACCAAACGCTATTTCCAAAAGGAGAAGACGGGAATCCCGTTTCGTTCCCGCAAATCAAATCGTTTTTGTTGGTATGAGGCAATTTAGATAATATAGATTCTGAATACCGTAAGGCACAGTATATGATCGGAAAATTCCACTATTTGAGAATGATATCATAAGATGACACAAACCAAATGAGTCCAATTCTACAATACCCAGAATTTATCTTACTAAATCTACTCAAAACAAATAAAAATGGTTAGATTTACGAGAACGGAAAAAGATACCGGCCCCCTCATTTTGGATATAGTATTTATTTGATTGTATCAACCTAAGGCTAACATTTTCACATAGTGAAATTTTCAACAAAATCCACAGGGTCTAGAATTAATCTAAATTAAACTACCAACACCAATAAAACCGAATAGATTTACGAGAGCGAAAAATGATACCTATCACCTCCTTATGGAAATGGCTCCTGCCTCATTTGATTGTATCAACCTAAACCTAACATTTGGACATAGTGGAATATTCTGACAATCTCTACGATATCAAGAATTTATTTAAACTAAAAATACTCCAACCAATAAAATTGATTTTTTGTGTAAATCTTTGCAATTTGTTCTGGGGCCGAAGCACTCCCAACTCTTTCGCGGTTCGCTTTCCACATTCTACGACGTACGGCTATATTTTCGATTTACGTATAGAACCATCTACACATTGCATAACTCCATGCCTGCCTATGGTACTGGCATGGAAGATGAGTCGGCCCATGAGTCCGACACCGCCAAAGCTTTAACCACTGTGCCGTTTGGTCGGTAGTAAAATCGATTTGAATTTTCCGTTTGGAAAGGGCGCTTGACTTTTATCCTATGGCTATCATTCGAACGTATAGTGGAATTTTGCTAGATACTCTTCGATTTATTTGCTATATTATATATATCAATGAACTCAACTAAAGCAACTCGGCATCTGTTCTGAGTTACACTTTGTATTCTTATATAAGAATTCATAATATATAAGAAGTGGGATTAATTGGATTTTCGTTTATTTTTTGATGTTTTCATTTTTAGTTCCTTTTTTAAATTTTGTTTTAAAATATGTATCTACATATTTAGTAAATAATGTTTAGTTTAAATATAATGTTTAAATTTAACATAGTTTTAAATTAATTTATTGAATCCAATTAAATTACCCTTTGTGTTTTATTTTGTATTCTAAAGATTATTTCTTACTCTTTCTATTGCTACCGTTTTTCCAAAATAGATCGAATATGAAAAAATATGGCACCCATTTTCATCTCTTGCTGTAAAAGAAGAGTTATTTTGCCAAAATTTTGGTTTAACAGTGTAATACTAATCCATACATGTTTTGTATTAACAATTATTGGATTTGTATATGTATACGGGAGTTTTGGTGGGACAAATTTCATAACCGTGTTTAAGTTACACCAATTTTTTTCGGTTGATCTTCATCACATTTGAATGTTTTTTGTGTTTTAAAGGGCAAATTCTGTAACGTTTTTCCAAATTAACACATGTTTTTAAATAAGATGGTCTACCTTCTTAGTGCGTGTTAGCAAAGAAAACTTTTTTGACGCAAAATCAAAATACCGTGTATTATTACCAAAAAAACGGCAACTTTTCCACGAAACCTTTTTGTACAACCGAATTTTCTTCACATTCTGAGAAATAATAATATAAGTATCACCCTATGAAAAGCAATGGCTTTAAATCTCATGTCAAAAAATTATTTTTTGGTAAATAGTTGTTGATTTCCAAATGGTTGATTAGCTGTGGTTTAATTAAAAATAAAATTCTTGCGAAAGTGATTCTTGTGCAAAAATTTTTCGTCGTGACAAATGGATTCCAGCGATTATTTTAGCCCAATAAAGAATGACTTCAGGCTTGGAGTTTTTTACAGATCAAAATCCCGTTGTGTTCAGCGTTTTACCAAATTACAACATCTAAAAATCTGAACAATGATGTCCAAAACTAACTTTACGAAAACACGAAAGTTTTATTACGTTAAAAGATTCCCGACAGAAAACTTACGTGAGGACAAATTTACGTGTAAGAGTAAATTCAATTGGGTCTGCTTTAAATGCCGATCAACGCAGTACAAGACTAAAATTGGCGAGATGCCGATTAGAATGTTAAGGGTTTGTCTCGCAAATTATTAAATATCAATTACAAGAACAAATAATTACTAAACCGAATTAGTAGTAGGCATCGGTTGTGAAGCAGTTATTGCAAGTCGAGGCAGAAATACACGATTTTTAAATTAGTTTGTCTATGGCCAATTATTGCTTCTGATGATTTAATTACCAGTTCCGCGAAGTTGAAATGTAGTTTTAATTTTTTGCAAGTCCAATTAAAAATAATTAAAATTCAGATTTTATAACAGAATAATAAAAACAGAATTGCATCACAAGACTGCGGTATATCGGGCATTGTGCTGCCTTGGTAGCATGCTTCCATGTACGAGGTGATATGATACAACCAACAAACGCTACGCAGTAATCAATTCATCAGCTTATTTAATAAGAAAACATCCCATCTTGAAATAGAATTTGCTACTTTGGCTTGTGTTAATTGCAATTACATAAAGGAAACTCTAAATCTCATCATGTATATGTATCAGTCTCAGTATGACTAGAATAATTATTCCTATTGGCATCTAGGGGTCATTTCATTTCATGCTGTGTATTATTACAGTTTTAATTTTCAATCCAATACATATTTAATCTAAGGAATGACGTCAGGACCCATAATTGCATTTTATTTATTTAATTTTATTATTTTTTGCATTTTATTTATTTAAAAAATAAGTTTACAATTATTGTTTGAAAAATTTAACATAAAAACTATAAAAATTTGAAATAAATAATTCAAGATTGCATGTTGCAAAATAATATGGAGAATTTAGACTACAATTATGGTTCGTTGCCTCCATAGTTAGTTGAGTATGTCTCCAGATAAAAGAACTCATAACTACAAAAATTTCTGTTAGCAACATTGCTATTAATGTCTGCTAATACAGGCGGTATATCTATATCCTTCAACAACAGGTTTCCAACAAAAATTAACTTAAGCCGCTCACAGTTATAAAAAGATTATAGAATAACTCTTAAATCCAGCATCATAAGGTGGCAACAACTGTATGGCAAATTGATATCATATTCCCAGTAGCCTTTTTTTCCGGCTCCTTCCTGTTTTTGGAAACAGTAACCGCATACTAAAGTTCGTACCTCACACCTAATGTTGATAGGTCATATACATATCTCTTGTCCGGCATTTAATAAAGCCTACCATAGCGTTCCCTTTAGCTACAAAGTGTTCCTCGTGCTTTGTAAAGCTAACATTTTTCACAAAAGTTTCTCCCAGATATTTTCGTTTGTTCAATTTTTAAAGATTTATTCTATTAATTTGATACAATTTACATTTGTCCGTATGATGATTAATAAATTACATTAAATTAACAAAATCGAAATTTATTTTATTACAAAATTTATGCAGTGCAATGTGCATTACCCTGAGAATTATTCATGGTTCTTCGACTCGGCTCGCAACGTATAACATATTGTTTAATAGTTTTATAACCATACCCATTTATAGGTTCCAAAAAATGGGTAAGACTGTGTGCATGAGAGCGATTTTTTCAACTAAATTGCCGACGAAACTAAATTAATGAGTAGTTATGCTACTAGCCACAAGATTGTATCATTTAGACTCCTGCTGAGGTTGTTTGACTATTTAGTTGTCATTTTTTGTTTTTACGTTTTTATCGTATGCATACGAATAAATGTCTAAAAAGAAATACTCTCATTCTTAAATTTCGATTGTAATTTATAATCACATTGATGAACAATGCGATTTCCATATCCATATTTGTTTTAATGTTTCTATTTCCTTGATTTTAAATACTAACAAACCGGTGTTGTTGAAAATAATATGACGTATGAAAAGTAATAATTAAGTTTAGTTTACAATTTAGTTTACAATCGGAGGCACAGGATATTTAAAAGATACTAGTGCCACCTTTGAAAGAAGGATATGAATCAGTCATTAATTTACTTTAGTCGGAAATTAGATCGAAACAATCGCTCTCAGGCATACAGTCTAAATATTCGTTTAAAGTATCGTGCAATCAACAATGGCCATTCCAATCGAAATATTAAATAGAAGGCGGTCGAATATCAAAAGCAGTTTTTCCAAACTTAGAACTTATTCAACCAATTTATCAACTAATATTACTATATAGGGGATGTTTGCGTAATATTTAAGACCATTGAACAACTATCTAAAGTAAAGAATTTGTGGATGTGGAGGAAAAAATATTCACAATTGATAAAGAAGATTAATTCTCGTGCATGATCGGAAAGACAACTGACAATTACCGGAGGAGCGTACGATGTCACAATAATTGAGATTCTGGTGCTAAAATTGAAACTAACAGGGCTGCAGGTGCAACAAATAGCCGAAGAATACACTGCACACTCGAATACCAAGGTAAAACTAATGAGAAGTTCTAGCGCTCCGGCTAAACCGAGGTCACAAGTGATAGCTAGTATAATTTATAGATGTCCGTTATGTAAAACTATAGTGATCAAACGATTTATATGCTTGAAATTTTGTGAGATAACGGTTGGAGGATGACGTGAGTTATTCCAACACCATTCATTAGTGCATGACAGCATCGTCTCGTACCGACAAATCAAATGCCGCAAGCTAATTTAACCTCCAACGCAATTTTATTAGAAACCAGTAAAATATAGACTAACTCGAAGTCGGCGAAGTTGAATAACACGCCACAAGTATAAATATATCGGTGCTCCCAACAGCGTTCGTTAAAATTGAGATTGTGTAGGTGGACAGCAAATATGTAGAGTATTATTGAATTTAGCGACATAGACTTCTTTCATATGAAGAATACGTACAGAGACTTCGGTTATTATACAAAATGGTGTAGGAATTGCGTAGTTCAATCTAAAACCGCATTTTTGATCACATTTTAGTACCATATGACCAATACTAGATCTGCTTCAACAGTGGACCCGTCATTATGAAACATAACCAACGGAGAAAAGATGGCTGATTCAAGCTCAACAAATACATTTGGGTGCAAAAAATTCGCACATTGATCAATTTTCAAAAAAAGTTCAAAAATATCAAAAACCCCAATGTTTGTTTAATTTTCTTGGATCCAGTGGAACCTTTTTTGTACTTATACTGTGCCAACAAAGTGAGAGGGGGGAGGGGGCGGGTTTGGGGTTAACATCTGAAGTGCATCTGAAGTACAATCGAATTAAAACATGACATCTAGCAAACAAACTTTTTTATTAATAAGAAGTATTTCCTCCGGTAGCTCGATAACAGCTTCCAATCGATGTTTCAATAATATCAACAAAATTTTCACCAAATTTGAGGTATCGCCCCTCCCCCCCCCCCATTCTTCTGCGATCGCCTGTTGCAGCTCCTGGAGACTCATTAGGCAATATCTCTGCCGAAAACTCCCTTTTTCAGTTCGTCCCATTAATAGTCGATGGAATTGAGGCCCGGGCTTGGGGCTGGCCACTCCATAACTGGCACATCTATTTCTTGAAAGTTCTGGTACCAGCTGTAAACGGCCTCGCATTATCTTGCATGAACAGGAAGTTTCCACCAAAAAGCCCGGGTACGATGTAAACCTCGAGTACTTCCTCAATATACCGTTGAGAAGTCAATCCTTTTGATCGATGGCCAGTATTCGCTCCGGAGATGAACTTCTGGTGTGGTATTCATTTTCTTGTTCCGGATGAAAACGTAATTGATAGAATATCTTTTAGACTAAGCGTGGATATGCGAATGATGACAATTTCTTAAAACGTATATTTTTATACCTGCCACAATTTCTGCAACCGGTGCTAAATGGAACGAGCGTTTTGCGGTTGTTGTGTCCTATTATTGTTATTATCCTGGTTTTGAACAGACAATATACACACGTATTGGATAGGAGATGAAATGATCTTTAACTTGGCATAATTTGATTCAAAAAAACATTTCGATTCACGAGAATAATTAAAAAAAAAAAATGCATCTGCGCGAATTTTTTGCACCCAAGTATATTGCTCGCGTAGAATAATAATAATAATAATAATAATATTTATTAAATGTGTTTAAGCTAATGCTTTTATACACATGAATATTTACAAAAGTTATACATGAATATTTACAATAATTATATTATTAACTTATAAAATTAACACAAAAAAGAGAAAAAGTAATTAATCAAAGCAATAAACTAAATTAAATATCTACAAATATGTACATTAATTATTTACATTTTGATTTTCCATAATTAATTGTAAACAAGATTTCTTAAATATATTAAGAGAACTGATGTTTTTTAGTTCTATTGGCAAACTATTCCATTTAATAATTGCATTTACTAGTACAGAATTATTATAAACATTTCTTTTACTAATAGGCAAATTAATGTTTCTTGTACGTAAAGACCTGGAAAAATTTAACTTTTCATACAAATATAACGGTAAACCTGAGTTAACCAGTTGAAAAATAAAAACAGATGTTCTATAATCAAATAATTGAAACAAATCATATCCAAGAATGGAACACCTAAACTCCGAGATATGATCAAACTTCCTAAGGTCATGAACGTATCTAGTGCAATTATTATAAGTAACTTCAAGTAAACTTTTAGAAAAACTGTCACATTGATTGTAGATAACATCACAATATGTGATGAACATTGGCAAAACCAAGCTTTTAATTAAATATTTACGAAAGTTAACTGGACAAAACTTTCTAATCAATTTAAGGGAATACAAGGCATAATTAACCCTCTGGCAAAGAGAGCTAATATGATCATTCCACGTTAGTTTAGAATTCAAAAGCAACCCTAAATCATTAACCACTGGAACAAAGGATATAACATCATCATCTAAGAAAAGTGTAGGTGTAACATTGTGTCGAACATTTTTTGAGAGTAATAAAGCTTTACTTTTAATCGGATTTAATGATAACGAATTATTTTTAGCCCACAAAGAAACATTTTTAAGATCTGTGTTAAGTTTAATCACTATCTCATCTAGCAGTGATAAATGACCACCAATATAAAGTTGTAAATCATCAGCATAAAGATGAAACCGGCAATTCAAAATTTTCCATGGTAGATCATTTATGTACAAAGAAAAAAGTAACGGACCCAAGACCGACCCTTGAGGTACACCTACTACCATTTCACTAATATTTGAATGGTCAATACCATACTTCACAAACTGTTTACGATTACTCAAATACGAGTATATTAGATTAATAGCCGAATTAGAAAATTTATAATACAAATGTAACTTCTGAAGCAAATGAATATGATTAACACAATCAAATGCTTTAGAAAAATCTAGTAGGACCAAAATAGCAACCGAATTTTCCTTGTCCAAGATAGCAGACAAATCATCAATAATATTAACAAGAGCAGTAGTGGTACTGTAGCCTGATTTGTACCCCGACTGAAACTCACTTAGGAAATTAAGCCTATGAAGATGTTCCTGCATTTGACGTTGCATGATTTTTTCCAGAACTTTTGACAGAGCAGGCAAAATACTAATGGGACGTATATCTCCTATATTGGAAATTACATCCTTCTTTGGTAACGGAATTATGGACGCCACCTTCCATAGATCAGGAAACACAGATTTTGTCAGACATTGGTTAATAACAAAAGTTATAAGAGGGAGAAATAAATCAATAAAAAGTTTTAAGACTTTAAAATCTACCATATCATAAGCCAATAAATCAGATTTAATTTCACGAATAACATTTAAAACAATATTTTCGTCAACACAATCAAAAACAAAATCATCTCCTGTAAAATGATCAGGTTTAGCATCAGGTAGCGGTAAAACACCCAAGGAATCACGAAATTTAGTGATTCCAACCAAAATTTCTTCTGCTGAAAAGTCAATTCTAGCATCACTAGTGACGCAAGAAACCCCCAATTTTTTTAAATTATTCCAAGTTATTTTGGAATTTTTCAAATTTCCAAAATAATATCTTTGTTTGGCTTGGTTGATGTATATATTTGTTTTATTTCTAAAAAATCTAAAAGATTGTAAATCATTATGTAATCCAAACCTTTTATGTTTTTTAAAAGCTAAATCTCTACGTTTCATTAAATTAATAATATGAGCATTCAGCCATGGTGCAGTAGCGCATTTATTTATAACACTTTTACGAGGCACACAAGTCTGGTCTAAATGTAAAAAGTTTGAGTTGAAATTGGCAACAATATCATCAACCTCAGAATAGTAATACATGGTTTGCCAATCTAACAAAAAGAAATTTTCAATAAAATCTAGTTGATTAATCGCCTTATAATCAGAAACAACAGTATACGATATCTTACTTCTGGTGTTACAAAACTTATAACTTGCAAATATTAAATTATGATCTGAAATAGCAGGAACTTCAATTTGCCCAAAGAAAATAATATTATGTTTATCAGGCTCATAAACAATAATCAAATCTAAATGGTTGTTAATTCTAGTTGGACCAAACGGTAAATAATATAAGTTATTAATTTTTAAGCAATCACTAAGCCTATTATTGCTCAACATATTATAGTTAAAATCACCACAACAAATAATTCTTTCATATCCACATAATTGTTCAGCAAAAATATCTTGTATATTAACTATGTCACCTGAATAAACAGGAGAAGGGTTATAAACAATCAAAATAAGTATTTTTCCAAATACTCCAACAAGCTCAGCAGATAAGAACTCAACTTTACCTACAGAATTAGAAGAAAGTTTGTTAATTTTAAAGGAGGAACGATAATAAATACAAACACCACCTCCACGGGAATCAGTACGATCAGCTCGCAGCAATTTGTAGTTGTTTATTTGGAATGACTTGTTTCTATTTTTCTTAGTGAGCCAAGTCTCAGACAAAGCAAGAAAATCAAATTGATAAATATGTAAAAGAATAGTTACATCATTAAAATGTTTCACCAAACTTCGAACATTTAAATGACCAAATGTCAAACAAAACTTTTTATTTACAGACAAATTATTAAATGGAATAGTTGTGTTATTGCTTATCGTAAAAGAATTATTTAAAATATTATTTAAGATGGATTGGGTATAGATGCCGACGTCCAAAACTTTACTTTTGCAGGTCGTAGAAGTTTTGATCAGAATTAAACAATTGTGGTCCCTATTATGTGAAAAATAATTACGTGAGCAAAACAAAGCTATGGCGCAGAGGATTAAAGTGGGTTCAATACTTTCCGGAACATTTGCCACCAACCGAGTTACTTCTGTCTTGAAGTTTCGAACGCATTGAGTTGCAGTCACAGCGGATGTTGAAATTTACCACCAGATCTTCGTGCATCCAGAGGATCGTAAATACCAGCGTGTGATAATATTGAAGTTCCAAGCTATGAATTAAATACAGTTAAGAATACAACACATTATCCAGAGGTTGCACGAGATGGCATTTTTATAGCTAGTATTTTAATTTACTAGAATTTGTAAAAATTTATAAAATATTTATTTGGTTTTAAAAATTCGATTGTGTATCAATTGATCGATAGTTCAAATTTCCGATAGTTTCCTACCTATACACTATTCATTCTTGATAAAGCAACTGATGAAGCAACTGTCAGGATTTTGTTCTGGCGATACAAATTGTTTCTATGAAGTGTTTAAAGTTCATTAACATTAATTTAACCTATGTTGCCGTAAGCATTATTAGTTATTAATAAATTATGATTCATTTATCGTTTGCCCAACCGCGAGTATTATTTTTATGGAAATAGATTTGCATTCGTGTAATACGAAAAAAATTAAAACACGAAATTATATAACCGCAAAAAATCAATAATTTTAAAAAACTATGTACTTATTGACAAAGCTAGTAGTAATGAAAAATGTTATCATTAATAATAAAAAAATAATAATAAAACCAACATTAAAAATAATTATGCTGTAATTATTAAAAATTCTAATATTCCAAAAAATTATCGCTGCAATACGCTTTCATTTTGTCGAAAATAATTAAATAATTAGCTCACCTCAACAACAAATAAATTTCAAAAACCCGTGTGGTTTTGCAACTTTTGACAATCCTCATAAAATATACTCGTATTTAAATGCAAACATTACGAGAAAATTAAAATTAACAAAAAATTATTCAAATTATTTATACTTTTTTGGTTTTTAAACTATGTGTACTGCCATAAAAAATTAAAAATTAAATTTACAGTTAATTTTATTTAATTATTTAAATTATGCTTAAAACGAAATTACCAGGAAATGGATATGAACACAGTACACAGTGTTCATGAAAATGAGTAAATAAAACATTAAGATTCGTCTAATTATAACATGACTCATTGAACATTGATCTCGCCTAGATTATATGACTTACATTTTGTGACAGCGAGCGAGCCTAAAGTGAAGGAATTTATTTTTAAAACAAATCACTGACGCGGGTTTTAAAATACTTTACGTCTTTTTTCTTGAGTAGACCACACCGAGTACACGAGAAGAATTACCGCGTTTTAATTGTACAAAAATAGATTTTGATGTTTTTTGTCTTTTCAAATTAATTAAGGAAGATTAATTTTTAACAAAAATAATTTAATCGTGAGAAATTTACTTGTACGTACATCGTACATACATATTACGTGATGTGCTTGTAGCATTTTTCATTATAGAAAATTGTTCACTTGTATTCTATCATGTATCTGTCAAATCGGGTTTTATGGGGGCCACCATAACAGAACACGTGTGACTTTTTATCATAGTTTTTATTGGTGTGGTAAGCACTTCAACATACGTTATCGTTTTGTATGAAAAGTGTTGTTGTAATTAAGAATTGTTTCGATGTTAATTTAGAGTTTTTTACCTCGTGTAGGATTTATTTAATATTTTAGAACATACAACATTCAATAGCAAAATGTATTCACCATTTCAAAAAAAAAAAAAACTTTGTAGCTATTGCTTTAATACAATAATATTTCACTATTTAAATTTACTACTTTCACTAGTTCGCTATATATTTAACCAAGAATGTCCAGTTATAGGAATATATTCATTTCGTCAAACGTTTGGTGTCACTATTTTGAATAATTTGTAATCTGAGAGAAGTGAATCAATTTTTCTACCTCCGTTGTTGCTCAAAACGGCATTAATTGTATCTGGTATGGGACTATTCCAGTACAGCAGGCTGTCTTTTGAATTCACGATGTTTGTTTATCTAGATGACATATCGCGATGTTGCAGATGTTTGAGGAGCAGAAGTCCCTAATGTAAAACGTAGCAAAACGTTCGCATCACTTTAAATTATTGAGGCTCTCCTGACGGCCTTCATAAGTCAAGAACTAGTTTTAACACAGCGTAAGTATCCGTTAAACGAGAAGAAGTGTGGCTGTTTTATTGACTATGGAGAACTTTGGATCTTACATCGATGGCGTATAGCTTAAGCGCAACACTGACTGTCCTCCTTTGATATGATTACGGAATTTGAATGATCTCGCATTTTCGATTTATTGAGCAGAATCTATATAGGAGTATCGAAATTATCGTTGATGGACTAATAAACCGAAAGTGCTTAAGGTACGCGACGGTAGTGAGACCAAGCAAACCTGTGATGATAGTACTGTGATGGTAGCTACTGCAGACAGCTACTTTTAGCGTAACAGTTTGAAACAAGAAACACATCACAGTAGCGGATGTCACTTTTAATTGAATAAAATTAATTATAAAAACACGCCGAAGTATTAGGCGACGTAGATAAGATAAAAAATAAAGTGAAAGAGTTGAAATAATATTTTCTGAAAAACCCATCGAGAAAAAAAGCAGAACACAGGCGGGTTGACTTTATCTTCAATTTTTGAACGGGAATGTTGTTGTAACGCAAATCTTATCCCTAATAATATTCTTCCCATTGTTATATCCAGCTTGAGTGTCTCTCTCTCTCTCTGCTAACCCGAATAAACAACTAGTCGGACTCTGACCCTAAATTTTTTTTTATTTGCTTGCTACGCGCACGCAGCTTCATTTATACCTTCGTCTAGATCTCTCATTTGAATTTCAAATTACATGACCCTAGTCTTATGAGCTAAATCTTCGGTCTCATTTAATTTTTTTCGTATATTACCTTGAGTTTGCAATGAATTATGGAATTTTATGTTCTAGTGTTGGAATAACAATTTTTAGTTTGAATTTGTTTTAAAACCCACTTTTCCAACATAAATTTATTTAATTTATCAATATAATTTTATTAATAAACATTAAATTATTTTTATTATAACATTTCGATCCTCTGAGATCATTTTCAAGTGCTGTACACTAAAACGAAATTAATAAACGGAAAAAATATTAAAAATTTATGAAAATCATTTATGCAATAAAAGAATTATTTTTAATTTTAAATCTCAGTAATGGATTCCACTTATAGCCATTTTTAATTAAATTTTCAAAATTTGGGATTTAATTTGACTGAGCACTGACTGATTTACCGCTGATGTCACAGGCTTATTCTGAAGGCCACTCATTTATATTACTTTCTCCTGACAGATTTCGCTCTTCGAGATACTCGTTTCGTTCATTAGGTTGATTACTGATCATTGCTACTTATTTTTTCAATCTAAAATACCAATTTGCTACCATGAATGTAATGATCCTGCTCAATGGTACCTGTATGTTCCAGGGTGGGCGAGGTTCATCCCTTAATAATGCTGGTTGCTGTTCTTTTGTTGGACTTTCATTTCACTAAGATATTTGGACAACATTAAAAACGACCAGGTAACAGTCGCTAATAATTTTTAGGGGAGGCTTGTATCTGTATTATTTGTAAAAAAATTAAATAATCAGAAGAGAGACTGGAGAAAAAACCGATACTGCGCTGGAATCATAGTGTAAAGGTGAATAATAGTATAACTCCTATGGGCAATAACAATATAGTTGTTTACTGCTATAGTATATAGTATTAGCATATTTGCCCAATAAAACAAGGCAAACACTGTAAACACAATAAACACAAAATCCGACCAGCCTACAACAAATAGTCAAATTTAACCTAATTGTCTCTCTATCATCTGTATTCATGTCACGATCAGTTACTATTTACTATTTTCTTGTTATTTCTGCCTTGTCGTCTGAATAATATTTACAATCATTAATAAAATATTTATTTAATGTTTTCCATTTTTTGTTTTGAGGATATAGAGCCAAGAGACTGACTTACATTTTTCATCAAGTTGTGAGCGTGTACGATATACTCGTACCGTTAGAAAATAAATTGAAAAATTCACATATCTTATGATGTTTCATTGAGCAAACGGCAAGAATACATATACACATACTCATTCACAGACACACACACACTCACCCAAAATAAAATAAATAAATGAATTGAATCATCAAAAATCCAATTCAGTTTCTCATCCATAGCACAAAATAATTTTTTTTTATACTTTTGGACTATTGCCATCATCATATCGGTGAAAATATATTTGAAAAACGAAACGAAAAATTTTCCTTTTGGTAGTAGGAAAAATGTTGAAATGTTTAAGGTAATCAAACCTAATATTTTTACTCACCTAAATTACGTTTTGAATGAATGCCAATTTTCGGTATGCTGTTGTTAGTGCCGTATGAAAAATTTACATTTTCCTAACAGTCGGTTTTATCAATTAAATTTGATTGTTATTGGTTAACATTTTTATAGTAATTATGAATTTTATGGATACAAATATGTAGGTAGATATTGATATTTTATTATTTTTTAAATTGTGTATATGTTTGTTGCTTTAGTATGTGTGTACGGCTATTTTACGAGTGCCAGTTTATAACGATAAAAACGACGATTTCAGTGATTTTAATCTTTGGTTATTAATTTATTTCATGGGGTCGTGACTGAATTTGTACGGATGATTTAACGCAACCAAACATTTTTGTTTTAATTTTTAATGAGCATACCAGATGATTTTAATGATGTATCATTTATTTTTAGCTGTCGTTGAATAAATACTATAAAGTCATAAAATTCGCACAAATTGATTTTTGGGGCAATTGAGGTTACACGTTCTCGGATTCGATATAAAATGTAAGCTATTTAAATTTTAATAGGTGATGTCCACCCGCGTAATCATCCTGCCAAATGATAATAAATACAGATATGTACGTACTTTGATTTGACTTAACTAATAAAATACAGTAGTGTTGTATAATCTCGAAAAATTTTGACCTCGAAATTGTTGCAAATTCCTTCGGGTGAAATTTCACCCATTAATGATTTTAAAGTTATTTTACTTTTTTATTATGAAACTAGGGATGGTTAATATTTTTGAATTCCTTTGTATTATTCGTTTGTATTACAAATAAAATATTGAAATATGTGATATATGGATAGATATGTATATGGATTTTATATAATATATATTTGGGTCAAATTTCACCTGAGAAATGCATGTGTAATATTTTTTGAGAGTTGTACGAGGGTTAAACTCTCGATTTATGTGCATATGTGTGTTATTTAGTGGCAGAGAAAAATTTTCTTAAACTCGTGGTGAACAATTAAGATTTTTATCGTTAAGCCATCCTTACAAAGGCTTGCAACCCAAAGGAATTGCCTTACAACCTGAAGAATCAAACGATTCGTAGTCTACAACGAGGTGTAGACTCTTTATTTTAGTGACTCCATCTGATTTGCCCTAGACAATGGTTATCTCTCTGGTTCTAAATATTTATAATTTTTACGTTGATCTTAGCAACGAAGTATGCATTAAGCAGTCTAAAACGTGCTGTTCAGAAACAGATTAAAACGTGCAGTTAATCTTTGAAGCACTTTCATCATAGGAGGATTTCACTTTAACGACTATAAAATTTTCATTTCGCAACCATTATTCGAGTCAGAACATTGACTAAGGTGGCCTTTTTACATTAATATTCAGATAATTTTGGAGGTGTTATCTGCTATCAATGATGAACATGTACTACATTATTGAATGAAAATTAATAATTTTTCCGCTATAATCCCCAGATTTATAATTTCATTTACCTTTTTGCTAGTAATGGTTTTATCTTAACTAGTCATTCGGTTTTCTGCTTAATTCACCGACTAACCGCGACCTTTGGTGATCTGACCCGAACTACTACAAACATATTTCATAAATCCTATTTAAACATGTTAAATGCATCCTTTTTTACGCATCCCTCACATCCAAGATAAACATGTGCCAATATTCCAGAAGGCTTGGTTCGACGATCTTCCCGTGACAAATATCTCAGTTTTTTCGAATTCTTACTTATAATGCTAAATCCGAGCTTTCCGAGGTCCTGTTACCTTAGTATTGTTTACTTTAATGGAAACCTCGACCGGTTCATCGGCTGTATTAATTAGTCTTTCATCATCTTCGTTTATTACTGCTGTTGAAAGATTCCATGTAGCTGAAGGAATTTTGTCGTTGTTTTAGACATTTATATTTTCGAGTATTCGAAAACTTTGTGACCATCGCAGGGCGCGTATTCTTGAAATCGGTGGATATTTCCGTCTGCGGATTTTAGTTTGCTTTAAAATTCGTTATATTATCCGAATTTTTCGCTACTTTAATCATTTTTCCAAATTTGCTTGCAAGTTTTGTATTATTTGCGGGAATAATTCCACATTAGTTGCTTGCCAATCAACCATCGCAAGTACTTGTAAGTGCGAAAAATGTGTATTGGCTAAAGTGTCGATTGAAAGCACAAAAGCAAAACATAATCTACAAATGTGTAGTTTATTTGTGATAACTTTTTAATAAAAAAATTTCTATACCGGAATTTTATTAGCACTTCACATACGACATTCAATCATATTTTTGACAGAAAAAAACTACACACAATCACCTAGCGGACAAATTTATCGTAACTGCTTTCGAACAGTTGAGAGTAGTTAATTTAGCAAAGACAAAAACCTTAAGTGCTTATAAGTACTTGCGGTGGGCGATTGGAAAGCAACTATCCATTTACTCAGTCGGAAATTTCCACCGATTTTTGTTTAGTAGTGAAATAAATAATAGAAGACTTGCAAGCAAAAGATCTTGAAGTTGCAGTCATCGACTCGAAATTTTTGTAGTAAATTTCAATTATTTGTAAACTTTGTTCGTTCGTGTACTTCATTATAATATTGTCTTTATTGAATGTTTTAACTTTGACAGTTTGGTTATTTGTTTAAGGGTGCATTCACAGTGAAAGTTCAAAGTTGTCCCAAGTGGAAGACCTGATGTATTCTAGAGTAAACGAAAACTTTGTGACCAGCGCAGGTACAATTGATCTGTGAATAAAGGTCTTGATAGCAATACTTACTTGGTTTAAGACATTTTAAACGATATGCCAACTGGTTATATTAGAAAGAGAAAAGGACTATAATCTCATTATTTTGTGTAAGGGGATTTTTTGAGGTGATTTCCTATGGCAGGTACCCAATCCCCTTAACGTGCAGTCCCAAAATCGTTCCAATTCTCCGAGTTGATAATTTACAAAACTGGAATCAAATCGTGCAAGTCGTCCACGAGAGAACATTTAGATAAATATGTGACATTTTCAAGATCATTTGAATAAGATGCGTACTTGTATATGTTCTAAACGTACAATTTGTTACCTTTCGAGCGATATAAAGCATTGTGGTAATCTTCAAGACCTTTTCAATGATATATACAACCCGTGTATTTTATAATAAACTAATTATTTACCATCAGCGCTAGGACGATCGAGCTGTGAACTACGGTGGCCACTGTACATTGAAAATGAATTTTAAAATGATTTCTGGTGGATTTTCTGTTATATGGTCAACTAAGACGGCTGAAAAATTGGTGGTTTTTGTTTTTGATTATAGATTAATAAACTACTCGAAGGCCAATAATTAAGCGATCATGACGGAAATGGGTGCGGTGGATGGAAATTGGAAATGTGATAGAACCGCAGGCCATTTATGAAATGGGTTTCTAAAATGATTTTTGGAGAAAGTTTTGAAGTATAACTAACTGGGATAGAACTAGAGGCTTAGAAAAAATCACAAAAGCGTTTTCATGCTACTTGAAACCCATTTGTAAAACGTTAACAATAATCCAACAACTAACGACCAAATCTAACTTGGAATTTTCATAAAAATATCGATAGGATAATTTGTCAGATTTTCAATTCAGACGTCACAACCGTTTACATCGGATTCCAAGTTGAATGTTTGATCAGTATGCTTGAAAACCAATTTATATCCTTAATTGTTATTCTATAATAAAGTTACAAATTTTTCCCAAACTATGAATCATTCATCTTTGCAGATATCGATCAGAAATAGTTATTTATTATTATGTTAAATTCTTAATAAAGATATTATAAGATAAGAACATCGTGTAATTACCTAGTGATCTAAGCAGTCCGGTCATTGTCAAAAATAACTTTTCGTGTCAAAATGCTGTCTTCTCATTTTACCTGTCTAATTTAAGTATCGTCAATTGTTCTCTACTTCTAGAACACACCGAGCTACATCCGACAATCAATTAAATTTAATTGGCTCTAGATGTACATGTATGCAATCGTATACACGAACCGTCTTTATTATAAATTTCACATTCTATTTCTTTGGCGCCAATAAAGTCCACCCTCTCAAAACATCAAACATAAAAAATCTTAAAGACATTTGACACACTTTAAAATTTTTATAATTCGCATACAAAATGTAAAATTCAGCTTACAAAATCGTTTACTTGATAAAAGCAAGTAATATTGTTGCCAAAATAGTAATCATCCACCATACGCCACCATATGATTTCCACGAAATCGTATCATCATCTAGATTGTTAAGTGCAACGTACGAATTACTATAAGCTATAAACATTATTCGTTGCTGTGCTAACCTCCAAATTATCTATTTCACTTGTCAACGTATATTTCGTGCTCAAGATAATTAATTTGCACGTTGATGAATAACAACAAAAATTATTCTTGGAAAAATTTCAAATTAAATAAAATGTGTGTACATTTTCACCAAGCAGCAAAAACACAAAAGAAAATTATACAGTGCAGTTAGAATATGTTTGAGGTTAACCTAATTTCCAGGTGATAAATATAATTTTCATGTGTGCAAAGTGTGTTTTTTCTACATACATAATGTTTGTCACCTACGCATTTTCTATATACCAGTGACCACATAGGAAACGATATACTCGTACGTAGATTTACACACACACACACAGAAAATAAATCAAAACATGTAACAGGTGCTTTTTGTTTAACATTTAATATTCTTCGTCCGAAACCACATGAACTTTTCCTCGCATCGTTTTTGTTGTTTGTTTGGTTTAAGTGTTTTCTATACACATGTACAAGATAACACATGGTCCATTTTATTAAAATGATATAGTTTTTCTCTAATTTAATACAGTTCAAATTTATTAACTCTTTTATATTTTTATTTTCGCGATCTGTTTTCGAATAATTCAAATAATAATTAAGACGTTCGGGTGTATAATGTTGACCAGGTCGGTACTCGCACAGTAATAATTGTCAAGATTCTGTTTTCCCGGCGAATAATAACAATACATGTTATCATCGAGTGACCGACAGTCATAAATTATCATTTTAATTGTCTTATTTCATGCTTGAGTTATTTTAATATTTAAAGCAAGATAAATTTTTGCACTTACATGAGGTACGGTGTTCTGTTTCTTTGTTAGTCATCAGTTTGTCTATATCAAAAAGCTCTTTTAATAAATTTATTATTTATAATATTATTATAATTGATTGTTGTAAGGTAATCGTCTAAATTGAATATTTATGTTGTTCACTTTTCCATTTAACTGTACACTGGTATATTGCATTGCAACTATTCGAAAATGTATAAAGAAACCATTATATTGAAAGTTATTTACAGTACATAAAACAACAACATTTACAGAAAAAATTGACCTAAATTTAAAAAGTGCAATTACTTCGTTTTCCAACACTATTAAAAAATAAAATATATAAAAGCTGGAAAGAGCTTTATTTGTGCTTTTATTGGATTGACTGCGCTTAAATTAATAAAACAAGTAGTAAGCTGAAAAAAAGGAAGAAACATAATAATTTACTTTAAAAGCTCGAAATTTCTATGTGCTTTTGCAATTTTCTTTTTCTTTTATTTATTCTCGTAGTTTGTGTAGCTTTGAAATTAATTTTTATTAAGTGAAAAGTGGGAAAAGCGTTATTTTAGATAAACATATAAAAGGAAAAGTTTCTTAGTCAAATTTATAGCAATATATCATGAGAAAGGTGTAAACTTAAAGCACAAACTCAATATATCCAGACGAATTATTGGCGAATGAAGACATGGTTTTATCAAATTGACTGATAATTGCGCCAATTGTTGGTGAGAAAAATTTAAACTACATCGAGGAACCCCATTAGCTATTTTGATATTCATTTGACATCTACTTACTAGTAGATGGCACTACCAGCAACATAGTCGAAAACATCACAATTTTTACGTATGCAGATACACAAAAAACTGAAAAACAATTTTATAAGTGAAAACTGTAAATTATTATTTTTTATTTGTTTTTATTTTCGTTATTCCATTCATTGGTTGTTTTAAATTATATTCATATTGTTTATTTTCATACCTACCACGGATCAATAAGAAAATTTATTGATAAAAAAATTACTATTAGTATTAGCTATATACGAAAAATAAAAACCATGAACCGAACAAAACAATATCGGCAGTTAGTTCGACACACATACACACAAAAAATGACACATGGTATGGTATGCACGTTGTTTTACTTGAAATTAGTTTTAATTGTTATGTTAAATAATTTTTTGTTTAATATCAAATTTGTCGTGCAACCATTATTAAAATCAATTAACTATACGATGAGTTAACCCTTTGACTGTCCTGCGCATCATATGTGATGATGATACACTTTGCCTTATTTTTTATTACAAAATTTTGTTTGAGACTGAGAACATTACTAACAGATAAAAATAATTAATGTACCTATATTTACTAACTGTAAAAACAGTTATAAATTTTGTACAGAAATAATAACAACATATGCGTTGGTATATTTTGTATTTAGTCTTAACTTAATACATACATTTCAACTACATATTTTGATTTGATGCTAATTGATAACGAGAAAAATTATGAACGATATGCACAGAACGTCCGACAGTAAGTTTTAATATTAATGGTGGGCAGGCAAAGGGTTAAACAGGTAGGGCATTGAAAAATAATTGCGATGAGGTTATTCAAGAGAGTGAGGTTATTTGACATTAAATTTGAATTTTTAATCCCTAGAAGAAAATGTACATCAAACATATGTATGGGGACGTTTCCGTATACAATAAATCATCCACATACAATAAATTTCACTTGGTATACCACTAGATAAAGAGGAAGAAACCAGCAATTTTACTAGTTAAGTTATAATTAATTTATTTAATCAAATTCAATAACAATAAAACAAATAAAATAAAAATTTCAATAATAAAGTTTTATTAAAATTAAAATAAATTTTAATAAAATTTAAAAATAAAATATCAACCCATGTGCGGTACATTTCATTATATAATTATTTGTTTTGCAATAGTATTCGCCAATTAGGATTTCGTACGGTTTTTAATTTTATTGTATGTGTTTTTCAGCTAACCAGGAACAGTGTTTTCTGATTAAAACAAATCATGAAGTTTAAGGCTGCCTTGTTATGCTCATGGCATGGATTTTGTTCGACATACAAATCTTTGTAACACCTGCTGGTGTTAACAATACAAAGTTGGACAATATTCTTTTTCAAATCTTTCATATTTGCACGTTCTGAAAACATCCGAGAAAATAAATAAATTTGTTCTTTGCACATTTTGAAATAATAATCAGTTGGAGCTTTAAGATTCTTCTTTTTTTCATCGTCATAATTTTTATTGCTAATCAAATATTCTGTCGGAGCCTCTAAAATTTCATCAGTTTTGATAAACATGTTTTCGCATCGGGAACATTTAATTTGCTTCAACATTTTGAACGCTACGTAGCCCACAATATACCGCATTGAAGCTTCTTGCAAAGGTACATCCAAATTAAAAAAAATTTCAGATATATCTGATATGTCATCAGCAGGTGGCAGCACCTCATAATGCACGATTCCTTTTCGCGTTTCGCTAATAGAAATCCGGTTCATTAAATTTTTAACTGTTAATTCATGAGGTACCCAAACGTCAAGCTTTTTTGTATCCAGCCATTTTCAAATGGTTTAAACCTGTTTTGTGATCAATATTGAGTTCTTTACCAATGGCATGGCTGCTTATTGCTGGTCTTCTTCAATTTTCTGCATGATTTCATCGAATTTTCCACTGGTTGGTCGACTAGAGCGAGGGGCATCTTTCACATCCATATTTCCAGAATGAAAGCGAGATTTCTTTGCTGCTCATTTTGATAAAGCACCTTCTCCATGCACAATTTGTTCGCAAACCTGAGCCGCGTTTTTAATTTTGTCGTAATAAAATTGTAAAAGTAAACGAATTTTTTCATTATTTATCTATATGTTTAAAATGTAACTTTTTATTCATTTCACCGATTTTAATGTTTTGTATGTCAAAGTGCAAGTTAAAATGTCACCTTTGAAACGCATACAAGGTTGCCTGATTTACATCAATATAAATGTATTAAAATGTTAACTAGCACAATTTTCCTTAAAACGAATTTAAAGTTTTCGTTATATTATTTATCCATAGATCATCGTTTTTTATTTTTAATACAATTTTCATTAAGAATTTTTCCACGAAGGTACGTGTGAAGCGCTCAAATGCGTTTCTATTATGTTTGTGTGTAAAAACATTTATTGCTCATGATGCAGAAATGCTTTAGAGTATGCGACCAAAGCAAAAACAAGTGGACGGCGGGCCATTCGCCCACCCTTTTATATATAAGTTAATTATTCTGAAATGGACCCAGTTTCAGACATCTAAATAGTCAATAGTAACTGAGTTGTTAGTTCAATGAAATAGAATATAAAACAGCAAGCTTTTGCTAGCGACATAATTGTTTTCAACATTTATTATAGCTATATAAATTAATAAATCATCATCCTCAGCTATTTATCTACTATTTCGAATAACAACATAATCGAATGATTAGTATTTTATTAAATAATAACTAAATTAAAATCTATATAACACAATGATCGTAAAGATTGGTATTAACTAATTCAACCCGGACAAAAACTAATATTTTAAATGCAAAGAAAAATTAAAGTATCCATTGAATGTAAGTTGTAAAATTTTTTCGTTTGTTGCCAAGTGAAAGTGAATAACACAATAATGGCATTAGAAAATCTGGAACATTGGCCCCTTAGCAGGCGTTTCTATTCTAATTACTCCTCATCGGCGATATAATAAATTGCGAAAGTAGGCGTTAATTTAGGTGTATATCTTTTCATTGGTTGTAGAATACTGCAAAAAAGATTTATTATTCAGAAAATTGAAACTACATTAATATGTGGAAAAAATTCTTGGTGGGTGGTTAATGAATTCAAAAGTTGTTAGAATGAACAACTTATATCATTTGCCTTGACTAAACAAATATTGAAGCTTCTGCTATTGTTCAGCACGCGACTGATGCAATTAAGTTAAGGTGGTTACTTTTTGATTACATTTTATTAGATTAGAATTGTCATAATTTTATTATGGTGTACTCCGGATGATTTTAAAATTTCTGTACATGTACATTAACAAATAAACTACACAGAATAAATATTTTATTTTAGTGATATCTGTCTTTAAATTTCAGGGACTTCTAGTTTGAATTTAGTTTAGTCAACGTAGTTGATTGCACACAGCATTAATATAAAACAAAAATTTAGCTTTCACGTGAATGTGTAAAATCCTTCGGACTTAGAATATCTTCAATGTTTGGTTGGCATGGCAGAGAGAAACAATTTAACAATGTATCCCAACAAAGTCAAACAATCGTTGTTTTGGTCAGTAAATGGAAGGAAATAAATTCATCCTCCGGGCATGCTAGTATTCCTCATCCAGTAGCAATATGCCTCTTTCAGCTGCCCTGGGATCTGGCTTGGTTTCAATGAACTAATCATTTGCTCATTAATCCGAAATTTAATTGATTTTGTACCTTAGAAATAAAGCGGCTAAATCCCTACTATGTTGTCAAATAACTTTTGCTTACTACTATTTGCAAATAACTCTTGGCAATTTTGCAAACAGCTTCGCATAAAAAGGCAAATACCAATCAAACAATTAGCCGAAAACCAGTTTAAAACAAGAAACAAAGATTATCCATACGTATTTTTCTATGATGAAAAGTAACTGATTGTTTTATTCCACCAATTATTTTAGATAAAAACTTAAGTATAGGAGAACTGGTATAACTAAAAATTAGTATATGTTACTAATTTTTACTTATATTCTTCGATGAATAGGCCATAATTTTGTTTTATTTCAAAATAGGCTAACAGTTTTTTTTATTGTTTCACTGCAGAGTTAATCGAACAATACGCAGATATTTAATATTTTACAGAAATACTTTTTTATTTAATTATTATAAACAAATCATGAGAACTTAACCACTTAAGTGACGGCTTTTTGTGAGAAAGTGTGTCCATAAATTGTTAGGTTTTTTTTACATTTCTTTAGAAAATAATTACCAAGTAATCTGAATACAAAATTTTTATTTTTCAATTATTGTTTCAATACAAGCTTTGCGCGAGCAAGACTCGAGCAAATCAAAACACAATCGAACTACGCGTTCGAGTCACGCTCGGGCAAACCACTCAAGTGGTTAAAGATGCAGTTTAGGAAATATTCTGGTGCCCCACTCCATATTGGGTTTAAATACACTATATGTGAATATATGGATGATATGTAGATCATACTGAGGATTGGTTTGGGTAAATTGTTTCGCGTTATTTTTATCGCAAATATATATATAGTATAATGCATTTCTTTATTTTATCTATATGTAAATTCCATTTAAAGCTGGAGTCAATTACAAGTCTCAAATATGAATATGTTGTTGTTCTTTATGATTAATAAGAAAAGTATTAATTTTAGTATTCAATTTCAGGAAATCTCTAGATACATCCAAAATATATATATTTTTTCCTTAGGTACTGATTTAATGAAGCAATTATTGAAGACCAATATCATTATTAATCTCGATTAAACCTATATTAAACCTTTATCCTTCCTTGCAGTAGATCAGAATTGAATCGTGTCGTGCCGTAGGATCGCTATATGTTTGACATACATTTTTTGATTATCAATTATATGTAAATAATAATATAATTACCGAGACCGACTAAAGCATCTCTGCATTATGATGTATTGCTCATTTTTACACGTTTTTACAAACATAATAGAAGCGCATTTGTCTTCACACATATTTAACTCAATTGATTATCACCAATCAATAAATATAGGTACCTACGTGGAAAAGAAAAATTCTCAATGAAAATTGTATTAAAAACAAAAAACGATGATCTATGATAAATAATATAACGTATACTTTATAATCGTTATTGTGCGAGTTAACATTTTAATACATTATATTCCTGTAAATTATGGTTCGCATAAATATAAAATGGGAAACGAAGGACGAAAAGTGAAAACTATATAAAATATTGCTTCCCGAACTAAAAAAGGCTGACTTAAAAATCGTATTTTTCCGGACTTAAAACCAGCGTTTTTATTTCATTTTAAAATTGACTTAAAATCTGTAATGAAAATTAAATAAAAAAAACCGTACTTTATTAATGCATATCATAAGCCATTTTGAAAATGATTTAAGAAGTGTATTTATAAAAAGCATAAAATGTATATTTATAAATGGCATAAAAGTCCACTTATAACGCATGCATTTCTATATCTATCAAAAACAAATGTAAATTTTATGTTTATAATGTAAAATAAAATATGGCTATTTTAAGTCATTTTGAAAATGAATTATAAAATGTATTTTTAAAATGACTTAAAATATGCCTTCCTTGTCTCATTTTTAAATTAAATTTGTTTTTGTAAAACATTTTTGTTAAGTCAGAAAATTTGTTATAAATATGACTTAAAAAAGGTCCCATTTTTTCATATAAAAACATATTTTTTAAGTCTACCTTTTTAATTACGGCCTTTTTCAATTCAGTAAGCCATAAAATATGTCTGAGTAATTCATAAAAAATTTAAACTACATATCCACATACAACACAACTATACTCGAATATATATAGAAACAAAAAACTACATGCAGCAACATTATAGAAAAACGAATTATGTATCTATTTTACGAAATTTATTTAAAATCTATTTTTCTCTGTACATGTATAGCGCACATGGCCAATCTCCACGTGCTTCACTACCCGTGTGTTGTGATATACATGCATATTTTATTTTTTATAAATATTTTATTTTTTATATATCCATACACACAAAACAACTAACCATGAATGCTCGTTTTTAATAAGCCGCTATGATCATCGTGTTGTTTTGTATTGTTTCCTTCATTCATAAAGTTTTATTACTATGTGTATGTAGTTTAGGTGCGAAAAAAATACGAACGTTTTTTTAGGCTGTTTCTGCTATGTATATATAGATGGCAGGGTTATGGGGTTCCTCGATTAGATTACAAAAAATAATGTAATATGAAAAGTGGAGCCACAGTATTCGACCAAACTTTCTTTCGCAATAATTCGTCTGTATATATTACGTTTGTGCTTAAAGGGTAATAGTGTTTTGTACAGTAGAATTAAAAGTATTAGAGCTTCGTTGAAATGTGTCGACATGCACTTTGGTTTATTATATTATTATGGGTTTAAATGCATTATTGAGTACTGTGAAATTAATTATTATTTTTAAACTTTTAAAGCACTAACAAATTACAATGTTTAACATGTCTTTTTTCTTTCTCATTTTAGGTGAGTTAATCAAAACGCGGTGTTCAAAAATGCAGTACGTCTTTGGGGCAGATGAAGTTAGGTATAATGAATGGGTACGAAGAGTTATTTTGATGTTCTGGTCTTAAATGCGTTTCTCGATGTAAAATAAAAAAAAATAAAACAAATAAATATAATTTAAAGATTTGTGGGTGTTTGGTACAAGTATTCTAATGTGGTTCCTTAAACTAAGGAGTATATCTCATACAATTTTTTGTATGAATGTTTCTACTACCTAAGTACGTGAATAAATAAATAAATATTTCAGCTATCAGTAGTTGGTACAATTTAATATTTTTGGTTTTCCAGTCCGCGTGTCCTTTAAGAAAATGTACAATGTAATTTGTAAGAATGTTTCAATTTTATCTAATCCACCTTCTCGCTGCGGTATATATGGTATATGTCCTTTTAGCTATCTTCACTTACGATAGTGTGTCGATAATAAGCACCTACACAGTCATTTTAAATTAAATTTTGTGTATGTTCATGTTTTAATAAAAGCACTGACATAAACGATTTTTATATTAGATTGTTACAGAGGAGAACTACACTATCATTTTGAAGTCGCTTGAATATTTTGTTGTATATGATACCAAAAAATTATAAATTATTTGGTTTTTCCGATTATCCAGAAAATATCGATATATTTAACATTTTGATTTGTCAGTTCGGAGATTCAGTTTCCATCTAATAAAGGCTCCACCTAGAGGCTTAAAGCTTCAAAAATACTTAGAGCTGGAGGAACTGAGACCAAATTCCATCAGAGGTACAATGCAAAGTTAATTTATAACATTTTTTTTCTTAACAGTTTTTCACATAAATGGCTTTTATGTTTTCCAAATATTCGCAGAAACCTAAAAACTTCGTGGTAAACTAACACTTTCAATGAAGCAGTTTCAGTCAAAAAGCTTGACTGACTCAAGCTTTACACTCACTTGGCTTCCCTCCTAGAGTCTCTCTTCTGTGATTGGGCTTCACCAAGATATTCTAGATCTTCTACTATATTTACGAATGATTTCAAAATTTCAGCTGTCGCCATAGCATGTGTTTCCAATTTGGTATTGAAAATGGATTTTTATGATGACCAATAAATGATTTAACTAACTCCACGGACTAGTTGTGCCCGAGAAAAGGTATAGAGCAATTGCACTACAGAAAAGAAGTTCACTGCCTCCTGACCGCGATCGACAGCGATTCAATGAATGGACTGCACAGGACACATATATAGCAAACTTATTTGCTTCTAGAATTTTTTGTTACATGTTAGCAGCATTGTCATAAGATTGACCCTACATTTTGCAAAATTTCATTAACAAAACTCCCATAAATACTGTAACACCTGGTTGGCCATTTCCTCGCTCTTTGAAAGCCCGCCTCCTCCCTCCTCAAAAATGGAATTGATGGAAACTGTCATTAGTTCACATAAAAAAAATTCTCGTGGCACAGAGTTGCGACATCTATTAGTTAAAAAATGATTTAGTATCTATTTTTTTATAATTTTTATTAAGTTTTAATTATTTTATTAATATTACAATTAGATAAATAAATAAACGCAAATACACAACACAACAAAATCTAGTACATTTTGTCCTTTTATTATTAGGAATGAATTCAATTTGTTGAATGATGAACATAGAAAAATTATGTTTCGACGAGTCTAGAATTTTCAATGTCGAGTATCGATTACCCGGGTAGATTTAAAAAAAAGTTATCTACTCGGTTATCCGGGTATTTTGATCGAGTACTCGGGTAACGACAATTTTATTTAATTAAACAAAATGTTTCAATTTTACTAATTGAAACATTTTGTTTAATTAAAATAATTTATTACGGACTAAAGCCGACTTTAGCCTTTTTTTAACCTGCAACTTAGAAATGAAGTAAGCTGATTATCGTTATATTTTTTTTATTTCACTACGTTGGTAAGAAAATTTAGAGGATTTAAACGAGTCGTTGTGGTCTATATATTTAAAGGTAAAAGACACATAAAACAAAATTTAAATTTTATAAAAAATAAATCATAAAGAATATAAAAAAATCGTAAATATCACAAAAATAATCAGTAAAAATTTCCGCATGGGCAAAAACTAACAAATTTAATATTATATTTAACAGATTACGATCTGTGGTAAAATGTAACACATCTATGACCCCCTGTCGGTGTGCAAAACCCAGGGGCCGACCCAACTTTTATGCCCGTATCGGCTGGCATGGAGCTTGCAATGTGCAGATGGCCTTAAATCGGTCCTATAGCCGTACGTCCTCGAGTTGGCCGGCAGGCGTAAAGTAGGGTCGTAAAAAGCATAACAGAGGTAGAGCAGGGTGGACCTTGAGCCCCAAAAACAGAGCGCATAGTTAACATTAAAAAATAAAAAATAATAAAAAAAAATTAATATTCATGAGTTGGTACCTCTGCGTCAAAATTTGATGCGAGATATACATTTTTTTAAATCAAGTTTTTGGATTGGTTGGTTTTACTCTCAATCAAATTTGGTCGATAAAATTTGGTATAGGTTATCATAAAGTGGCCCTACGTAAGCAGGATGCAATTTTATTTCAGCAAAAGGTACATTGTATTTTTCGCGTTCCAACTGTTAAAAAAATGAAATACTTTATTATCAAAGGAGCTGTGTGTTTTCGAGTTAAAAAAAACATAATGCCGGAATATAGAACTCGTCTCGATACAACTATATCTTCATCGAGAAAAATTCCCGAAGTCAACCGACTATCATGCGCTTATCCTTCAAAAGCTATTTTCAAGTGACCGGCCAATTCCATCTCAAACTCGGGACGAACCCGACGCCATCGTCTGATGAGCTGCTGTGGAAAAAAATCGTACGTCTTATGGTGAACTACAAATGTCTCTAACCGTTCACTGAAATGACAACATGTCATTCTAGCCAACTGAACATCGACTAAGAGTTTAAATTCATGGAATGGATGATACCAGAAATGCTTCTCATAATTCTATCACAAATTTTACGTTCATATTCTAGTTTGGCTCTATCTAATGTTGCTTTTTTAGATTTAAAAAGGCATATATTTGTGAAAGGAATTTCAAAAGAAGAATTCATTGCACAAAATCGAGGTAAGAAAAACGAGATCTTCCGAATCACTACCATATCAACCGAATTATGCAAGCGCGTAGAACTGTCACAGCAAACAAGGAGATTCCAAGTAAATTATGGTATGGTATGGTGTTCGGATAAACGATCAAGTAAATTTTGTTACACTAACGTGAAATTCTTGTATTTTCTAAAAATTTCGGTTTTGTTTTCAATTTTGAATTATTTTTATTGTGAGTATGGTGACAAAAAAATTCTTGATAATGATCGTGATTAAAATCAAATTCAGTTCGAATTCATTTCGCTTGAATTTGAAATTAATTCGGAATTGAGGTAGTATAACAGTGTTTGGCAAAGTACATTAGTTCGATGACCAGAAAATACAGGTGAATGTTGGTGATTCAATTCTATTAATTTAATTTGTATTTGACGATTATTTTTACATAATTCATGGCTCCTGGAACAGCAGATAATGGTTCATTTACTAACTAAAATTTGGTTCTAGAAATATGTAGTTTGTAGTATTTAGTTAATTTTGGTATCATCCAGGCATTTAGAATTTTTTAATAAATAGTTATTTAAAATTTTAGTTGTTCGGGAAAGCTTAAACTAATTACATACTTATAATAATAATTAACGATCTATTTTTTGTTAAGTAGGTTATTAATTTAATTCTTCAATCAGTATAAAAATTATTATATTTCTATTTTAAACAATTCTATTGCTTGTTTAATTTTTGGAACAACAGACATAAAAAAAATATTAAATTTTAAATCTTGGAAATTGGTTAGTTATTATTTGTTAGCTGGGTAATTAATGTGCTTTTAAAGATGTGCTACTTTTCACTTCTTAATCTATTTTCTTAGAGATTCTTGAGTGGATTCGCTGAAACTGGTCGGTATATCGGTCGTATCACCTGAAATACGTTTTTAATTTTTCTGTAAACCATTAATGCGGATGAAACGAAGATATCGTTTTCTCGATGTGTTTTTTTAATAATACGGGAAACTCGGGTTGAGTTACAGTAACACAAGAAAATATTTAATAGAATAATAATCCAAAACATTTTCAGTTAAATTTTTGGGTAAATTAATTGAAAAAATAAAAATAAATTAAATTGAAAGACCCACATATTATATTGAAGGAACCGTGATTAAAATTAAAACCTAAGGCATCTCACTTTAAAAAGTATTCCAAAAATCCAACACGTGATTAGAATAAACCCACCTTTGCCTTTTACATATTCATACATGAGCACGATACCTATCATTGATCTTACTAACAAAAAAATAATAAAAATTTTATCACATAATCTTCTATAAATCTTTCAAAAATACCATAATAACAATAAAAATCACTTAAAGGTTTTTCATTTCGGTATTTTCTTAAAAAAAAGAAAAACAAAAACAAAAAATCACGTAAAGGAAAACAACGAAAATAAAGAAAATAAATAAACAGTGAAATGTAATTATTGATTAAAAAAATAAACAAAATAAGAAAAGCGAAATAACCTACAAAGTTGGAAAATTCCATCAATCTTCATAAAAATTTAACTTGTATATACGAGAAGTAAATATGTACGTGAGAGAGTTCTAAGTAATTCGAAATGTTACTTAGATTTTTACTTTCAATTTTATTACTTTCCTTCTGTACCCAGTACAAATAAGAAAAATAACAAAAACTGTAAAAATAAAAAGGCATTGAAAAGAAAATACAACAGTGAGATGAAAAGATAAAAAAAAATGAAAATCGTTCTATTCTTATAAAATATATTTTTTGGTGAACTTCTTAGTGTTTTACTTCTTCTCGGTTTTATTTTCCAACCAAAAAGAAAACATAAAAATTGAAAGAGATTAATGATAATAAAATTAAAAGGAAAGCTGAATGGAAGATATAATACACAAACATACAGACACACAAATAAACAGCAAACCAAAATGTATGTTGTATAACAATAAAATTAAGAACAGAATTTTCCTTATTTTCCATTGTGGGTTTCGTGCTCTTCGTTTTATTATTATTTTGGTCTATTTTTGAGCAACTAACTACTCGTGTACATATATGCGTTCTGTTCAACCGTTCAACCAAAAAACATATAAAAAATGTTTGTCCTAGCCTAGCGTACGAGTATACGCAACATATTCGTACACGTTTCCGACCCGTTAATTTATTAAATTAAAAGATTGTGCGTCTCTATTTTTATCACCCACGCACGCCCGTCATATACATAATATTTTATGTCCACTGGAGTGATTGGGAACATGTTGGTTTATTTCGAGATTTGGCTACGATTTTATTTGCACTCAATGTACAAATTTAAATCGGGTTCAATAACATTTTGAGATACAATTTATTCGAGCTGATTTACGTCAAATGATTTGATTTCGATTTGATTAATGTTGTGTTGCGAGGGGAGATTTTTGTCGTGATTGAATTATATTAAGGAATAACTGCTTATATTTCAAGTTCCGTATTGCAAAATATGGAATCTGATATTAAAGTTTTACATTTTTGATAAATGGCGATAAATTATGAATTAGGGTTGTTTCAGGCGATTTGTTATTCACTTTGTGTCCTATTGAAATATGTTTGCCAATGAGGTATTCTCTGCACGTAAATAAGTGCTCGTGGAATTTATTTTACAAACCAATGCAAGATCTCGAGACTAATAACAAAAACTTGTATACATAAATTAGGTACCTCCTACATACGGCTAATATTAACGTTTTTTATGAAGGCGTATTTAATATTATTACCATGTGAATTCCACAAATATAAATTATGCTAGACTTAACTTACAAATATTATATTTTTCAGAAATTTGAAATTTATAAAAATATTTAAGTATTTAATTTATTGGTTTGTGCAGAGGCAGCTTCATTCATAATACATTCTTTTAGCGTTTTATTTTTAATGTGGCTAATCTGTAATATCGTGGTATCCCAGAATTGCTTCGTTTTGAGCATGTTGTTTGTCAATTTTTCTGAATTTTAAATATTGGTATTCATTCTGAGTTTTAAAAATATTTTCTAAATTTTTTTAGATATATTTTTTAAGTTAGATCAAGCTGGTTCCATTTTTTACAATGTTCTGGAGTTTCAGTAACTAATTCGTCCTCTTTATGGAATTTTGTTAATTTTATTAACGGGTCACAAAATAATGCATATCTATCTATCTATCTATCTATCTTTTATCTATATATAAAGAAGAAAAGTATGTATGTAATTATGTTTGTTCCGCAAAAACTTTTGAACCATAAAAGCGATTGCTCCCAAATTTTGTACCAATACTTTTCAGCAAGAAAAAACATAGGGGAGTAAGTGATCAACAAATGTTACCCCTCCTTATGTTCACCTATAAACAGGAATTAAAATATATGAAAACTTTTGAACCACTAGACCGATTGCTCCCAAATTTTACACCAATATTTCTTAGTAACCGAGAAAAACATTGGAATTTAGTGATCCAAAAATATTACACCTTCTCTATTTCTAGACAACTTTTATTGAACTCGAGCGATTGCTCCCATATTTTGAACGAATACGTTTTAGTAACCGAGAAAAAACATAGGGGTTCAGTAATCAAAAATGTTACACCTTCAGCATTGCTCGCCTTTAAGCGGTAATTTTCAATACATGAAAACTTTTGATCCACTCGAGCGATTGCTTCCAAATTTTGCACCAATACGTTTTAGTAGCCGCCGAGAAAAAACAAAAAGGTTACTGATAAAATAATGTTACACCTTCTCCATGCTCATCTGTAAGCAAAAATTTACAATTTATGAAAACTTTTGAACCACTCGAGCGGTTTCTTCCAAATTTTGGACCAATACTTTTTAGCAGCCGAGAAAATAGCCCGTTTAGTAATCAAAAAATGTTACCCCTTCAGCATGTTCACCTGTAAGGAGGAATTTACAATATATGACAACTTTTGATGATTAAAAAATGTTACACCTTTCGCAAGCTCACCTGTAAAGAGGAATTTACAATATATGAAAACTTTTGAACCACTCGAGCGATCGTTCCCAAATTTTGCACCAATACTTTTTAGCAACTGAGAAAAAACATAGGAGGGTTAGTGATCAAAAATGTTACCTTCCCCATGCTGAACTGTAAGAAGGAATTTACATATATATTTAAACTTTTGATCCACTATAGCGAGTGCTTACAAATTTAGCACGAATACATTTAGGCAGCCGAGAAAAACCGCAGAAGTGTTAACAAATAATTTATATGTATCAATATTTGTTGTATATCGACCATAATTATTTCACAATGGAGGCTTCTGGAATGCCTTCTCATATCTTTAAATTGAAGAAAGGATCATCAGCAATTCTTCTACGGAATCTGGACCCGCTAAAACTATGAAATCGACACGGCTACATATCGAAACTCCTTTGCCGAGGACGTATTCATACTTCGCATACCATTGTTACCATTGTAGACTCTCATTTGCCATAACCATCAACAAAGCTCACGGACAATCCCTAAAGTTTGTAGGAGTGAATTTGAAAAGTCCTTGCTTCTTTCATGGCCAACAAATAATTTTTGTATAACCCGGACAAAGTCGGGTACTTCAGCTAGTCGTTTATAATTAAGACCGGACTTGGGAGTATTAATATTTAGAACATTAGAATTTTCTAGGAAATTCATGAGAACCAGCCATCAAAATTTGATAAATATTGACGAGGTAGAAGGGACCAACTATGTAATTTGAAACTACATGGAAACTTTAGCTTAATCCCGGAAGTTCAAATTTGCTTTCACATAACTATAAATCGAACCATTTTCCAGAAAATTCCTTGGGACTTACAATATTTTTCTTATAACTACCAATTTCTGTAGAAAGTATTCCAAATTGAAATTGTAGTTGTAGCATATGACTTTCAAAACGAAATGTTGCAAAACCGATAAAAAGAAATTAAGAAAAATCATTCTTTAACATTATAATATTAGCATAATTTATTAAGGTAAAAAATTTAGACAAAAATAATAAAAAAATTGACGGGTGTATTTATTGTGACCAACACCCACTTTCTTTTTCGACAAATGTACTAAGATCGTGAATGCGCCACAATTAATTTCTAATGCGAGAAATTAAACCTACCGAATTTGTGATAGAAATTGCCTCCTATAATCAAAAGTTAATATACCTGCATAAATTTCAGAAAATAAACAAGGTCAACCCTTGTTAAAAATTTAATCATTATTGTAAAAATTAAAAACCACCTTCGGAAGCTGCAACTTCTGGCACGCAGATGTTCACCACATCTCATAAAATCTCCCCATTTATGGTAAAAGCTTTATTATAAGTTAATAAAACTTATAATTGTAGCCAATCCGTCTGGCATGTAAAAACGCCAAATTTTTATGAAATAAAGTTTTTTAACAGAATTTTCCATTTCCGGTAAAATTTAAAATTTAAAGATCTGAACTAATTTTGCTTGAAATTTTATTTAAAATCTTTCTATTCTAATCAATTTTTTCGTCAATGCTATAAATTTTAAAAAAAATTTTGCAATAAACGAAAAGATCCTATGGAAGCTTCCAAATTTACGAAAAAAGCTTTTGTATGAAGTTTCATTTTGATCATTCAATCCGTTTGGGCTGTACAGCAACAAAATTTTTACTGAAAAACAGTTTTTATGATAAAAATCGTAATCTCCGCTTAAATATTACAAACGTGATTTAGACCGTTATAGTAACAAAATTATTTTAAAATCTGTTAGTTCTTACCGATTTTCCCGTAAATGACATACTTTTAAAAATACATAGCTATTAGAAAGCTCCTATTGAAGCTGCCACTTCCGGGGAAAAATGAAAAAGCTCCTATGGAAGTTGTCACTTGCAAAGAACCAATTTCGGCCAAAATTCACTGGGATCTCCAAATTTGCGGAAAAAGCTTAAGTGCGAAGTTTCATCCAGATTAAGCTGTCCAGCTGGACTGCAAATCATCACGGACTGGAAATTGTAAAAATTTGCTTTGAATCTTTTAATTCATAGTCGTTTTCTCGTGAATGCTATAAATTTCCAAAAATTACAAATAATTTAAATTCTCCTATGGAAGCTACTATTTCCAGTGTACAGGCTTAAGTATGAAGTTTCATCCCGATTCCACACGGATTGGGCTTTTAATTTAGAATCTTTTGTTCATAATCGTTTTTCTTGTAAATGTAATGTACATACTTAAAATATTTACAAAACCCAGAACTCTTACGGAAGCTGCCAGTTCCAGTGCGCCAATTTCGGCCAAAAATTACTGGGATCTCTGAATTTTTCAAAAAATCTCGAGCTCAAAACTTTTGTTTTATTGTTTCCGCGAAACATGCAAACAGCAAGCCATAAATATTCAACATATTTCGTCAACTATATTATAGCAATCGAACGAATTTGTAAGGTTTTTGAAACAACAGAATAAAACCGAAATAATTGTTGCTGCTTTTCCATATAAAATTTTAATACCGTTTAAAATTTCCGTACGGCGTTTAAGAATCCGCCCCAGGCTTCGACTGAAAAAAATAAAATAAATAAAGATTTGACTAAATAAATAACCTGCAAAAAATTACTATCGCAAAAATCAACGTCCTGTTAAGAAATAAGCGAATATTACTATTTCTTTACATTTCTCATACACAATAAATTTATGATATGAAAAGAGACATACAGGCCATACCAAATTCCTGGAGTAAGCGTAATCCAAATTCAAAAGCATATTTGGAGAACGAATCTTGCTGTAAAATTACGCAGGCCTAGGCTCTGCCTGCCCCCTCACTTTAAGGTGGAATAAGGTGTACACCACAGGTGTGACCAAACGAAAACACATCTATTCCTCAATCTCAGATAATCCAACGATCCCAATGGATTTACTGTAAACTATACGGAATGAAAATCCTAATAATCGGCGAACCCGATTTTATTGGATTAATTCAATTTTAATTTAGTTTTCTCTAGAGATCAATCCTGATACGACAAAATTTCCATTAATAAATATTTGAAATACGATGAAAATTTCCACAATTTGTATATTAAATTAGTTCAATTAATGAATAATTACTTAACAAAAAGGGATGCCAAAAAGAAGTATTCTGATTCAATCAACTCTAAGCGTACTTCATCTTAAAATGAACGAATACGATAGTAAATGTGTCAGTGAGATGACTTTAGCATCTGAACTGTTTGTGTTTCATCCTCACAAAAATTGCTTATAGCGTTAGGTGAATCTTGTTTTATGTTAATATTCACAGGACCTAGCCTATATGTTGCCATCGATTCGTGTCTTATCGTTCCTGCTACCCCAAACTATTAATAAAAGTCATTACTAATTTCAAAAATATAATTTTCCTGGTTAGAATGTGTTAAAAATACATAACCTACAATATAAAGATAAACGATTCAGTTGGTTAAATTTACATTTTTGCGTTAAAACGAACAACAAAAACTAAAGTGATAAGTAAAATCGAGTAATTTTTATGGCAACAAATTACCTCAGCAAACCAACTTCTTTTATCTTGTACAATGTTACAAAATCAAGGAAAAATCACTCAGACATGATTTTCGATCTTTTCTCGTTCATTCGTCTCGCATATGTTGATATTGGTCTTGTATGGTTATTTGGTATTAGTACATTTTGTAGAATGACTATTCAGAAAATCCAAGAAACAAACGATTCGAAAAAATCTGTTGAGTAAAATGATAGATGAAGAAGATAAATTGAATGAATATGATGGGACGAAATTTTTTTTTACGTCTACACAAGAACGAAACAAAATGATTGGGAGAGATGACAACGAAATTGTAATAAATCTTATCCTGTTTCTGATTTTACTTCCAATTTAAAAATCACGTTACGTACAGTTTTATCCAATTACTTGCGGTTTTCACGTGCATAAATTTTTTCTTTTTTTCCTTTGGTACTTGCACAAGATTTGTTCTCAAATAATCATGTAAGAAAATTTCCATATCATGTGCACTTGAAAAAACACTTTTAGAATATATCACGATCTATATAAAAATGGCATGAGACACTACATAGTTACATACACTCGAATGTACCTAATTATGTTACATCATCACGGCTCATCATCACGCACTCGTATAAAAATACTAAAAACACGTGTTGACAGAAGGCGACATTAAACTTTAAAAAATCTTTGGAATTCAACCGGATCAGTCATCCATTTGTTATTTAAGATTTCGTTGTGTACTTGTGTGTGTTGTTAAATATCACAGAAAAACTTCACCGTTGACACAGACATGAGAAATGTATTTTCGTTCGTATTTTCGTGTCTCAAATTAATAATATTGTGAATTTGTCATAATTGCTTAAATATTTTATTTATAGAATTTTTCTTTAAAAAAAACGCATCTTTCATAATCATTGTAATACGTGTAGAGAAACAATCGTGATCTTGTACCACATTTTCGTGTTTATTAAATTGAGAGTTTTCAGTATGACGGTTAAATGACCATTGCTCAACGATGTGCTATTCATTTTTTTTATATCACTGGCTTTTTTTATTGAAAATGTGTACCGGTATATCCGGTACCTGTAGACAGTGTTGCATAAGCATAGGCGACAGTTGGTAATTAAATATTACACATTTCAAATCAGTAGAATTTCTTACTTATGGGTTTTGGTGTACTCATGTGTTTCATTTATGTCATTTAGATACCGGTGGTTTAGTCGCTAATTTTAATGAATTAAAACTAATTGTTAAAGGTATTGATTTCCAAGCAATCTATCTCGGTGACTTGGTTCAAGTCCAAACATTTATGTCACCATTTTCATCTTTATGATTTTGTACTGTTTGGTAAAGGACGTCTGGGTCGTCGTGGTGGTGGTGTTTGTTTTTATATTAAGAAGTGCTTAACTCTTATTTAATATATCCTGCATAGAAGTGGGTAATCAAAATAATATGAAGTTAGCTGTCAGTGTGATTTACAATCCACCAAATTTTAAAGTTATCTCGAAAGAATAACCTCGTCTCAACAAAGGAAGCTATGTACTGGAAATCACTAATGTCTTCCTTCGGTCTAGAACTAATCTCAAAAACAGCTAATAACTTTAAGGTAATTCTGCCACTTTAATTTAGTTAGTTTTTGGAAATAAATCGAGTAACTTTAAGGCTTTCATTCCTGGTATTGCTGCATCATTGTACCTGGCACTTCTACTAGTTGCGATATGATTCATGGAAATGTTTGTACTAATTCAAATTCTACTGCTCAAAAAAATCCAATTAAAACGTAAAACTAATGAGTTTCCGTTAACCCATAAAATTCTTAGGTATCGTGATTTTAGTAATTTTGTTTGAAGGCAACAATCGATTGGTTAGAGAGATCGAGAGCGAAAGATCAAAGATTTGCGTTGGCCGGCAGCAGATTTTCTGATTTAAATTCTTATAGATAATTTATTGGGCAATATTGCGCGAAACGTCTATGACAATGGGAACCAGTGCAACAACTTAGTTGAGTTGCAGAAAGCCGTTGTACATCCATGGGAAATTTTAAAAATTAGTTAAGTCCATGCCAAACAGACTTTTGGAAGTAATTAATAAAAATAGAACTTATACTTGATTTTTATTGATATTATTTTATTTTAAAATTACTGATTTTATTTGAATTTCATAGTATAAAATCTATTTTCTATTAAAATTAACTTAAAAAGTACAATTAAAATTATGTTTTTATTTTAATATATGTATATTGACATCCCAATTAATTATCCCTGATAATAGATCAAGTTCCTTACTTTCATATCAAAAATATTAAGGATGGCTTTAATTAAATTTTGCGGAGTGTATATAGAAAAAAACAAATTTTAAAATAATTAAAAGTAATTGTAGCAATCATGAAAATTCATCATGAAAAAATATTGTAAATTTATACAAAATTGACTCAACATTTAAGCGGAACAGGTTTTTGATGAAAACTTTTATAGATTCCAATAATTTAAAGATTAAATTGTCAACACGGATTGTCTTCCAAATCTTCATTATGTACAAACTAATGAATGACTTCTTGATTGTGTAAAAGTAAAAAGTTTAAGGAATAACTATCTGTAGTCTTGACCATCTTGTTGTGGAGGTTCCCTACAACACAAAGTCATATCATTAAGTGTGAGATAAGCCGTAGAATACAAATGAACTAACCGTAACAATTCAATCAATACTGTGGTGTAATCTCATGAGTCCAAAAAAAATTATTTATACGTGGCTTCTATTTTTTTTAATTAACAAAATAATGATTGACTTAGAAACCAAAAGTTTATTGGTTTATTTAGTAGCATTTGTTATTGGATGGGCATAACAAGGTGTACAAAACCGAAATTTACTGTTTCCATGTCAATCCCTAAACCATCTACATATATTTATCGATCCCATTTAAATTCCATCGCCCATACAATAAATAACTATTTTAAGTCAATCTTAAATTGTATATTTTAACTATTTCTATGAAATTCGGCATTTAATTTACCCTTATCAGTGCTACAAGCAAAATCATTCCCATAACATTATAAAAAAATAAAAAAATTTCTCACCTGACTTTCTACTAAGGAGGAAACACCACAAATCATTTCAATCAACTCAATAAAATAAATTCTGTGTGTACGAACACAAATCTAAATCGAATGACTGACCGAATGTTGTTCATGTTCAATTCATTCCACTTGTTTGATTTTCACAATTTGGTCCAGCACAAAAAAAAGTAAACGAAAATCTCAAATCAAAACAGTTCTATACTCTAGAACGTTTTATATTCAGTGAAATCATTTAATTTTCCCACTTCATCGGGGCAGTTTTTCATAATATACCATCAAAAATACCCTATAAAATCGCACCCTTAAAAAGCACAGCAGCCAAATAAAAATATAAAATAAGCACAAAAAAAAAATTATCATTCCGAAAATTGATGAACACAAAAAAATTAATTTTATGGAAGAGCATCGGAGGCAGGAGTAAAAGAGCAACACAGTAAAATTGTATATTTCCGTTACGTTTATTTCTGTTTTTCTTGTATAATAGAACATTAAAAGGACAACCGATACAGTAATATGGTACAGAGACATCACACCATGGTCTTATAAATAATATCGAGATGATGGTGATGATGATACCAAGAAAATATAATACAACAATGGAATTAATGATCTGACAAATTCGCTAAGTCATCAATAATTTTATTTCATCGTCCGTTTGTAGTGTTGTTGGTGTTGTGTGTGTACGGCTTGGTCAATATTTACTCTTCTCTGGGTTATTTTCCCATTTTCCACAATTTTATCGGTATACACAATTTTTTTCGAAATAAAATAGAGACGCGGTCAGATGAAAAAAATACAATAAAATTTTGATCCTTTTTTCTTCCTTTCACAGAATTTTTTACTTCTTTTCTTGTTTGTGATTCAACTTTTTTTCTCAAGATGTTGTTGATGATGATTATTATTATTATTGCCATTTCCCACTTGAGATATACGTATGAACATATAAAGTACCACAAAAAATCAAATTTATGAACAAGATGACGTTTAAAGTACCTAGAAAATTTGTATTAATTTATACCGTGTTCGCAACATGATGAGAAGTTATTCATTTGGAAGATGAAATTTGTTGGGATGCGCCCATATTAAAGTGAATATTTTTTCGATTTACATAATTATTTTTCAATTTCATTTATTTAAATTCCGTTTATTATTGAGTTGAGTGGTACATTACGCGTACATTCATATTGATGTGCTCATCCAAAATATTCAGTAAAAGCAAAATTCTTTCAAAATCAATCTATCGTTCAATCATTTATTTAAAAATGTATGTACGTGTAGTAAAAATTCATTCCTAACAATGAAAACATCATCAATATTAACGATTCCATTTTCCATGGAAATTCCATTGCAGTAACAAAATTAAAATTTAATTATTTTTATTGAGTTTAAATATGCGGGATTGGAGAATATTGTACAATGGGTACATTATACATTGAGTATTAATGTGAGGTATGTGCGGTAAGGTGAGATATGAGAAGATTTTCTATTTCACTCCTACGAGTAAATACCTTTCAGTTGGTATCTGTACTGTACGTATATAAATATTTAACTGAATTTTTGTGATCCAATGCTGTACTTTTCGAACAGAGCAGTACATTGATTGATTTTAAATTTTAATTTTATGATGATTTATTTTGTTGTTGCATATAATTTTAATTAAATTTATCAGTAGTTCAACATTAAAGCTTGTGTGGGAAATTGAATTGCAATTTATGTTTGATGAAACGAATTGAAAATATTTTTTGGTCTGGGTATGATTTTATGAGGCTCGTTGTATTTAATGAAGTAAACATTAATTATATGGTTTTTATTTCTGAGCGATCTAATTATTAAGTAGTCCTCATCTAAATTTGCAGTTAACACTAGTCTTATTCAAATTTAATAACTGATTATAATTATAATTGAAAATATCAGAAACGGGGCATCTATATTTTACCCGTCCGAATACACTAAATCACATTTTTAAATGAAACACTTGTTTTTATTTTGCAGAATTTAAATAATTTTTGTTTATTTCACTTTATCAATTTCACCTTGTTAGGTTATCCTCAAGAGATCAGTAACGATATTCTTGAGTATGACCTAACAAGTCGAAATTGATATGAGTTGGATAAATAAAAATTATTAAATCCTGCGAAATGTAAACAAATGTTTAGTTTTAAAATGTTACTAAACTGTGTGATGAAATAAAGGGTTATCCAATTCAAGCTTGATAAAGTAAACTTAAAAAAAACACACAAAATATTCGGAATGTATTGTAATTTTTATTTCATTTTACAGATTGATCCTTGCCATTTTTAGTTAAACAAGATATCATTCAAATGTCCTCCACGGGACTTCTTACAGGCCTTGATTCTTTTGATGTAATTTTTAATGACTTTTCGGCACATTTCGGGCGGTATCTCGGCCATTACCTTACGAATATTAGTTTTCAATTCGTCAAGAGTTTGAGGATTGTTTGCGTAAACACGATCTTTCGCGTAGCCCCACAAAAAGAAATCCAAAGGCGTTAAATCACAGGATCTTGGAGGCCAATTGACATCAGCCAATCGCGAAATCAAACGTCCAGGAAATTTCTCTTGCAAAAGATCTCGATTTGCTCGTGTTACTTGACTGGTTGCTCCATCCTGCTGGAACCACATATCGTCAAGATCATAATCTTCGATTTTCGTAAAAAAATAATCGGTTAACATGCGGCCATAGCGCTCAGAATTGACGGTAACGGTTCGTCCATGGTTGTTCTCAAAAAAATACGGCCCAATCACACCACCAGACCACAATGCGCACCAAACAGTGACTTTTTCCGGGTGTAATGGCTTCTCTACAATCAATTGTGGATTTTCTGAGCCCCAAATTCTACAGTTTTGCTTATTAACGTATCCACCAAGCGAAAAATGAGCTTCATCACTGAAGGAAATTTTGTTCGAAAAATCAGCATCAGCAGATTTAATAATTTTAACGCGTTGGTCGATTGTTAAATGCTCCATATTCTTAAATGGCAGAATGTCAACTAAATAAATGACAGCGTACTTGACGTTTATCTTTGACAGATGTCGGTATACAGATTTTTACTTTATCAACCTCGAATTGGATAACCCTGTATATACAGGGTATCCACGGTTTTATATATATTGAAACGGGTGAAACAGCATAAAAACCATACAGAATATACATATAGGAGTTTTCGAAATTAATTGCCGGTAAGAGGTTATAAGGCTATAACCTTCATTTTGTACCGATATCATAAGAGTTATATTAATCCAAATTTTTCCACATTCGATTAAGAACCATTTGGAATTTCATTTGAATACCAAGTCGGTTGAAAGCAATTTTTGCTTTCAAATTGAAAATAAAGAAAATAAATGTCAACTAGTTATTATGGCAGTTATTTATTTCGAAATTTCTGCCCCTCCCTTTAACCTTGTTAAAGTTAGCCGAAAGTTGCCAGCCAAAAATGAAAAAATCGATAATGCAGATAGTGTCTTGATTACTTCAGCCAGTTAAACAAATTATATATTAAATTAAAATATCTTACCCGAAAGTGACTAACCTACAAAATCAGCCAGAAATATATATTATAACAAACAACAAATACAATTTCCAATTCAATCGATACTAATTTATTGATTCATATCATTCATATTTAATTTATTAAAACTTAACGTCAAAAGTGTTATGTTGGGAAAAAGTCTCATTTCAAGAGGTTTGGAAGCGGTTTGTTACTGGTAATACAGCAGAAAATTGCCAATGAAGAACTTTAAAAATTATCAATCTATAAATGGATTGTAATTGTCGTTAAAGTGGTTTGGAATTCAAGACTATGCCAGACATACACACGATGCTGATTCAATGGGCCGTGATCATAGGCAAATTTTAAATATAGGTTTTTTGGGTGGGTCTGATGAGGTTATAGGGGTGAAATTTTGTTTTTTCGCTTCTTCTGATAATAAAATCGTTTATCATTCGAGAATTCGCCACATGGACACAAATCTGACTATGCCGATTCAATAGTCCATGACTATAGGTAGATTATGATTATAGGTTGGAGGTGGGTTTGATGGATTTTTAGTGATGAAAATTTGATTTTCCCCATTTTTCATCAATAAAATCGTTCGTCATTCGTGATTTTGGCACATAGACACCAATCTGACTATATACCGATTCGGTAGCTCATGACCATAGGCAGATTCTGAGTATAGATTAGGGGTGGGTCTGATGGGGTAATAGGGGTGAAATTTTGATTTTCCTCATTTTTCGTAGATAAAGTCGTTCGTCATTCGAGATAACAATCTGACTATGCCGATTCGATAGCCCATGACCATAGGTAGATTCTGAGTATAGGCTAGGGGTGGGTCTGATGGGATTATAGGGGTGAAATTTTGAATTTCCCCATTTTTCGTCGAGAAAATCGTTCGGCAATCGTGATTTTGACAAATATAGACACCAATCTAACGCAATGCCGATTCAATAGCCCATGACCATAGGTAGATTTTGATTATAGGTTAGGGTAGGATTTTCCCCATTTTTCATCGATAAAATCGTTCGTCATTCATGATTTTGGCATAATTTGGTGAAATTTTGATTTTCCCCTATAATATAATATATAATTATAGATAGATTGCGAAACTGCTAGAAAACGTTATTATATTCAAAAATTTGAGGCTGCAAGTTTTGACCAAAAAAAGCAATGGAATTTACTGATTGACTTACTATGAAAACGTCGTAAATCTAACACAACAAATAGTATCATTGGAGACAATAACACTATTCTTACTGATAGTGTTGCGATTGCTAATCAGTTTAATCAATATTTCGCAAATACAGGTAAGGTTTTAAAAAGATCAATTAGTTCTAATAGTTGCACAAATTACTTAAATTATGATGTATATAATGAGTCAAATTTCTTCTTTTTCCCTACTGATATTTATGAAATCTGTGCTATTATATCTACGCTAAAAAATAAAGTTGCATCAGGTAGTGAAAGCATAAGCTCGCTTGTGATCAAGAAATTTGATTACATCTTAAATTTTCCATTGGTTCACATTTTTAATAATAGTTTTATTCAGGGGAAATTTCCAACAGCACTTAAAAAAGCTGTAGTAATACCGTTGTTTAAAGGTGGTGATGCTGCTTTCTTACTATCGACCTATGTCACTATTATCAGTTTTTTCAAAAATTCTAGAGAATTGTGTTAAAGCTCGTGTTTTGTCTTATTTAAATAAAATAAATTTTATTTCGCAACATCAATATGGATTTCGACGAGAACTTAGTACTGAGAATGCACTAATGGATTTACTTACCTCTACTTACAACACTTTAAATGTATTTAAACAATTATTTAATTATACACAATTTATTAATTACTAAATTATCCTCATTCGGAATCCGTGGTGTTACTAATCGTTGGTTTCGATCTTGTGGCATGCCTCAAGGCTTTGTTCTAGAGGGCCACTACTATTCTTCATTTACAGTAACTCATTTCTCGAACTTAATCTATATGCTGATAAGTAGCGTTTGCAGATGACGTGGCACTTATATATAGTGGTACTAGTAGTTTCAGTTTATCTGCGAAAAGAACTCATGATTTGAGAGTTTTGCGAGCTTGGCTTGATCATCAATTTATGATCGTGAGTGATAAATCTAAAATAATTCAATTCCAAATAACAAATATTTACTTGATAAAAATTCCAATTTTATATACACACATGCAACAACGTCTAATATTAAATTCACAATAATTGTTCCAGATCATGTGTGAACAGCTGTTAGATGAAATTTTATATGCATAGTGAAAATATTTAATGTGTAACATTATGATTGTGATTTGTGTGTATGGGTGGTGAGGTGGAGTGGCATTAGTAAATTTATAATAATAAAATTAAAATTAATTATTAATAAACTAATAATAATTGGGATGAGAATGAGAAAAAAGTGTCTGTCAAGTCAAGTCAAACGGAATTATATAAAACGAACAAAGTTAAATATAAAATAAGAATATTTTATACTAAAATCATGGAATTTTATAGTGCGCAATCGAACCCGTGGGTTGGACAGCTGTATGGCGTGTTTTCTGTGTCATATGTGACCAGTTGATAATAAAGTATCCAACCACTTTCTATGGCATGGTTGAAAATGTTATCTATAAAGAATTTAAATGCAGTTTTAAGGTACTCGCCGTTGATACATGATAAATTTATGGAGTGATGGAGACTACCATGAATGAAGGAAATCAGGTTGTATATTTTCATAATATATACGAGTACATTTATTATTATCATTATTTATTAAATGTTTATTGTAGCTATAATATAATTTTTATAATATTTATTTATTTCTTAATGATCGCGAATTTAGGTATGTTATGTGTGTTATATAGTGAATTAAATGGTGCAGTGCAATGCGAATGTAGTTTAATATGGTAAACTAAATTAAGAGTTTCCATTTTCCATTGTGATATATGTGGTGATACTTGGGTGTTAGGCTGTTTATTTTGTATTGTTACCTATTTGAGTTTGTTCTGTATGTTGGGGTGTATCACGGCGGACCCTGTGATATTTGTTTGGTTGGGGTATTTCTGGGGCTTGAGCTGTAAAGATGTTTGTGTGTGCATATCGAATGATGTGTGATTGTGGAAAATTTGAATTATATTTTGTTGTAGTTAAGATGGGTGAACTGTAAAACATAGGTGTAAATGCAGTAATTGTGTTTGTGTTATTAATGTGTTATTTGTTACTTAATGTAATTATGTTGGTTCTAATTTTGTTGCTTGGAACAAGATTTTATAAATGGTTATTAAATGGCATGCAGTAATGTCTCTTAATGTCAAATGGGGCGTTTATTGATAGGTGGTCCAAGTTGCGTTTTGTCTTTTGTCTTTGTTTGAGATAGTATTCTTAGAGTTTTTAGGTGGTATTGATAGGGGAATTGAATTTAAGATTCTGAATTGTTTAGTTTTGGTATTTGTTAGTGAGAATGATATATAAGGGCGCATATTTATTGCAATTTGTTTCGGGGTGGTTGGTGTTGAATTGATGTCATTAGAAGAGCAAGCCGTTTCCACCATTACCCAAGAGGTAGGCTTCAATGCGTTTTTTTTTTTGAGGTTCCCCAAAATAAATCAGGCCTAATCCTCAGTCAGGTTTCATTGGCTGAGTATACATTTAAGATTGTACGTTCCCGTGGTTTTCGTCTTCACTATCAATTGATTCATTGGAATCTGATTCAGGATTTAGATATATATCGTCTGCTGCTTTTCGTAACTCAGTTCGGAGTGGTAGTAATGATGCCCACTCATCTAGGTTTCTATTATAATATTTGAGATCTTGCTCAAGTGAATCATTCCAGGTAAAGCAGGGTCGTCCAATTTTTTTTATGCCGGCCGTGTAGTTTGAAGCGGCTTTAAGTATATGTCTTGGACCTCGACGATGTATATGTCCCCAGTAGTTAATTCTATTAACTTTGATTCTCTTTGTTATAGTTTTCCCTTCTAATATGTCTTTAACCTTCCGCGTAATTGGTTTATTGATACTGAATTTAAGTATTTGATTTAGTAAAAATAACTCATACTTTCTTAGGCGTCGGCGATTAGCAAAAGTTAATGCAGCAGTTTTTAGGCCATATGTAATGGCCGGTGCAATTACAGTTCTATACATTAATAGAGCGGTTTTAAATGGTAATTTATACTTTTTTATAAAAGCTTGCATTTGCTTAGCGGTTCCAATAGCCTGATGACAACGGGTACGAATGGTATATGGCCGACTTAATGTAGAGGTAAGGTAGGTGCCCAAATATTTCATCATGTTGACACGAGTGAACGTTACCCCTGCTAGTGCTATGGTAGGAGGTGGAATAAATAAGGGATCTGGATCTCGTATGATTGTTGTACATTTTTGCGGATTTATCTCTAAACCAGCGTATTTTAGGTTGTCTATTAATTCTTTTAGTATGGGTTCTAATGCTGCAGGATCCCTTGTCACTAGTATAATATCATCAGCGTAGGCAAGAATGAGTGGTAAATGTATATTGTCATTTTGCTCCAGATCTAGCTCGGGAAACTGGTCCACTACTGTGAGCAACACTTCATTGAGAATGAAGTTAAATATTCTGGGAGATATTGGACATCCTTGCTTGACTCCTTTGTTTTTTTTTACTCTCTCTGTACATACATTGAACCATTTAATTGACGTTTTCTCCCAAAAGCAAGCTCGTATAATTCGGTTAACCAGATAATGTGGTATGCTTTGCTGTAGACATATGGATATTGTATTTAGATCTACTGTATCAAAGGCTTTTGCTAGATCTATGGAGAGGACGTAAATTCGATTGCCTGAACGCCATTCTTCGTCAAGAATACGACGAATAGTAAACATATGGTCTTCGGTAGATCTGTTGGCCAAAAATGCAGCTTGGTATGAATAAGGTAGGTCAAGGAATTCATCTAACCGATCGAGGAGTAATTTAGAGTAAATTTTATATCCTACATTACATAAAGTTATTCTACGATAATCATTTACACTCTTTGGCTGCTTTATCTTTGGTATGGGCACTTGTAAAGTTTCAATCCATTCTGGAGGGAGTTCGTTGTTGATCCAAATTTTCTCAATCATGGAATGAAAAGTATCCAGTATATTATCTGGTGCATTCTTATATAATTCTATAGGAATTCCATCGATTCCGGGTGCAGTTCCGGATCGGATAAATTTGATTGTAGATCTTATCTCGTCTTTGGTGGGTGGGGGTCCCAGTGGGAAAAAATCGGTCTCTTCAATGAGATCCGGCCACTCCCCCTCACTTTTCCTTAATTCGCTGAGCCAGGTGGATATAGGAATATATTGGTTAGATTTCGTATGACTATCTCTTTTATGCTGCTTAAGAAATGAATAGGTTTTGCGTACTCTGTCGGATGGTTTTTGGCTGTTTAGATTTGTGAAAAATTCCTGGCACTCAACGGTACGATGATCTGAATAGGCTTTGGCTAAATTTTGTCTGGCAGATTTTAAATGTGCTAAAGAATTTGGATCTTGTGGATGGGCTTTATGATAGGATCTGGCGCTCTTGAATTTACTTAAGGCTTGTCTTCGTTTAGGGGTTAATGGTGTTTTTTTGGTAAGGACTATTTGTGAAGAGATTTTAATAGAATCGTTAATTGCCTTCAACAAATTAATGTTTCTGCTCTCATGTGTGATTTGCTCATGTACTGATGATGCAATGGACTGATATTGGATTCTGATATTTTCATCTTGTAATAATTTTAAATTTATTGATCGATAATTGTAAGTTATTGGTGGAATAATTGCTTTAGTCACGGTAGTACAGGGGAATGTTAGTGGCTTTGGGACCTGTCTTCGTTTGGTACAGTCAATCCATATTAATCGATGGTCACTCACTTCGGATTTAAAAGTATCGGCTTTACTGCAGTTTACGTAGATTGTTTGATTGTTCTGACGAGTTATAATATGATCTACTTGAGAATATTTGCAACCGTCAGTCCATGTAGTGAGGTTTCGGCGGCGACCCTTGGTTGTATGTACGAATAATCCGGTTGATTGAACAAGAAACCCTAAGGTGTTACCGTTCTCATTTGAGTCCCTATGGTACAGGTTGGTTCCAATATTTTTTTCATTCCATTCATCTCTAGATCCAAGATGGGCATTGAAATCACCCATTATTACTATGTCACGTGAGTTAGGACAAAGTTCTATTATAGAAAATAACTTCGAAAATATTTTTGCGCATTTTCGTCGATTTATTTGAGAATTTTGTGTAGGGACGTATATTGATATGAAAAGGATTTCTCCTTGACCTGAGATACTTCCAAGCGCAGTGATTATTGATCCTAAATAGTTTTTAATTCTTTTAATCTGGATTTCTGAATTTTTTTTTATACATATTCCTACTCCTCTTCGCTTTGTCATTGGATCATTGCTTAAATGCCATATATAATTCGTCGTTGAACATTGTCCGGAACTCATATTCGTCTCTTGAATACCACAAATTTCGATATGTTTCGCATAAAGTATGTCGTCAATTATGTCGCGCTTTTGTGAATTACATAGTCCGCGAATATTCCAGGAACCAAAACAGAATGAGTTGGTATTATTGGGTGTTGTAGTTGGACTACATTGAGTTTCATCAATTAATATATATGGATTGTTACATAACTTGAAGGTTCGATGTATATTGGTCGCAATAGCTTGAACGCTTGTATTTGATGCGGATATATTAGATGGGGTTTGTGAGCAAGTTTGGGGTGATTTGGGGACCAGACTATCATAATGGGACCCAGAATATAAAAGATTAATTTCATTTACATAGTTACCGTTATTTGGAATGAATGTTACTGGATTTTGATTGTTGGATTGATGTACGTTGATTCTAATGTTTTCTATCCTGGATATAGCAGATAAACATTCGGCACCGCCCCAGAAGCCGTCCATTTGAAGATCAGACAAGTATCTTCAATTTATTTTTTTATTATTAGTTGAATTCGCAACTTATTTGTTATGTTTTTCTAATTTTATTATTAACTGATAAAACTCACCTGAATATTAGCTGATGTGTGGTTTGCCCGGTTGTTTGCTGGTAGTTATATACTTGATAACATGAATCCAACAATGTCGGAATGTAGTCTATAAGATTTTCGCGGATGTATCGAACTGTTATAGCACGAAGCATGCTAGATGAATACAAGGCGAATTGAGGGTTTTTCAAACGTAGTTGATGTATAATTGCTTGAAAAAGACAATTCCCATCCTTCGCGATTGAATAAACTTCCATTTTGGCTTATTTGTATATTATTTGTATTTTCGTATTTTATTATCACACTTTTATGATTATAATGTATAAAAACTTAATAATTAATAATAATTATTTTGATTAAGGTTTAGTTATTTTATTTTGTTTTTAATAAACTAAAATAAGGATTAGACACTTCAACTTGGCTTTGTTTTATTTAATGAAATAGCCAAGATGGGGTAAGCTCTAATGAGTCATTTTTCTAAACGTTAAATTTTTAAGGAAGGATGGCGATGCCACCTTTTGTCAATTAATGGAAGTTATTGTGGTAAAGGCGACACCTGTTGGAATTTTGGCATGTAATATTCCTTTAGCCTTTTAATGTCGTATGGTTGGTATTATTTGGTGTATTTTGTTGAGAAGTAAATCATTTTTGCTTTTTAAGAAGGTTCGCCATTGATTTAACGTTGGTTAAATGAAGCGCTGCAAATGTCATCCGAAATTCTATAGAAGTTTGTATGAATTTGTATATTTTTTAAATTTGTTTTAGCTGTGCTGGAATAGGAATTATGGATTTGTAATAGGTCACCATAATAGTGGTTTGGTTTTCGAGTGGGTGTGCGTGTTGAAAATATTTTTATTGCGTTATTAGATTTACTAGCACAATTGTGCGGGTAAGGCAGGGGTGCCATGTCGGGAATTTAGTTTTGTATGTTTTTTGGGCCAACTTACACGTTTGTGAATTCCTTTTTAACGTATTTTCGTTCAAAAGAACACTATATCGTTGAAAAAGGGATATAGAAGTCTCAATTTTGTTTATGTAAGTGTGTATGTATAGATACATATGTGTTTGTGTGTATAGATATATATGTGAATGTTTTAAAATGTGTTTATAATGTATGTGTAATTAAGCGCATATTATTTATTTATTACCATATATGGAATATGTGTACATGTACATGTACAAATGTGTGTGTATGTGTGGATGTATGTGTATGTATATGTACGTGTATGTGTGTGTGTGTGTATGTATGTATGTGTATATGTATGTATGTATATGTACATATGTGTATATATATGTATGTAGATGTATATATATGTATATATTTGTATGTGTGTATTTGTGTATGTATGTGTGTATGTGTATAGGTATGCATGTGTACATGCATGTGTTGTTTTTTTTTTTTTTTTTTTTTTTTTTTTTTTTTTTTTTTTTCCTCATATTATTTAGGTAAGCAGCAACAATATATTAATTTAGTATTAATTTTCAGGATACATAGGCTGGCGAAATAATATTTTTGTATTAAATTGCTGATTGTGTAGTTTTTAGTTGTATTGTCTTTGTGTCACTAATTATTGTCTTTAGTTAGGTGTATGTAACCTGGCCGATTAAATCAATTAATAAGAAAATGAAAAGTATTAATATAGTATTCAATTTCAGGTGTTTTCCAGATACTTGTGAAATAATAACATTTTTTCTTAGGTTGCTGTATTTAAGGACGCAATTGTTGATGACCAATAACATCATTATCCATTTATCCCATTAAACCTTCATCCTTCCCCTAGTAGTTTAGTCTTGTGCTGTCTTGTGTTACTAACTATCGGCTATACCTAGGTGTCTGTAACCGGGCCGATTCTGTCCCACTTAACTTACCTATCCAATCCTTCGGTTTTGTTATATGTAAAAAAGAGTGTACGGTGGGCCCGGCGTCACCCGGGAGCTCCTGTGTAAAAACTTGGTCGTGCATTCAGAATCAATCAATCAATCAATCAATAATTGTTCCAGATCATGTGTAAAAATTGATTATGTTGATTCCTTCAAATATTTAGGAATAACTTTAGACAAGAACTTAAATTTTAAAATGCATATAAACATCTTACCAAACCATTTATTTCTTACAAATCGTATTCTTTTTAGATTAAAGCCACTATGTCCACAGATCCTTATTAAACATTTGAATTATTCCTTAGCTCAATCTCGACATAGTTATGGAATTAATTGTTGGGGAGGAATATACTATAGTAATTTAAAGCGACTGCATGTATCCCAAAACTTTATTTTACGAAATCTATATAATACGTCAAGACACATGTCAAGCAAACCGTTATTTAGGAAAGCAAATATTCTAACAATAAGGAATTTATACATTTTTAAGGTTCTAAAATTATTTTTTATCCGAAGTGGAAATCGTCATTTTAAAGAATCATTGTATCCTTTAAGAAATAAATATTGTGTGGTTCCTGCTTCAAAAAACGAATTCTTAAGACGATTTTATGTGTACACCGCCCCTATGTTATTTAATCAGCTACCAAATAATATAAAAAGTATGAATAATATCAATCCGTTCTTAAAGTCATTGCGCACTTGGTTAATAGAGTTGGATGATTCCGAACTTTTATTCAAAGTAATGAAGTAATTTCGTTTATTATAATATTTTTATTGATGTATGTATTACACAATTTTGTTTATTTCTGATTTTTATGAAATAATTTAATTATTATAACTTTTATTTTATATTTGACGACCCTTATCAAATACATTTAATTTTAAAGTTTATAATTAGGAGCAGGTAGTTCTAAAAATTGATCGTTTAGTCGGTCATAAGAACTTTCCAATTTCCTTTTTATGCGATACAAATATAATTTTTGCTTATATGAATACTAGCGCGTTAACTATTATTATATTTTATATTATATTATTATAATTATTATTTGTTTGTTAATTATTCTTAAGTATACTCAAAAATGATCTGATATGTAATTTAGTATTTAAATTGTTTTTTGTATTGAATTAAAGGAAATTAAATAAATAAATAAATAATAATTTTCCGATTTTCCCCTATAATCCCATCAGACCCACCCCTAACCTATAATCAAAATCTACCTATGGTCATGGGCTATCGAATCGGCATAGTCAGATTGGCAAAATCTCAAATTGGTAAAATTGATTTTATCTATGAGCAACGGGGAAAATCAAAATTTCAGCCCTATAACCTCATCAGACTCAAACCTAGCCTATATCAATATCTATCTATGATAATGGGCTATCGAATCGGAGTCCGACTGGTGTCCATGTAGCAAAATTTTGAATGATGAACAATTTTACCGTCGCAACAACGGAAAATGAAACATTTAACCAATATAGCCTAATAAAACCTACTCCCATCATATAATCAAATTCTACTTGGGTCTACTTGGGTCATGGTTCATCAAATTGGTAGAGTCAGATCGTCGTTCATCTGTCAAAATCTTGATATACAAACCATTCATAATATTGTATAGATGTCTGTTTTATGTTAGAAAATTGATGATTCATTTGTAATTTTTAAATTTGTATTACCGGCATTTTTCGATTTGAATATTGAAGTTAATCTTCTTTATCGATGTAATCTACATTATCGACATTTTAAAATATTTTATAACTCATTTTGGCTGTAGTAGCAAAGAATTTTTTTTTATTTTCTGTAAATCGATATACATTTTATTTTTCAGTAAAGGGATATTTTAATTTTTAAGGGTATCCCATGAATTATGTTATGAATTATTTTGATTCTCCTGTTACCTGGTTCTAATTCGATTTTAAACATTGGGTGTGGCACCTTGTCTCAATTAAAAATGCTTGGTGATTGATTTGGCGAAGAAACCAGCGGCAGTAAGACCATTATGGATTTCTTTAGTTTCAAAATACCTCTCTGTTTACTGACTTGCAATGTTTCGTAATACTTTTAAAATTTTGGACAAAGATTTATGGGAGTACACATTTCTTAACAGTGTAAATATAAAAGCTCAAATTTTTGTGTTTTATATTTTCGATTTTAAAAGACTCCCCGGCAGCTATATAGACTTATAAAAGTACAAAGGGAATACAGTGTGGAAATAAAATGGCCTAATGTCCTTTTGATATGAGCCGTAGGCCACACGCATAGAATTTTGGAATATTAACACAATCGCAATTTTTATATAAGGACTTTCACAACGCGTATGGAGAACTACCTAGAATCACAAAGATTCCCATAATGGCTCTATAGATTAGGAAGCGCATATATTGTGAAATTTAAGTAAGCATTTTAAATTAAATGATATGAAATAATTTTAATTAAATTAAGTGTATTGAGATGTTTAAAGTTTAGGCTACTTGTCATTTTAGATTTTAGTTTTCCCGCCGTAGAGAAACCACTTTCAGTTTCTGTTGAAGTGGGGCTAATCGTCAATTGAGCATTGCACAAATTGTTTAATTTATCTGTTCTTTTTTGAACGAATCTAAATAACAAAAGTTTCAGCTGTTGTTGCAATATATGTTCACGCTGATTGTTGATAGCAAGTGACTCATTTAAATCACAAGAAACTAGCAAGAGTAAAGTTTTTGCGGCAGTTTTCGTTGCGTAATCAAAATTATCGCTCGATCTTGGTATTGCTTCAGTTTCAAGAAATAACAATAAACTGATTAAAGGTTTGACTTTTCTCTAATCCATTACTTTATTAATTTCGTTAAGTAAGATTTTACTTAAATCAGTTTTGATTTCCGTTAAAGAGTTAAATAAAAATTTGTAAACACCCCTGGCTATCAAAGTGTTGATTTTTCTTAGCTAAATTCTTTGACTGCCATTTCAAGTAGAGTCAATACGTCAAGCAATTTTTGTAAATAAGTGGTTTCCCTTTCAGTCAAGGTTTCATAACCTAGATCAGATTAACGCAATCAATGGTAGCCATCGAATTCCATCTTCTTTTTACGTCGATAATACAAGGCCAAGTTTTTTATTTTCATGCTCCATCACATATTTTGGAAGTTTAATATTTTTGGCTGGAGACTTTCGATTTTTTTTTACTATTTTCCGTACCTTATTTATAATTGAAGAAATATCCACGTTGAGCTCCAGTAGACAGGATTTATCCGTTGACCAAAGAAAATTATCATTATCATTCTCGAAAGGAAAGTTTGTGTGAAGATTGACTCGGTGTCTATGGTACTAGTATCGCCGATTGAGAAATCATCTTCGATTTCATTATATTCCGATTCGCTGTCGAATACAAATAAAATACAAAATACACTTGTTGCACAGGTCATAAATTGCAAGGATGTACATGAAATATTTAAAATTTTTACACTGTTTGTCGTTGGCACTTGGCGAAACAAGGCATTTCATTAAACATTTGTTTTTTATTTCGCAAAAAATTAGATTTTTGAATATTTGTTAAAAATTTGTTCAAAAAGTTTGAAAAATCACTCGATCGATTTCAACTTGTTAGATCATCAGGAGTATCTACTGATTTGTAAAAGTAATTTTTTTTAGTTATATATAGCAGAAAAAAGGCAGAAAATAAATAATGAAGGAGAGACAAAAAATAGGTAATAAAAATTAATCTTTTGGTCATCCCAACTACCTGTTGTTTATACGGAAAAATTAATATTAAATATTCCTCCAAACGGGGTTTTTATCTTTAGTCTTGAGCTATGTTGAACTTTACCCTGTATGCCACGATGTCGTAGCAAGTGATGTGTAGGACGTTATATATGTTGATTTATATGCATACGTTGATTTGGTGGCGAGTTGATGAACCAAATGAAATTTTCGGATAAAGTATGATGTAAAAACACTACGACCCCTTTTAACGTTACGGCCTCGTGTAATCCTAAAACTATATAATCCTGTGTAAATAGAAACGCTTAGTTTCTAAAAAATGGTGTCGAACTCTCAGGAAAACGTCACGTATATCACTTGAAAATAAAGATAGAAAATGATTTATTAAATGATTAGAGTGCTTTCACACATGCTCGCGTTCATTTTGAATTGCAATGTCCGTTGCTGGCCTTGTTAAAAAAAATATTATTTTTGCAGTTGTACGGATAATAAGTAGGCACTAACTATAATATGGCGAATGACAAACTCGCCAAACCAACTGTATATGAGAATAGTGTTCAAAATTTCGTGAACTGTCAAACGATTTCAATAAAATTTTATTGTCACTATAACGAATTTGCCATAAAATAATTATTATTGATGTTTTAAATAGAAGCATTTCTAATAATTGCTTCGTACGGTTAAAAATAAATAAAATATTCTAGAATAATTTTCCATAAATTTTAAGATACCTCGGGCCATGTAACATGCATGTATGTATTACATAAATGTGTGTGTAACCGATATGATTGACATTCCTGGAATATTTTTGAATTACCCCCACCCCTTCCACACAATACATATATGCGAATGTACGAGCGGAGCGGTATACCTATATTTTCCTTTATAAGCGTATATCATACGCATAACTGAACTGTGTACGTAAACATTTTATGTTTATTACCCCGAGCGCAATAAAATGTGACTGTAAATGACACATATGAAATGAAATAAAAACTATAGAAAGCATTTTTATTTGCTGAGTGCGTATAAATTAAGGGCTTGTTATCCAATTTTACTGTACTTCGCTTGTAAATTACTTCTGTGTTCGAATTTGTTTACAATCCACTGTGCGTAACAAAAGATTTTCGTCTAATCTTTTCCTATTTCCCTGTCACAAGCAATTAACGAAAATGCTCATCCTCGTCGTTTTTTAATTAATAAACTACCATTCCATATACTCGTAGCACGTAAATCTCCTACCAAAATATGAAAACACCGGGAAAAAATTCAAAAGCAATGGAAATTGGTTTTTCCAAATCAAAATCTATGTAGCAACTAAACGCACAGTGAAAAAGGGATTAAATAAATAAATAAAAAATATGAGAGAAAATTACAGAAAAACGCTTTCACACGCAAAAAAAAAATAAAATAAGAAGATTTTCAATGAGATTACATTTTTTTGTTGTTGCTTCTTCATCTTATATATATTTTTGAGGGTTGTTATAGGTGATAATCTTATCTCTCCAGATTTTATTTTGTGTATAACATTTCTAATTAATTTTTTTTTGGTGTCTCTGTGTTCTTGTATCGTTTGCAGGTCGATCACATGATTCAACATTCAATATATTCCAGTTGGGCAAACAGGCATCAGCTGGTTTGAAAATGTTTGCCGAAATTGGCAGAACGGATAATTTAGAATTGGATGAACGAAATGAACGTGAGAAAATTTATGATGAATTTACAATACCGGCGATAAATACGGGCGGAGGACGAAGTGAAACAAATTTTTTTGTAGACGGAAATCATAGTTTCGTGTCACTAATCACAAGGATCGTACCGTCACCGGATTGGTTCATTGGCGTGGATTCGTTTCAAGTAAGCTACTACGGTAATAATTTTGTTTTGTTTCATTTACTTATTTTATTCTATACAGCTATGCGTTGGCGGTTCCTGGATAGACAGTGTAACAGTCGAAATGGATCCACTCGACGCTGGCACCGACAACGGATTCACATTTACAGCACCAAATTGGCCGACTGAGCCACAAGGTATTATCTATAGAATAACATCAAGGTATCCAGCACATCCGGCCGGTAGTTTTTTCTATCCAAATAGTAAACGACTGCCGCCAGTAGCAACATTTCAATTTATTAAGGTACGTGACCTGATTTTACTTTTTATATATCCGATTTTACTGATTAACTTACTAAAATTTTATTTAAAAATATAATCTCATCATAGAATTCAAGTTGCGTTCCCGTGATTTTATGATAAACGTCACCCTATAAATTTTCAGACGTAAACGTAAAAAGCTGGTTAAATCGCTTTTTATAATGTGTGGCCCCTAAATTTAAAAATAAATATTTCATGTCATCCAATTGCCAAACATTGACATTAATATATTACGTCTGAAGATAAATCGATCGCCACAATAATTCCTGTTATTGTTGTCTTAACTTTTTGATATACTTACGAGTTTCGAATGAGTGGAAAATTCATAAGAAAACCTCATTTATATAATTATCATTCTATCGTCTGTCTCTCAAGAATTTTGGCAGACGAAAAATAAAAAAATTCGAAACAATAAACAGCAAACAGTTTTTTATACAACAACGAACCTGTCATTATTCATCCCAGAAGCTAGATAGATACCGCACAAAAATAAACTTTTCAGCAAATAAAAAAAAAATTTGTTTTATAACTTTGGACATTTTGTCGTTATTATTATTTTGTATTTTCCAAACAAATTTCTCCCTCTGAATGTATTCCAATCGTATATCCTTATTCTTTATACGTTGTTTTATATCCTTAGATAAACTGTGTACATTTTTGTTGTCATCTTGTTGTTTCCCGCTCCATCGTCAAGGAGAAGACTAGAAATTTATTAACTGTAATATTTTTTCGTTGTTTTTCGATTTCTTATTTATTTTTGACTGAATTCTTCGTATTAACTGAAACCACTGCCTATCGCGCGGAAGATGATGTATAAAAAATTTATTCGGATAAGCGGGAAAATCATGAAAGCTGATTGGGTTAGACATTTCTCCACACTTTCCTGGTATTCTGTATTAAGGATTTTATTATATTATGATTATTACATAATTTTCAGATACATTTTTGTTCTTGAATCAATGACTTGAATATAGAGAAGAACTCAGTAAAATATTTGTTTGTGTTTCAATATCCTATTTGCAGTTCAGCAATCTTCATCTAGTCAACTATTTTATTATACAGAATATTTTAGATCTAACGGAATCTGTGATGCAATGAGAGAGTCAAAATTACAATGGTAATACAGATACTATAGTTTCAAAAACGGCAAGAGTAACTAATGGACAGATTTAGAATTGTTGTTGGAATTATGTTAAGTTGAGCTCAGAAATATCTTTTGACTAATACTTTTATTTATTTATTTACAGAACTTTTATAAATCCAACACCCAGATATTCTGAAGAATTTCCAAGGATAGTTTGCCAAACGAACAAATTTTAGTATTTGATCCAAAAAAATTAATAATTTCTAATGCTTCAACTGTTGGAAATTCATATGGCGCAGAGTAGAATTACTTTAGCATCTCAATCATCCCAATATATAACACATTCAAAAACTTTGTATAAAAGTCTTTTATCAAGATAGGATCATTAAAAAATATTCCACCAAAAATTTTACTCTAGCGAATCAGTGTAGGACCATCGCTGTCAGTCAGAAATTTCGCATGTTTTTTTAAAGTATTCTTGATTACAGTTTTGATGAATTATACAAATATTGAAATTCTTAGGTTCAGCGAGTACGCTATTCCTCCTACCATTACGATTACGTATTTAGACATTCATTCCATACATCCAATGATATTATTATATTCACGGTATTAGCTCCTTGGTTACACCACAATAAACAACAAATTATTTATAACAAAAATGTAAACCATAAAATCCATCAGACCTTACAAAATTTTATTATATTAACATATCGATTTATTGCCAACCTACACAATCACTTTTTAACAAAAATTCAAAATCTTAATCTCGCAACCGAAACATTGGAGCGGAAATGTATTTTTGACAATATTCTTTCCTTAAAATTGACAAATTATCGTATCTCCTACATACAGAAACGGATATTACATAACCCCCAATTCCAAACCATATATACACGTACATGTGTAGAAATATAAAAGATAAACATTTCATTTTTTCTTTTTTCCAGTTGAAAGAATACGAGCTAAGTGAAATGTTTAATCACATTGAAGACGATCGAAAATATGAAACTGTGAAGGCTGTAAAAAATCGACTTGAAATCGAACATAATCATATCGAAATGAATAATGAGCTTTCGGCGGATATTGAAAAGGAGCGACAACACGAAGTGACACAAATACCATTCCGAATGACAGAGAAGGATAAAAATCGGGCACGAATTTTAGCAAAAATGAAGAACGAGTAAGATTTGCGTTCGTTGTGACATTCAGTATTAGGAAATATCCATTTTTTTTTATTAATATTTCAGAATGAATCAAACTTCGAATGTCATCCCGAAAAATGATAAAAAAGCTATTTTAAATAATATTGCTGAAAATTATGGCACAAAGAAACCACAAACACAACATCAGAGGAAACGGCAGAGAAATAAAAAAGGGCGCCCGCCAAAAGATTGTCGCGTAAGCCATTGGTCGGAATGGAGTCCGTGTAGTAAAACGTGTGGCATCGGAGAAATGCATCGATATCGTAAAGTAATAAAACATGCGAGGCGAGGTGGGCGGCCTTGTCCGCCATTGCAAGAGTCAAAATGGTGCGGGTCGGCTAGAGATTGTAATTCGGCATCGAATTACTTTAAATGGTAGAAATTATGAAATGTTTGATTTATTATTAATTATAAATTATAATTTAATTATTTTTTGATTTTATATCATTTGAGAATTCAGCTTGTAAAAAGTATATCAGGTTTAAAAGCAATTATCTAAATGAACAATAAATCCAATTTAGTTGAAATGCATAAAAATAGAAACAATCACATTTATAATTTAATTTACATAATAAAATTTTATTGTATCATAAATTAAATAAATAAATAAAAGTTCAAAATAATTCTTTAAAAATAAAATTCACAAAATTTGACAATACAAATAAAATTTAAAACGTTTATCATAAATATATATCTAAATTAAATATTATTTTATAATTTAATTAATAATTTCGTTTTTTTTCTTCTAATAAACAGCAAATTATTTAAATTTATACTTAGTGCGTCAGTGTAACACTGTGCTGTGCAAACATATCAGTGTGAATAAGTCTTATATATAGTACACTGACTAACCAAACAGTTTGTATTACAAACAAACCAAGAAAAAAAATCTTTAATTTTATAAAATAATGTGTACATAAAAAATAAATTAATAATTGTAAGAACAAAAATAAAAAAATTCAATAAACAAAAAAAAATTAATTTTTTAGATTTAGATTTATACAGAACAAATAATTAATAACGTAAATATTAATTTATAGAAATTTTATTTTTATCAATATTACACAATAATAATTTAATAACATATTAAGATTTTTAAACAAATAAATTTATAATTAATAATTATTTGAATTTATTTTTAAACAGTCAACACAAAAATGTTCAAGGTAATAATAAAAATTTAATTAGATTTTATTTAATCAAAACATTACAAAACAAACAATTATAAATATCATTGTAATTAAAAATACATAATTATTATTTTACTGGGAAATGAAATGTGGAAAATCAAACAGAAAAAAAAATAAATAAAGAGAGATTTAAAAAAAAAATTGTAATTATATTTTAATTGTGAATAATAAAACAAAAGATTACAAACATTTTGGGCTGCGTACAATTTTTTTTTTTTTTTTTTTGGAGAAAAGTAAAATAAATAGTTGGTGTTTTAATTAAATTCCTTAAAAGAGAATCCCTGGTGTTTAATATTTTAATTGGCAAGTAAGAACAGTGTAAGTAAAAAGCAAATTAACATTGACAGAGACTCCAAAAGACACACATTTTACTTTCTTGTACGTAGGTAAATAATTTGAAAAAAAAATTGTGATTTTAAAAATCTCTCGACTGTGTGGTTCCGTGCAGAAACATATATGTAACTTTTATACAGTCCAGACAAAGGGAGCAAAATTAGCAAAAGTATCTATTAATTTAGCAAAAGTATCCACTCAGACCTGTTTACCAAGGTTTAAGAGGAAATTGGCCCCCTCTACAGCATTGATGCATAAATTTAGAGGTCCTAGCGATGTTTGGTCAAAATCGGTCCACTGGAAGTGACAGCTTACACAGAAACTTTTTCGTTTTCTGCAAATTTATTGTAAAACTATATCTTTTTTGAGAAAAACAACTATGAATTAGGAGATTGTAAATTAATTTTGTAACATGATTGGCCCAAATCAGTATTCCAAAATTATAAGCGGAAGTGACCGAACATGATTTTTAACAAGTTACACATACCATAAAAATTCATACGTAAGCTTTTTAAATAAATTGGGAGTTACCAGTGATTTTTGGCTGACATCGGTCCGCCGGAAATAGCAGTTTCCATAGGAGCCTCTTGTAAATATTTTGAAAATTATTTAGGGTTTACAAAAAGAAAATTAAATACAGAAAGTTGCAAATTAAATTTCAAACAAAATTTGTTCAGATTTTTTTTTTAATTTTACCAGGAATGACCATTTTGTCAAGCATAAGAGGCCGCAAAAATAACGTAGTTGAGCAACGATGACAAATTGACAAAAATAGCTATGACGAATAGTAGAAAGCAACAGCAAGAATACCAGAAATAAATCAGAAGCGTAATACGACCAGAATGAGAGATTTCCCGATTTTCGACGAGGTGAGTTAGTGTGACTGAATCTCAGAAAGAGATATGATGTAATATTTTTTATCTTTAAACTTTTTTTATCTTCATGACGAGTATACTCGACATTATGTAAAAAATTTACGTTTTGCTTTGACGAGTATACTCGACATAAACAGTTAAAAGGTTAAACCACACTGCATAGAAAATTTCTTTCTTACACACGGAATAATAATACTATTATTACTATGTAGGCAACAAAAACGTTTATAGAGTTCTGCTCCGAACCTTTCACGTTTTTTTTTGTATGCTTTCGATTTTGTTCATGTGCACAGCATAAGAGGGGCTCCAAACCGTTACGGCATATTCCACTTGAGTTCTTACGTAAGCGTAATATAATGTGCGTAGAGTTTGTATATCCCTGAATTCCCCAGCTTAACAAAGCCAAACATGGAGTTAGCTTTAGCAATACATTTGTCTATATGAAGGTGAAAACTAACGTTTTCAACAAATGTGACTCCAAGATCAATAATCTCACGTACTCTTGGAACTTCCACGTCATTTATTTTATATGCCGAAGTTATTGGGTATTTTTTCGATGAAACGACATAATTGTACTCACTAATCTACTTTACTCGACTACTCACTAAGTCTGTTGAGGTCATCTTGCAATTTATCAACATCATGCTCATGTTTAATTGTATGGAAAAATTTTACATCAGCAAATATTAAAACATTTGAGTGCTTAATTAACTTGGCTATTCTATCGATGAACACAGGTGCAAAATATTTAAATGAGCACGTATGCCTCGATATTGCAACTATTGCGTGTGGTAAACTAGTGAATAGAACTGATAACATTTGGTAACGTTAGTCCTTGTGCCTCATGAATAGTTAAGACTTTACTAGAAGATGGTAAGGTAAGCTGGTCCATTAATAAGCGCTTATCTGCTTTGGTAAAAGTTAGATAATATGTATTATCAAGTACGGGCAGGGATAATATATCAGGTTGTAATTTGAAGAACCCATTGACACCTCTACAGGGTTTCTGGTACTGATATCAAGATAATATTCTTTAAGTGCTAATGTAACATCAACAGGACATCTTAATGTAATATTTAGCTGATCTGAATTCGTAATAAATTTATTAGCATAGTAAAATTGAATATTAACATGGTGCAATCTGTCAATGTCTGGAATTTGATTTTTATCCCCAAGAAGATATATTTTTGAACATTTACTGAGCATGGCTATATAACCTGCATGTATCATCATATATTCATCAATAAACACTGAGTCATACATAACGCCAGGTTCCAAGAATTAGGTAAGAAGCAATCGTTTTATAGTTAAGTTCAATTTTGTTGAAATCCATCTTCTTCTTAATACAACGAGTGGCAACTTTAGATTTGAGATCATTAAACCTTCCTTATAGATGCACATAAGACAAGATCAACGCCTAGTTTGTGATTGTTTAGGATCCATGTAGATTTTCCACAGCCTGGAACACCCGGGACTCCAATAACGTTAGAGCGCATGATGTTGTCAAATGCATAGATGTGTTGTAAATTTGAATATGTCAGGAGATTGAGCATAATTTCAGTGCCTAGAAATAGCATCATCAAGATATTTGTTCTTTAGATTGTCAAGTATGAAGATGTGCAATGATAATAAAGATGAGGCAGCGAACAGCATCGAATGGATGTATTTGCTGTAGTAGTGTTGGAGATGGCTTTTAATGATACTCTTTTCAAATATGTTCACATGGTAAACGGTATATTTAGAACCCATTTGGTATTGGAGCATGAACAGTTGGAGATGTAATCCAAAGCCAGTTTAACTTTATCTACCTTGATTCACTTGTCGTTTAGCTCCTTCTTCTCGACCTGTGTATAATTTTCCTAGCAATGGATATTTTGTTTTTGAATCGCAATTTCACCAAATGTTCATGTTATATTATGCTTTTTTCAACGGAATATATTGAATGTCTATAGTTCTTGTTGAGGTTTTGATTCAAATATTTTCATGTTCGACTAAATTGTCTCAATGCACGGAATCCAGGATGAGACATTGCTGCTCTGAACATGGCTAGGCTATCTGGCTACAACACATCTGATTTTTCATATTATTTTGTGACACCAGCAGCCAACGCAATAAATGCATCTAATTTACTTTCGGTTAGATCCTTCCAAACTGCCTTTATTTTATCGCGAAAAATGGAATGTTGGTACCATTTTTGAACTGAATCTGTTGCATAACGATTCGTTTCGGTGATGATATTGAGCAAAATGTGAAATTTTTTTGAGTACCTCAATTAGAATAGAATTTTGTTCCTTGGGTTCCGCTCTAAAACGCATATCATTTTGTTGAGGCATACGAACAGCAGCATTTGTTTTTATTCCAATTTATACCATCTTTACTATAGAAACAATCGTCAGCAACACTTTGTTGTTGTGTTTCAGACTGCATTTCCTCACTGTATTTTCACTTGGTTCAATGGCCATTTCGCCATCCACATTGGATGCGCCCACTTCGTTTCATAAATTAAAGTCAGCGAATAAATCGATTGCTTCATAAATTAATTCCACTTCATCACACATTTTGAAAAATGAAAAAAAATTATTGGCGTGTAAAATGTTTTGTTAGAACTAAAGTCTTGTACAACGTTCACTGCGCAACTGGCGGGAATTAATAAAAAAAAGCACAAATGAATCTACACATCTAACCATATGTGCACACACTGCTAAGAGAACAGAAACAGAGAAACAAATGGCAGTTGGAATGGAAAATTACCAAGGGAAAGTTAAAAAAAGCGATAAAATGTATAATTTTTCATTCATGAGCTATGAAAATGATGTGTGCATCCTTGGGGTAGGTGTATACATAAAAATTGAATTCGTTAGCTCAGAAATAAATTTAAAATGTAATTAAAATCGAAAAAGAACTATGCGCCAAACGGAGAGTTGTAAAGACGATTAAAACGAAAAAGTTGTAGATTAAGTTTTAAACAAAATTTGTTCAGATCATTGTTTTAAATTTGACGGAGTCTTGATCAATAAAACTTTACTTCATCAAAATTCAGAATCTCTACAGACCAGACAGATTGACTGTTCGGAATCAAATGTCATATTAAAGCTTTTCCAAAAAATGGGAAATTCATGCGAAATGTGGCGGACATCTGTGTATCGAAACTGGCAGCTTTTTCTATTTTTGCGGTAAAGATTAAATTTTCAGCAATGGTTGTCCTTGTTGGTTTTCTGAAATTTAAGCAGGAATAATAATTTTTATTATACAAGAGAGTTTATATCGAAAATTCAGTGTGTTCCGAAAGTCGGGTGTTGGCTACGAAATAGTTAACCCTCCATTTTTTTCTGATTGTACAAGTCGGTAGTGAACTATTATATTATGTCATCATTTGTATACATCATCAACACATTTACAAAATGAAAGACATTTCGACTTCCATTATTTACTCCACTTTGTGATTTTTGTTTGGTGTGGCTCGGTATTCAAAAAATAGTACTGTTTAAAGAAATATCGAGCCCTTATAAAAGAAACTAGTTGCTAAGGGTTACAGTTGCTATTTCCGGCTAACTGTTGGAAACTATATTTAGCCAACAAGTTATTTTAGTCAAGTTAGATAAAGTTCGATTAAAGCATAGACAAATTATTCCCCTTATTTTACAACAATTTTTTCTAAACGAAAGTAACGATGGGTTTCAGACACACTCTTAGTAAAAGTTAAAATTTGTTCTAAAAGATAGAAGTCCGATTTATATTATCACAGAAAAAATAAATTTGCAGCTATGCATTGATAAAGCGCTTATAATAAAAGTCATAAATCGAACATTCAAAGCCCCTTGTGATCATGCAAACCATTTTATGGTATAAATAAATAAATAAATATAGTATAACGAGTACAACATCACCCATTTTTATAGGTTAGTTTTTTGTTAATCCAAAACTTTCAAATGTCATATATTTTATTTTTTTTTTAGTTGCGAGCTTTCGATACAATAGAAATCGATTACCAATTTTGTTTTGTTTGTTAACCAAAAAAGGATAAACAAAAATGTATCCTGAAAAGTAATAATTTCATGAACCAACAACAACAAACTTACAGCAAGAACATCCAAAAATTCAATTAAATTTTCCCAGATAGTTTTTTGGTTTGGTATTTTTTAGCTAGCTGTACGGTACGTATACCGTATTTCTGTGTGGTAATATGGAAAGAAAATGGCATAACCTTAGAGCACAGCTATGTACGTTCAAATAGCTGAAGCGTAATGTGTTCTTGGGGATAGGAAAAAGTTAGAGCGCAAAAGAAAATAAATTTATCATAGAATCTAAATAACCCAGAGCATATTTTCTATACATGTATGTATTTTTTATGTGCCGTAGTTTCGTTTTATTTTATCGGAATCCCATAAATTTAAATTGTACTGTGGAAATTGATTTTTCTATTTATCGTTATACTCCTCGCAATGTAAGAACCTAAACCTGAACTTGTGGTTTTGCATTTAAAAATCATTCCGCTTTTAAGCACTTTGCCGTAGTATGATTATAAATATGTAGCAGGTCACGTACTGAATGCAGCGCTTTCCAAAAGTGATCGTTCTATTCGCAAACACCAAACTTTATAACAAAACTAAATACAATTTTTTGTTTCAACCACGAATTTAAAATTTATGCTCAACGCGAAACAAAAGCAATCATCGCCCGCTTGTAAAATGGAACAAACCCATAAATAATGGGTTATGCGGGTAGGCATATTTCAAATTAAAATTTATTCATTAAAGATATAAATGAAGCTTCGTGCGCCGTACATCATCGCATGCATACGAGTATATGTACATTTATATGAGCTGGCGGTGTTGCTGTTTTCTAATTATCATTGTAAATTCCACACAGAGCCAACACAACATATCATCAACATATTTCAATTTTACAAAATGCAATAAATCAAAAAAAAAACAAATAAAAAAATATGAAAAATAAAATTGTTTTATGTTGAGCTTTTTTGCACTGTGTGTGGAAGTATGTTGGTGTTTCTGGCGCTGTTGTTCATATTTATTAATATAACATACCTTCCCTATGGTGACATACATAATATGTACCAAGGCATACATAGACATAGAATTGTGTAAAAACTATACGTGTGTGGATACGGAAAAATATTAAAACCTGTATGTAGCAACAACATCACGAGAATGGAAACAAGAGCACCAGGTTTAACCAGTAACCGAAAAAGTGAAAAAATCATTTTATTGGTACAACAGCTACGTACACTGGGTAACATTCATATTTTGCAACAACTATACTCTGCAGAAATATGAGCGATAAAATTTATAATATTTGGATAATTTTTATATTTTTTATTATTATATATTACTACAAACTAGTAGTGTAGTATTTTTATGTTTCATACATAAATATTTATTTTCTGTTTGTGGTTTGAAATATCTACTGCATACATACAAGTTCGAGAGAGAGATATATGGCAAATTAAATTAATGTAGTGTGAAAATATATAATAATAATAATAGTACAAACTATGCTACACTAATAGAACATAACAACTTACGAGGGCAAATCAAAAAGTCTTGCAATATCATATGAAAAAAAAGAGTGAGAGAGACAGCAATATTTTTATTTTTCGACATAATCTCCTTTAAGGTTTATACATTTGTCACATCGATCAATTAACTTACCTAAACCCTCTAAAAAAAAAGATTTCTTTTGCTCCATAAAATATTCATTTACAACAGACTGTACTTCATAGTCACTGGAAAATTTCCGGCCCCTTAGTGTTTTTTTCAAATTGGGAAAGAGAAGTAGTCACTGGGTGCCAAGTCTAGACTGTACGGTGGATGCGGAATTTCCACGAAGCCGCAGTCCTTTAATGCAGCTTGAGCAATATTAGCCTTGCGCACTGGTGTATTGTCGTGAAGAAGCAAGATTTTTTTATTAACTTTCCTTGGCCGTTTTTCCCGGATCGCTTTTTTCAATTTTCGCAAAACCTCTGCGTAATATATGCCTGTGATTGTGGTTTTCGGTGGCATATAATCGATTATCAAAATTCCTTCAGCATCCCAAAAAATTGTTGCCAAAACCTTACCAGCAGACGGTTGAGTTTTGAATTTCTTTGGTGGTGGTTCACTACGTTTAATCCATTGCATCGATTCTTGTTTGGATTCCAGATCCCAGTGATGAAGCCATGTTTCATCGCCTGTTATTATGTTACCCAAGAAATTTTCTGGATCTGCTTTGTACATATCTAAAATCGCCTTTGAAGTTTAAACACGCATTTTTTTTTGTTCAGCATTCAACAAACGGGGAACCCATCGCGCACTTACTTTCGACATGTGAAGGTGGTCATGTAATATAGTATATGTGGTACCGTATGAAAGAGAAAGTCTCCACGCTAACCGCGGAACAGAAATACGCCGGTCCTCCAATACAATAGAATCAGCCAAAATTACGTTTTCATGGCTAATAGCATCTGCTGGCCGACCCGAGCGGTTATCGTCTTATAATGACTCCCAACCACTTTTGAATAATTTTACCCACTTTGTTACTGTGGCATATGATGGTGCAGATTCGCCGTAAACTTTTGATATATAGTTGAATATATAAATTGCATTTCGTCCATCTTTATAGAAAAATTTAGTAACGGCGCGATATTCAATTTCATTCATTTTAAGAAAAATTCAAAACACATGTTACTAAATTGACAAAAACAAACGAACCGTAAAATTTACATCGAAATGTTCTTCTAGAAGTTTCATCGTGACAAAAAATGGTTTTGAAAAATATATTGTTGTCTCACTCACTCGTTTTTTTCATATGATATTGCAAGACTTTTTGATATACCCTCGTATATTACAATTTTATTTAGAAATTGGGTCAATTATGTGCTGAACGTTTTGCACACATAAACTTGAAACGTACAAATACATTTCCTAGATCAGATGAATCAATTTTATGCTTCGTTTTCTCATAGTTTCTGATAACTTAACCATTTGAACTATTTTTTATAATGTTTGTCTTGGCATTATGTGCGGTCAATGGTCATAATAATGTAATATGAAGCAATTACTTCTTGGTAAATAGACATAAAAATAATATGTGGAAAGTTTGATTTATGATATTTATGGTTCACTGTGTGTATATCAAATAAAATCTGGTGACCGAACCCCAAGCAAATCCGACAATTAAATTGCAAATTACATAATTAATTTTACTTTCTTAAAAAACTATTTATCAACAAAAGTTTTGCCCTTGGACACCGCAGATGGATTGATTGGTCGGGATGAAACTTCATGCTTAAGCTTTATCCATAAATTGGGAGACCCCAGTGTTCTTTTGGCAAAATTGGTCCACCAAAAGTGGTAGCTCTCAAAGGAGCTTTTTCGTCCTTTTAAAAAAATCTAAATTAAATTTAAAGCAGTATCAGATCAATTGTACAAAATTTAAGCGGGAATAACGAATTTTGGCGAAGATCTATTTATCAATAAAAAAAAATTGGCATTTGTACACCGGTGATGTTTGGCCAAAATCGGTTGACCGGAAATGAAAGCTTTCATAACAGCTTTTTCGTTTTTTGCAGATATTTTGAAAATTTTATCATTTACGAGAAAAACGGCAAAATTTGTAAAATTAATGGTCCAGATCAAATTTTCAAAATTCATGAGGAAATTTCGAATTTTTACAAAAAATCTGTTTTCAGCTAAAATTCGTTACCTTTAGAGCCCACACAGATTTATTGAACATGTACTTATTGGTTTTTGTTCGAAATTGATCCACCGGAAGTGGCAACTTCCATATGAGCTTTTTCGTTTTTAGCAAATGTTTTCAAAAGTATATAGCATTTACGAAAAAAACAAAAAGTTTATAAATTAAAGTTCAAAGAAATTTAGTTAAAACCGTTTTTCACATTTTTACCTGAAATAACGAGTTTTGATACAAAAAACTTTAATTCATTGAAATTCGACATCTCTATAGTCCAGGCAGATTTACTATTCGAACTAGAACTAGTGAAATGCTTGCGAAATTTCGTGGAAATCTGTGTACCGGAAGAGGTAGATTTAATGGAAGCTTTTTTTGCAATGATTGTTATTTTTTTATTTAATTTAAATATTATTACAACTGACTACAATTTATCTAGTAATATTTCTTTCTTAATTTTGCCACGCGTATGAATGAGAAGAGGCCCATTGACCAGCTCGATTTATAGGTTATTTATTGAAGTAGTCTTTGCACTGGTGACCTTAATCCATTAATTTAATTGGTTTCTTTCTCTACAATCATCTTACTGCATGTGAAGTGTCCAACATACCACGAAACTCCTTATTTACATGTTGATAAATACGTTGTCATGGATTACTGCAAGTTTTTTATTTCTTCTTGAACCGTCGAGATATTTAGGTTCCTATGAAGGTCAACATTCCTAATATATACCACGGAGCATTAAATATACGACGTTGCACTTTGTTTTGGAAAGTTTGTATTAGTTTGGTTTTGGTTATCTTTGTACAGCCCCAGCTGTATTTCGTAAGTCCATACAAGCTTTAGGATCTATTGGTATAATAGCAATATTTTTTGGTTGACAACTCCGAATTTTCCCCGAGCACGATATTTGATATTATAAGTTTATCTATTTCCTTTTAAACGTGCTCTTTCCATCTGAGCCTGTTATCTAAGGTCATCCCTAGATATTTAGCCTTATTTGCATACGGAATCTGCTGACCGTTAATGATTACAAGTTTGTAACTGACTTTTAGATTAGTAAAATTTACATGCATGGATTTCGATTCACTAAGCCCGATACGCCATATTTTTGGCCATTTTATTATTTTATCACATGCTTCTTGAAGTCCTCGATAGTGTCTCCTACTGAGAGAACTGCAGTGCCATCAGCAAATGTTGCAACGGTAACATCAGTTAATTGAGGTAAATCTCTGGTGCAGAGCAGGTAAAGAAGAGGTCTCAAAACACTTCCCTGCGGGACTCCTGCCGAAATTCATTTTAACTCGGAATATTCATCTTCATATTTCACCCTAAAGTGGCGATTTTCTACGTAGGATTGAAAAATCATATAATATTGTTTTGCTAAATCTCTATGTAGTTTGAAGAGTAAACCTCTGTGCCATACCTTATCGAAGGCGTGCGCCACTTCTAAGAAGATACTAGAGCACACCTTTTTCATCTCTAATGTATTCTCAATGACATCTGTAAGCCTTTGAATCTGCTCAATAGTTGAGTGTTTCTCTCTGAAAGCAAACTGATATACTGAGATAAGGTTTCTTTGTTCTATGGTTCTTTTCAATATTTTGAGCAACAGCCTCTCAAACAATTTTACTAGTGTTGGTAGAAGTGAAATTGGTCGGTAAGATTTTCTATCATTCGGTGGCTTGCCCGGTTTCCAAATCATTATTACTTCTGCTACTTTCCACTGCATTGGCACATATTTTTTTGACGATCGCATTGATTAAGTACAGTAATTTACGGGTGCCATTTTCAATTAGCTCTTTTATTATTTGCACTGTTATCAGATCGTAACCAGGAGCTTTCTTTGTTTTTATGTTCTTAATTTCAGCTTTTAGTTCTTTCAATGTTACCGGCCTGATATTTTTGAAGTCAGATATTCTGGCCGTATCAGAAGTATTTTCGTAACTGGTCTGCCGACCTAGATGTTGAAATATTTTTTCAAGATGTCAGCAAACAGGTCAGCTTTATCTTTCACACTTCTAGTCCATTTTCCATCATTTGTTTAATTGAGGGGATCTGAGTTTTCGTCGTTTAAATTATTTTGTTGCTTCCCAGAGGGAATAGTCGGTATCTTTAGTTGGAGCTAGAGAACAAATGTATTTTCCAATTGTTTAATTTTTCACTGCTTTTATGAGTGGCTTAAGTTTGATGCACGATTTTCACTTTTGATTGGCACTTGAAGATCTACTTTTTCTTCTACTACCCGCTTAAACAATTTCCAATTTGTTTTATTGTTTGTGAGCTGTGTTGAATTTGGTTTTTCTATTACATTTTCACTAACCATCATAATATAACAAGAGAATGATTAGATATCCGATATGCCTTTAGTGATGTTGGAATCTATAAGGTCTGAGATTTTACTAGGATCAGTTGGCCAGTACGTTAGTTTCCCTCCTGAGTAAAATTCACAGTTTGAGCATAAGCCAGCTGCAAGTAACTTTTTGCCTTTTGCAGAGGTTAACCTTGAACTCCAGAAGGTATTTTTTGCATTAAAGTTGCCTCCGATAATGAAGTTACTTCCTAATTTCTGGAACAAGTTAATATAGTCTTCTTTCTTTATGTTATACCGTGGGGGACAATATATTGCAGATATACTACAGGTGTTGTGATGACCAAATTTAACCGACAGGGTGGTTACTTGCATGGATTCTTTTTCTAATTTTAATTCTTCACGATGCTTAAAACTATCATTAATAAATATAGCTGAGTCTCCTCTTGCCCGTTCTGCTGGATGTGTGGTATGGTAACAAGTATATCTCCGGATGGATACATAGGAGCAGCTGGTAAAATATGTTTCTGATATTAACCATATATCAATTTTCTCAATATTTAAAAATAGTTCTAGATGTTGTGTTAATCCATTTGCATTCTTTATGGCTATTCTTAATGAGTAGTTTTGATGTCTGGTTTCTGCTCCGGAAATATGAATTGAACTATGTATTGCAGACATTATTTATTTTTAGCTATTTTAGAACTTGGTATTTCCAGCGGATTGAGTTGATCCAGAATCTGCTTATTTATTTTATTCTGTTCCTCAAGGCTATTTAAAATTGCTTGGACAGTGTTTTTTTAAAAAACACTGTCCAAGCAATTTTAATTTTTTTTTTTATTTCTTCCTCGATCCTTGTTTGGATGACTTAGAGGGGGTTTACGTGCCTGATCCCTCATTTTCTGTATAGCTGATTGCCAACCTCACATTTTCGATAGCTGGCTGGATGCTGCCACAATTTATAGATTTTGCTAGTTTTTTTAGATAGTTTTAGTTAGCTAGTTTTAGTTAGTTTTATAGCCTTAGCATTTTTTACATTGTACTATTTTTGTACTGCCTTTTTAACAGCTTCGATCTATACTCGCATGTTCAGTATGCTAGTTATATTAAATTTTTTTCTATTTGCTCGGATTTATCAAACGTTAGCATGAACAGGGGAGCGTACGTCTCTTATTTTTAATAATGTTCACGGCATCAAGGATTTTAAATCTTTTATTTTCTAGGTACTCCATTATTGAATTACTTTCACAGGTTGAATGTAGCCTTCTTGCCATGACCTTGATGGGGCGATCGTTTTGTTTTTGTGTGTGTACCACTGATATTTTGCCGTATTCAGCTTCAGTGACAAGTTTCTGTATACGTTTGGATTTGAAGTGTTAATCTTCTATACATTATTTTGTTGAGAGCAGTAATTTTATACTCTTGTTTGGTAACAGTACTCATTACACTTTAGATTTCTGAATAGTTGGTTACTAATAATCGGTGAAGGGACTTTCACCTTTCGCTGTGCTTCATTTTGTTGAGCTTGTTGCCGTTTTGGTGATTTTTCTACCTCTGGTATCGGTTGCAGTACTGCTTTTGCTTCTACTTTTGGCATAAGTACTTGCTGTTTCGCTGTCTCAAAATTGAATTTACTAACATGCAATAAATAGTTCTTCCCAGAATCTATGAAATCGGCCTCCGAAGAGTGTGGATTAGCCAATTTGAAAAATGTTGTACCACCTGGGCTAAATCCTTTTGTGTTGTGCTCCATTACATTGTGTTAGATTGACTATGTACTATATTGATCTACTAATACGAAGGGATTGGTTACCACAACCGTTCGTGTTAAAATACATTGCCCTGTCAATCATTTGCCCCCATTTTTGCAATGATGTTGAAAAGTTTAGTTTTCACACAAATATTTCAAAATTTAATTCATTTTTATTTTATTTTATTTTTTGTGTAACAATTATCTAATAACTAACCTTCATAGTTAATAATTTTATTAAGTGGAAAATTATTTAAAGTGTAGGGTAATAGTGTTGTGGTAAAAATTTTGCTGATTGTCAAATTTACGATGTCGATTCTATGGTGAGCGAAGTGGCTTTTCCTTATAGCCGCTTACATAATTCAATGCCAGATGAACAGTTCCGCATATTACTGACAAACATATCGCGAATACTGACGGTCTCTTTGCCCAACGCACGGCGAAGAAACCAAGCATTGGATTGAAGTATGATTACGTATCGTATAAAATCAATATCCCAGTTGAAGTTTTTCAATGCTCCATCAACTGTACTGTGTGGCCAGCATGACTATTTGTCAAGGAATTTGATTGGGGTTAAAGCAATCAACTCGGTTTTATGCCAAAAAGATCTGCATCGTCAAATCTCATAGAATTTACCAGCTATCCAGATAATTTCATTCGTTAAACTGCTCAATGATGATGCGTATTGAGTTAATATGATCCGAAATTCGTCCTGGTGTGACGCCAGGTTGTACATTTCTTAATTTCGGGTTGATTTTCGGTGAAATTCTATCTTAGATGATAATAGCTAATATATTTATGTTAGAGTTGAGGAGAGATGTGTATCTAAATATCTAAAGCATTGCGATTTTTTTCCCGAGTCGTAACTTCGTATTGACTTTTCAGCTCCGACGGTGTTTTTTGGAACATTTGCATTTTGAGTTGTTGGCGTTCTTTAATTTTCTTCTACGTATGTATTATCACTGAACCAGGGTTTGTGTCTGTATTCTTGATACCCGAGTCAGGCTTTATCGGCAAAGGTTTCTTCGATTGCTTTCCACTATTTCTCTACACTGATAGTTTTTTATTAGTTTGGAGGCTGAATTTGGGTGATTTAGGTGCCGAAGCATTCAAAATAATCTTTCTTCTTATAAAATTTCTAAATGAATGAATTAATTTCTATTTCAAACAACAATTAGTTTCTTACTAAACTAAATTAACTACACAATACTAACATTGCAATATTGACTAAGAATTTAAAAATGATTGGAATGGATAAGAAGCAAGGTGGTTATTAATTATTAGGATATTTAATTCATTATTAGTTTCTTAAATGTCTTCAATAATTTTTTGAGTATCCATAAAATTTTGCAACATACCAAGCAGAACAGCCTGGTCTGAGCGAAATTCAATAAACCCTTCGTAAGTATATTAATGATAAACAAACTGCTGGCAAGATGTTCATGTGAAATGCGCGTACATTACATAAACAGTTAAAAGGTTTAGCAAAAATGTGAAATCTGAGATAAAAAATAAAAAAAAAGGTTCACTCAAAAATGGGAAAGATTTGAAAAATATTTTAAATTTCATTGAACTTTAGAAATCAATCTACATCACTAGCTAAGACTGAGGAAATAATATATGGGTAAAAAATACAAACAGCTTTATCATAAAGGACCGCGATTTGAAAAAAGATAATGAATTACACAATAAATTAAATCACCAGAAGCAAGTGATAAGAAGAAAACCGACTAATGTCATCCAATTATTTATACAGCAGATGTCTTTTTAACTACTTCTGTTTTGGGAGTTTTCTTATTTTTCGTTTGCTGTAGTGCCTCGTGTATTTGGATTTTGTTTCGGGTTGACAAGTAAAAATGATTTTCCTTCTCTAGTTTTTCAAACCACAAATTTTTATTGGTTAGAAAACACTTTATCTTTATCCCGGTATATATAAGATATAAAAATGCTAAGATTGGTTTTCAGTAATTCTCGACTGTATGGTATATATAAGAAGAACGGAAAGAAATTCGAAAATTTAAAACGATTTTTTCCTCGCTTTTCAATCAAAAACTTTATTTTCCGATAAAGTTACAATTTTATAGGGGAGAGTTGAAGTTTTCCAATTAAATGCCAAACAAAACACAAACGAAAGAAAATTCTTTGATTTCGTTTCACAATTAGATCTGTTTTACCATTTCACCTTCTCCATTTGAATCAAGCAGATGAACTTTCATTTTCCTATCTTTTTTTCTTACATTATATAAGATGTGGCGGCTGTTTGACAAAGCAACGGTTTCATATTGTATTTAGGATTTACTTTTTATTTTTCTTTCTTATGTTTGACAGTTTTTATTTAATGATGAGTTTCCTTTTCCATTTCAAGTTTGATGTATTTAACTTTGAGAGGCTCGTCTTGCGAAGGAAAATTACATTTAAATTCCCTTTTTCGTTTGTTTTTGACCATTAAAAATTTGTTTTAATGATGTTTGTTTTATTTTAAATACATAAAAGGAGAATCATGCTGGCATACCCTGCCGTGTACAGAAACAATGACCTAAATTTGAAAATTTCAATCTGCGCCAATCGATTCGATTTCTTTTTTCCAATAAAATGTTAGAAATTCCTAATCATTAAAAACTGTTCGAATTTTATTTTATTTATTTCATGTTTAGTTTTTATGATTATTCCACATTATGGTAAAAAATACTCGTATGCTGGTACGTACGATGATGGATGTAAAGAAAATTTCCATATCCATGTTATATACAAAAACAACAAAATGATAAACAATTCGAACGGTACAACTCAATACCAAGTGAAATATATAAAATAAACCAAACCGAAAATAATAAAAATAAAAATATTTACCGCATAAAAATATGCGGTGGAATCATAATTTAAATAAAATAAAAATGATAAATTTGACATTCCCAATATTTACGGCAAATATGCACGCACCATGTTTACGTAATTTATTTGGCTTGAAATGAATCAGTTTTGATAGTTTCTGGTTGTGTTCTCCGACTAATATCAATATGTTAATGTAGTTCTTATTCTGGCTTTCTTACCTTTTCATACATAAGAAAATAAAAATTTTGTAAAATTTTTTTAGTGCAGGTCCTCTTTTGGGATTTTTGGTGTAGATTAGTTTTGGGGTTTTGATATTTATTTTCCAGATAAAGTAGCAAAATCTTAAACTTCACCGTCTTTCTTTATATTATCGGTACTGGTTTCAAGATTAATTTAAAATTATACTTGCACTTGCCACGGTATATAAAAAAATGACTTGTACAATATGGAACAATTTTTTAGTACTTAGTTGTCTAAAACCCTTATTTATTGACCAATAAAATCAACCATCTGAATTTTATATCCAAACATAATCCTCATTTTATTACACTAAAATTTGACTTGGCAGTAAGAGCCGCTCTATAGCAGATACCATATTCCACAAATCTATCCCAATCAAAAGCAGTCAACATCATCGTCCTTTTTGTTACTGTAAAAATATCTCAATAATGAAAAATTGATAAAAATGTCACCTGTATAATGTATATAATATCATCCATCTAAACATCGGCGTGCAGGAAAAGTGTATTCTACATAAGACCACATAATCCTTGTACCTATCCGGTATTCAGCCATACATAAACAAAAGATCGAAAAATCGGTCAAAAAAATTACCCCCAATCGATATAACTGTATACATATATATATAAAATAGTTGGTATGAAATATTTATTCATCCTTTATGTATGTTTTGTAATCAACCACAATGGGAAAGGACATAGACAAATCCTAGACAAAATCTGTGTGTGAAGACTGCGTATGTTGACATAACGCCGAAGACCAAATATATGAGAACACATTAATTTTAATTTTTTAGTATCCCCCAACCCGACTACTCATACCATTAGGCTGACTAGTATGCCACTGTGATTATTGTTACTGTTATTGTCGATTTCATTTTTATTGATACAAACATAATTCAACCTCAAACAATGATAATCGTCTGTACGAGTAGGCAGATTCATTGTGACATAAATGTAATCTGGAAACATGTAACAATAAAAATCTAAAATTTATATTAATTTGGAATTGACAAATATAATTTTCGTGTTTGACAGTCGAGATTATTGGTTTGGAATTTGTTATGATTAGGCCATTAAGGTGAAATATGTTTTTGTGGTAATTTTACTGTCATTTCTTTCATTTCATGTTTAGTTAGTTTTTCACCATCATCTTGAATTAGATTAACAATCATAATGATACGTATAATACAAAACTATACTTTCTCATACCGTTTTAAGAATTACTGTTAGTGAGAAAAAAAATCCTTAATTCCTTTGGATAAGGAAATTTTTAGCCTTATCGCCACCCGGTATTCAACAAAATTCTCCACAGGAGTCCCTTAAAAAATGTACTTTATAAGGGACACTTAATGAGACCACCATGCTTGCGGTTTTAAAAGTCATTCCCTATGAGTCCATCGTGTGAGAATTCAAGTGTCATACAGACCATTTTTACGTAGCAGTGTGGTTTATCACAACGTATACGAATGACCTTCAGCTATCGGCTGCGAGGAGTTCAAATAGATAAAGATATATGCTATAATTTATCAAGGATAAACGAAAGCAATTCAACTGTCTCCAAATAACCCTTAAAGTTTATTCATGTCACCATGCCAAAACTCATTGCCACCAATACAAAAAACGCATCACAGGGTTCTTCGCAAGGGTGACCAAATCAAAATCTATCGATGCAGCTGATAGGCAGTATACAGCATCGGTATCGATGGTCGCGTTAGTAGCAGCTGAAAGCGTTAGTTAATACAAATTATCATTGAAAGCATCGAACTTTGTTCTACTAACTTTTCTAGGCTGTTGTATTTCTCTTAAGCGCTCCCGAGTATCTATTTTTAGGAAAGTATAAATCGTGAAGACAAGCCGGTGGAAAAATCTGTAATATTGCCTTTTAGATAGCTTTCAGGTTTGTCCAAGCAAAATGCAGCATTTAGGCGGCTATGGAAACTGTTAGAAACAGTACCTGCAACCGGAAATGGAAAGAATTCGTAATTATTGCGCTCTGACGATAAGTGATCAATCGGTCAGACCTAGTAGCTTGAGGTTTTTGGCTAAAGGTTAAATAATTGGGAAGTGAATGTTTGGCATTTTAAATGTAAAATAAGATTTTTACATTTTATATTTAAAAACGTAAATTACAAAAAATTCGTGTATTTTACAAAAATATGTCAAAATACTTAAAAAACGTAAAAGTTCTCAAAAATAATTAGAAATATAGAATTTACATTAAGAAACCAATAATCATCTATCTTTTTATAATGCCATCTGTTTTGGTCTAGAACAAGCTGAAAAATTTGATAAAATAAATATCTACTGACATCTACAATTGAATAGAATTTATTGGGAAAAAAAATTTAAAAGTGTAATTTTCTAATAAATATTTTCCAGTTTGTACAATTGTGTGGAATAAATTATAAATATATTCCACACATTCGCCCAAACAGATAACGATGATCATAAATTCTCGGTTCGCTTCTTAACAGTTGCTTCATCTGTTTTGCATTTGAGTTACTCGAAGCTGAATGGGTGACAGACGGTTTGGCGACGTTGAAAATTTCAAAAAATAAATCTTGATTGTTCTGCAAATGTGTAACATCGAATTAACAATGAAGCTGGTCGGATAAAGCTGTCGGAAATGCAGATCTTTCCAACTATGCTTGTTTGAATGAATTCGAGGCTTGTCTCATCCACATGATCACGTATCAGCCTGATTTGGATCAAAAGGAAAAACAATGATATAGGTGCATTTAATGAAGTAGTATCAGTTCTAATGAAATAAGAGAGACCCTTTTAACGTTTGCAATTTAATTTGGCTGTAATTCATTCAAAGACGAATGAATATTTTTCAAAGCGGTTTGGAAAGGGAAAGAGTTTGCATTGCCATTAAGTCGTGTTAGTTTTCTTATAATAATCCAGTTTCACGAACTGTTATTTCATTTCTACTGAATTTTCTACATAAATTTCTTACACCTTGTGTAGAAGACTTACCACTTTGAAAGTAAGTTTTCAATATTTCCCTATTTTTTTCAAGCGTAGAGCAACCATTTCGTAAATGTCAAACATAAAACTAATTTTCTGTCATAACACGAATGACGTTGCTACATTAAAAAACGGTAGTTGAAACTGCGAACGCTAGATGGACCACCCCTTTCACGAAAATATCAATTTAGCTTTTTTGTTCTTCTTGAACCATAAAATTCGCATTGATTTGAAAAAGTAAAAAGATGAGGACATTATACAAACACATCTTATTGTAATGGGAAAACTATTTAAATAGCGGAATGGAATTCTCAAAAATAAATTTGCTTTACTTTCTCAGTTAAAATGAAAAATCTTCTATGATTGTCTGTAATTTAATAGTGCTAACATTTTTTGCAATACAACAAATAAGTTCAGATTTTCAATTCGTAAAAACAAAACAGGAACTAATTTTGTTTATCTTTGTGGCTCAGTAAATTTGCCTAGGATTAAGAATAACCAACAACTACCTAAACAATAACATTTTTGGAAGATGCCGTTGTTGTTGCTTTTCATAATCAAGACAATTTTTTTATTGTTATATTTCCCAACATGATTTACATTTTGTCGTTTTAAATTTTACAAGTTTTGGCTGTTTCAATATTATTATGTGCAGTTGTTGTTGTTTGTTGTGTTCCTGGATAAAACTAAAAACTTGATACATACATATGTGTTTTCATTTGAGACTCGTTTTTTATCTTACTTGCTGGTGTATACCACAACAAAAACATGTCTTGTCTTTTTCGAAAACTTTTCGATTTTCAATAAAATTTTCGTTTTTTCCTAGATATCATTTTGTGTTTTTTACTAACAGTTGTCCAAAAAAAAAAAAAATTAAGTAAAATCTAGACTGGAAAAATTTAAACATTTTTAAATACACATGCAGGGGAGATGAAGTATGCACGGAAGATTAAAGTTTCTTCGAATAGTAGTTTTCGTTGTAGTTTTAAGTTAGTCAGTTTTTGGTTGTTGTCTGGTTTTGGTTATGCAACTAGAAAGTTACTAACAATTCCTTTGTGCATTTTCAATATTCCTTGTGCAACTTTTTTTTTCTAAACGAAAATCGATTTGAACATTATTTATTTGGAAAATCTCCAAATTAGAGAACATTTCTGTTGGTTTTTATCCGTATGTCATCTTCCTATTGTCTTTATATAGAGCGCAAACCGTGTGACAAAAGATAATTAAAATTAGATATTTTTAAGATAACAAGCCAAGCATTTTGGAATATAGCGGGTAATACGACCATAATAGCATGAGCTTAACACTATACACTACAGTACAAAGAGCTTTTCATAATCACCCCATATCTATAAAATTTTAACCGTTTATCTACGAGCATAAAGGAAAGTAACAACAACAAATCTATTAAATTTAGATAAATGTCATATTATGTTTTCGTTGATGCTATTAAAAATGAATTAAATTAAAAAAGGAAGGAACACAATGGCATCAACGAAACGGATTAAATTCTTTCGCAACAAAAATAATAAAATGAAATCTAAATTAGGATTATAAAAAATATATATGTATGCGTGTCTGTGTATATGTTTAACTGGTTATTGGCCTAGATATAGAGTCGGCCAGTATACCTGGTTCTCATGACAACGTGCCCTTTACTACTAATATGTAAACGAAACCCATACAACATCCTCTCGTTTTTATGTATACCAAAAACCATAAAGGAAAAATCTATCTATTTGCTGTCAAAGGTTAAAAATCAATTAAGGATTAATAAACAGTTTTTGGAATATAACGATGTCAAAAAGAGGAAAAAGATAAGCAAAATAAACAAAATAGGAAAAACGTTATGTACAAATAAATAAATAAATAAACATGAAACGTAAATGTAAAAAAAATATTCAAGTACTGGGTACAGTAATTTAGATACAGTGTTGGAAATATGTATAACCCATGCAACGCGTTTTAAAAATTGCTCCTGCGCGTCGTCGAATTTACATATTTATTTAGTTAATAGCTTTAAGGTTAGGTCGATCGTCTTAAAAATCGAATAATTTATAAATTTATATCATGTTTTATGGCCTCTTATTTATCACAACCTTTCTCACATTATACAGGGTGATTTTCAATGCCTAGCTTTTCCTCATAAAGTAAACCACTCTCATTGAGAACTTGATTGAGATTTCCTAAATCGGATTTATTAAACCAACGATTACGTTAAGTTCACGCTATAAGACGTCTCACTTTTACTTTCAATTTATTATTGTGGTGATTATTTTTATTTATGTATGCTCGTATGTTGTGGAATACCCTGTATATTATGTTTAAAAGCAAAAACTCAAGAAAATCATATTCATCGATTTCGTCCTCGCTCGAGTATTTTTTGTAGGATTTTACGAAAATTGGAAAAGTTATACAATTTATAAATAAAAATATACCGATGAGGTAGACCAACAGCTTTTTTTTCATCTGACTGATGTTTTCAATACTTTTGATTGTAATATTAAATCTTTAATAAGGTATCAATATTTTGAATCAATTTTTTTGTGTTGTCGAAGTTTATATAGGCAATTTTTTAGGGTGGATATATGAATATAAATAAATAAGGGAAATATGTATCATACCTGTAGCCTGTACAGCACATGTATAGCTTAAATTAAAAGTTGTAGAATAGAACATTTCGATATTTTGATGAGTGATTGATTTATTCAAAATCTTCTTCGGTTAATGACATCTGGAGATTTTCAAGTTGTAAATCATCTTTACGAAGAAATTTTGTGCAATAATAGTTAAAGTTATGTGTTTTTTCAAAAAATAAAATTTACAAATTTCTATTAAAAATTACAAATTTCTTCACATCTTATCTAATTGCTTACGGGCTCTGAATAACATTAGATAAACATAAAAATTACAAGTGTTACTAATCAAAATTTTGAACATTAACAGCAGCCATGCATATTCTGAGGAAGTGAGAAAATGTTTACACGAAAATGTTTAGTACTGTGGAAACTAAAGGTTGGACTCCTACAGATACAATAGAGAAATGAAGAAATTTAAAGAGGAGTTTTTCAATTATTTCTGTGATAATCAGGAGAAGAAATTTTGAAATTTTCAATGCTCATTTGAACTGTTTAATAAGCTTGCCCTAGAATCTGAACGGATATTTAATGTAATATTTAGCAACATCATCTATGCTTAGTATCAAGGCATACCCGTGAAGTTTGTCCTAACTTTGTCCTAAAATTCTAAAAACAAAATTTAGGACTAATTTAGGACAAACTTCACGCGTGTGTCCATGAAAAAGCTGTGTTCGAAGTGAGTACCACGTTTGCTCACAATGGATCAACATTGATAACGCGTCATGACTCCGTGCGCTGTTTGGAGCTGTTTGAGCGCAATAAAAAGGACTTTCTTATGCGGCATATTACAATGGATGAAACTTTGATCGTCCGAAGCGGCCAAAAGCACAGCTGTCGGTTGGAAAGGTTATGGCGTCTGTATTTTAGGATACACATGGTATAACATTTGTTAACTACCTTGAGAAAGGAAAAAAATCAACAGCGAATATTATATCGGGTTATTGGAAGGAAAAAATCGCTGAAAAACGACCTCAAACGAAGATGAAAAATTGCTGTTTCACAATGCACCACGTCACAAGTCGATAGCAACAATAACAAAATTGTATGAATTTCACATTGAATTACTTCCGCATCCGCTATACTCGCGAGATTTGGACCCCAGATTTTGCTTGTTTGCAAACCTCAAAAAAATCTCCAGCGAAAGAAATTTGGCTTCTCTAACTACAAAAATGCGATTAGTCAAAATTTTCTTCAGCCTCAATTTTTCGAGTGATTAATAATACTGCGATCAAGGACCATGAGATTTTTGCAGATGTACCATTGGTTTTATCGGCGATGATCGAAAATTTGTTCTTGGAAATTTTCTCTGTGAGTCTGTCGTAAGGATTGACTGAGTGGTTTAAAATTGCGGACTTAAGCTTTTTCTATAAATTGACGGTCCCCTTGATTTTTGCCCGAAACTGGTTCTCTTGAAATGGCATCTTCTATGTAATTCTACAAATAATGGGTTGGGGGAAAAGTCCATTATTTTTTCGCTAGATGGCTTTAGTGCATATATCCCGTGATGTATTTATCGCCTTATACCATACTTGTACTCGTTAGAAAAAAGAGATTCATGCACTAAACATTTCTTTTATCATGGTTTTGATTGATCGTCTCAATTGTGAGTTATAGCGTGTCAACGATGGAGGTAAACAAAAATAAAATTCGCTATATTTTACAGTTTTTCTTCGAGAAAGGCGAAAACGCAAGTCAGGCAGCTGAAAATGTGAATGGTCTCGATACTGATCACAGCCAGTTATGCGCAATTTTGGTTTCGTTGATTCCGTTCTGGTAATTTGCGTATTAAAAATGTACCACGCCCTGGAATGCCTATCGTCGAAAATGTCAATAAAAAATGGAAATCGAAGTAGACCGGCATGCCAGCTGTCGTAGCATCGCTCAGGAGCTGAAGGTCGTCTTTCAAAAGAAACCTCGATGTTTGGGTGCCGACGAGTTGGCGCCTGGGTGCCCAGCTTGTCACATATTTCAACTAGCACGGAAAAGCTGAATAATGAAATTGCCTTCTAAATGGCAACGAGTTATCGAATAAAACGGCTCATATGGAGCCAAAATGGATGATTGTAGCCATGTTAAATAAATCCCCGAAATAAAATAAAAATAATAGATTCTTTTTCACCATTCTCATATTTCTTTTTTTGTATTAGGTGTGCACGTAGAAACTGTGCTTTTTTTAGTCAAATTCACCTTTATTATTTTACTCCAGAGCATCACATAATTCGATCAACTGCGCCTGGTTCAGCTGTAACAGTTTGACCAGGTTCAAGAATTTCGTAGTAATTGACTACTTCCCAAACCCACCAGACACACAGTAACACTTTCTTGGCATGAATATTCAGTTTTGCAACTGAAGTTGATGCCTGGATCAACCCATTATTTTCCGCGTTTAGGATTATCAAACAAAATCCACTACCGAGAAAGGAAATTCATGACATCTCCATGAACGCAGATGCATCTGCACCCTTCGGTTTTTGTTTTCTTCGGTCTGTTTATGATGAATCCACTTTCCTTTCTTCTATATTTTTCCCATTGCGATTGCATGCCTCTTGAGTTGTGAATAAAATTAATCGTTTTCAAATTAATTTTACTACATCTGGATGTGGATCGTCCTCAATCCATATTTTGTAATCCCAATTTCTCTATCTTGGATACGTTTACAAAGAAAGCTGCTTGGGGAAATCGGTACTGCTATAGCTTCAGCCATCCTTTAGTATCAATATACAGCCGGATTCGTTTGGAGTTACCCATAGGAGGCAACTCGACTCTTGTGCTAGGTCTAAATTTCTGGAAAGAAAATATACAGGGTCCTCCGTCGGGACCCAGGTTTCACTTTCTTTTTTTTTTTAAGTTCAAACGTTTTCGATGAAAATTGCCTAAATGATGTTTCGAGTGCCAGGAATCGGTTGGATTGGGTCTCAGATTAAGGAACTTTTGTTAAGAGTGTCCTCCGTTGGGGCCCAGGTTCCGTTTTTAATGTTTTTCTATATATGAAGTTTTTTGGTGAAAAATATTGAAAGTGGGTTTTTAAGTACCAGGAATCGATTGTGCTAGGTCTAAATTTCGGGAAACAAAATGTACAGGATGCCGTGGCAGGACGCGGGTCCCACTTTCAATAAAAATAGCCCTAAGAATGTTTTCGAGTGCCAAAGATCGGTTATGTTGGGTCTCAGTTTAAGGAAATTTTTTTATAGGGTCCTTCGTTGGGGCCCAAGTTCCGTTTTTAAATGTTTTCTAAGTCTATACGTTTTCGATAAAAATTGTTGAAAGGCGATGTTTAAGTACCAGGAATCGATTGTGCTGTCCCAATTTCAGGAGAAATCATTTACAGGGTTCTCCGTGGGGAGAGCAAGTGGAATGGATTGCGCTATTTTTTAAATTTAGTGGGCGCGTTTAGTGGGCCCACCATCGAGGCGCGTGGCCCGGGTTCCGTTTTTAATTTTTTCTAAGTCAGAAGATGGAATTGCTGTGAGGGTTTTCGTGGACCACTAATCGATTGCGTTTAGTCTCAATTTCGGGTGAACTTGTTTATAAGATACACAGTCGGGGGCTATTTTCCGTTTTAAATTTTATCATCGTCGAATGGTTTTAATAAAATTTGCTAAAAAACTGAAGTTTCGAGTACCAGGAATCAATTGCATTGGGTCTCAGTTTCAGGAAAACTAATATACAGGGTGCTCCGTCGGAACCCTAGTTCCATTTAAATTTTCTTTTATATGCCGAATGCACACTTTTGGGCACCAAACATAAATTGCATTGGGTCTCAGTTTCAAAAATTGCTTCTAACATTAATATCAGCACCAACTGTAGGCCGCCCAATCTACACGCGTAAATCACACGGAAGGTATTACTGAAAATGAGATATTTCCGTAAAAAATCTCAGAATTTCTCTGTTTGTTGGTCAGATGCTAGAGGACACTCCGACGGGTCTAACGATATATGTCACGCTACCGTTAATCATTTATGTGTGTTTGAAAGATTACGTCTTCGGGTTTCGCTTAAAGTCTTTGGCAATGCCCTAAATTTTATGTGTAGAAAGTTCTTATTCGTTCAATATCAATAGTTTCTATATTTGTTGAATCGCGAAATTTATTTGTACATTAATTTAATTTTACGCACAATACCATCTTTTGGTCATTAAATATCTCTCTGCAATTAAAAGGGTAATATACAATTTTATCACTATACCTTAATACCCAATTTGCATATAACATTATTTTAAATTTTAAAATTTATTATAACAAGAGTTTAACCAATACATACTCATTTCAAAAGATTAGAACAAAGTTAAGATATACTTCACACCCGTATCAAAACTGTTTTCGGACTCAAGGACCTTTAAAACGTAGGGAAAAATTATTTTTGACTTAAACCATTCTTTTCATTTTTCTCAGGATTTCGTAACAAATGAATCTTCGATTTTTGATATACAGATTAACAAGATAAGCAAAAATCTGCTTAATTATTGATTCGATGTTGTATGAATTAACTTATATGTATAGTAATCAAAGATCGCAGACTTCTTCAATTTACGCAACTTTCGAAACGCGTGTTTGAGCATCATATTCGCACCTTATAACGGAAGTGGTTAAAACAACATGATGATAAACTAGGACCTAACTAAATACAAAGGATATCCTTTATATTTACGGATTAATGGATCCGCTGATCTTACATGGTCTCAAGAATCAGGCACTTAATAACAGAATATTATTAAGGAACAATGCATAGTAATATCCTCGTTCAGAAACGCATTAAGATGGATTAATTACCACAAGCGCACAGATCCACAATGGCAAATACGACTAAAATAATTGTAATAGTGTTCATGTTATTTGGAATTTATTTTACATTATTTCTGTTTTTAATTGTTTTTGTAAATGTTCTATACCTTTCAAAATATTTGCAAAAAACGAAAAAGCTCCTCAGGACTCGGAAGCCAAAAATCGCTAGAATCTCCCAATTTTTGAAAAAAAGTTTAAATTGATTTTACTTCCCGATCAAGGGCCTAACCTTCAAATTGGAAGGTCCAAGTTATATGTAGTCGAAATCGGTTGACTCTTATAATGACGTAGACGGTCGACTTTAATAATGTCGTGATTTTTATACAGTATTATACATTTTATAAAGTAATTTAAATATTTTACAATTTTTTACGTAAAAAATGTTTAAAACAGTTGTTTACATACAATTGCACAACACTGGTCATTGAACGTATTCTGAAAAGCGGAAATGAATATTTTTTTCGTTAAACAAGACTGTTTTTTTTCTTCAAAATTATGGTAAACTGTATTTCTCGCCTTACAACTCCAAGAGGTGGTGATAATTATTGGTGTATTCGAGATTTTTGTACATTCGAAGTAAAAGGGATGCAAATTCACAATGAAAATCATTTTTCGAAACTAAATAGATTATTAAGTGTTATTTTGAATATATAATCGTATAGCTTTTATCAAAACGCGTACCCCATGGAAATCCGCAAACTCCCCCTAAAACACCAATAATATGCTTGCATGTAAATTTTACATTATGTCGATTCCGCATTCAATCAAGTAATTACTCCATTCATAAGAACATTTTAATCAGATATCCAAACTGAAAAAATATTCAATCCCAAAAAATTGAAAAAGTTGAATTCGCTTAGACTCACACGAACTAAAAATATGCGGGAAGCATTGGAAACAAGAAATTCAAAAATAATTTATATTTATCAGGATATCTTCCTATTTATTATTATTTTGTATTTTCTATTTTATACTAACGGATAGGCAATATTAAAATAAATAGGTATCCCTTTTCTATCGTTAGTGCTTTATACTTACATTCCTAAACACCATATAGTTAGCCGATGGGAGGGGTGTATATGTGAACCATCAGCATTAAATCACTTACATAAATTTGCTTAAAATCTCACGAGAAAAGCGATTACAGCATATTCCTTTTTGCCTATTATTGAAATACAAAAAGACAGAAGATTCTTAATTTCTCATCATTAAAAACGGAAGAAGACGACGAAGAACTAAAATTTCTTACGTTTTCTTTTTATTCCCCAGCAAAAATACGATTTTTGGTGTTCAAAAAGCAATTAACTATCAGCCATACATCTCACAAACCAACCCCAAGGAAGAAACACAAAGAAACAATTTACTGTACACAGAAAATGGTATTTTCTTTTGTTTTTAGATTTTATGAACGAATTTTTATTTATTTCACATTTTTTATGGTGGGTACATGATCCTTTTGCTATCGTACATATAACCCTATAGGCAGATATTGCCGGGCGTTAAAGAAAATAAAGAGCTGCTATATACGAGTACAAACAGAACATGTATGGTATAGTATAGTAGACAGAAACATGAATATGAACATATCACAATATGTGGTCAAAAATTAACAGATTTCGTTTTCATGCGGCTTTCCTTAACCTCTACATGAATGCATTTTATTCTGCAGATATTTTGTGGCCTCGATTAATGTAATGTTGGCCAATCATAAGGGGAGATTTATCTATCTCGCTTCAAAATCAACGTTGGTTTTTTATGAATCAATTCAATAACAAACGGAGTACGAGTATATACCTGACTAAATAGATTTACTGACCATATTATCTGACGTTTTTCATTTTAAGTTAAACCACTTGATAAAAATTATAACCAAGCAATTTAAAGTAAATTTAAATTAAACTGAATCATTTCCATCATTCCATGCTTGGTTATAATTTGAACCAAATAAACACAATTGCTAATAATCGTGATAGATTATTGGATCTTGTCTTCAGCAACGACATTGACACCTTTAAAATTTCTGAATCCCTATTACCTTTTGTCATAAATGATGTTAATCACAAATCTTTGGATATTGTATTTGACTTAACTAAAATGGCGAGATCAGAACACCTACAACCAATGAAATACAACTTTAAAAAAACTAACCGTGTGGGGCTACAAAGTTACCTGGAATCCATCAACTGGCAAATAACTCTCAATTCCAATGATATAAACGAAAATGTGGACAAATTTAATGACATCATGCTTCAAGGCTTCGAAATGTATGTACCTATGTGCTGTAAACCACAAAATGCACACCCTCATTGGTTTGATGATAGACTAGTTAACTTAAAAAATCGGAAATCGAAAGCGTATGCCAAAATGTTGAAAAGCGGGTTAGAAGCGGACAAAACTACGTTTCTACAACATAGTAATGAATTTGAAATTTATTTCAAATCTAAATACAGGTCGTATCTTAATCAAATTCAAGACAAAATCAAAGTAAATCCAAAACAATTTTGGAAATACTTTAGGAATAAACGCGAAATTGAAGGATACCCTGCTAATATGACGTACAACAATACCTGCTCTTCAAACGCCAAAGATATAGCTAACATGTTCGCGTCGTTTTTTCAATCAGTCGATAGACCAAGCGTTACTAGTGGATTGTACGAACAACCCAGCAACAACAACACATCAATAACTCCTCCTATTATTTTTGAGGACAACATTTTATCGGCTTTAAGGGGGTTTGGAGATGGTTGCGGTCTTGACGATATTCCCTCCTCTATTCTGAAGGAGTACGCTGAAATTTTAACAATTCCATTATGTTATCTATTCAATCATTCCTTAAACACCGGCGTGTTTCCTGAAAAATGGAAAATTTCAAAAATTACTCCAATTTTTAAATCGGGTAAACGTGAGGATATCTCATGCTACAGAGGAATATCAACTACATCATCAATTCCAAAATTATTTGAGTTAGTATTATGCAACAGTTTTAAATCCACAATTGCACGTCATATATCAATAAACCAGCATGGGTTTATGCCTGGCCGATCCACATCGACTAATCTGGTTGAATTCACCAGTAAACTAATTAACGAGATAGAAAAACACCGTCAAGTTGATGTAGCGTACACGGATTTTAGTAAAGCATTTGATTCTATCTGTCATCATAAAACACTCCAGAGTTTATTCAATTTTGGGTTTTCTCTCGATTACATAAAATGGTTTAAATCATATCTATCAAACCGGTGCCAATTTGTGATAATGGGAAATGAAAAATCAAACTGTATTAAAGTTACATCTGGTGTTCCCCAAGGATCACACCTCGGGCCTTGGATTTTTATTGTTTTCATAGACCGAATAACCGAGATAATCAAAAACTCAGACGTGCTCATATTTGCAGATGATGTGAAAATTTTTCGTACTATTAATGGATTGTTAGATACGGAGAAACTTCAAGAAGACTTAGATAGATTAAGTGAGTGGTGTGATCGGAACTCACTATACTTAAATATTAAGAAATGCAAAATCATGTCTTTCCATCGTAAACGAAATCCAATAATTACTTCATACAAAGTCAACAACGAAGTACTGCAAAGAGTCAATGAGGTTATAGACTTAGGTGTTACATTTGTCGAAAACGCCAGTTTCAATAGGCATATTGAAAATTGTATTGCGAAAGCGAATGCCATGTTCGGATTTGTTAAAAGATGGACAGGTGAATTTAAGGATATCCAAACCTTATGTTCACTCTATTTCGCTTATGTTCGATCTCAACTGGAATACGCTGTAACGGTCTGGAATCCATACTATGCTGTACACATAAAAAGAATTGAAAGCATTCAAAAGAAGTTCCTGATTTTTTTGTTAAAGAAAAGTGACTGGGATTACGACCACAACTTACCATTCCATGAAAATGTGGCTCGCTTACCTCCATACACAACAAGATGCACAGATTACAAAATATGCACGCTTGAAAATAGACGACTTCTCTTGGGAGCAGCTTTTATTGGTAACGTTTTGCTTGGTCACGTAGATTCAGCTTACATCTTGGAAAACATATCAATTCACGTGCCATGCAGAACATTTAGAAACCATAAATTTTTAGCACTTGAACACCATTCCACCAACTATGGAGAAAACAACCCAATTAATAGGATGTCTAAATCTTTCAACTTAATTGACGATGTATTTGACTTCAACTTATCAAAGGACAACTTTAAAAATATCCTTAAAGACTTTTTTCTAAATTTTTAATTGTTTAAACCAAAATTTGGTTTATATTTTTTTTTTTTTTATTCTGTTTTAAAGTTTTTTGTTGTTTTAATATAATTTTAACTATAACTGTAAATAATCTGAAATCATACATGTATATTACAAAATAGATTTCTTTAAATAAATAAATAAATAAATTTAAGGAAGAGCTTCGGAAAACTTGGGAAATAAAAAATAAATTACTTTACTTTATATTCAGATTTTGACTGTCTCTAAAAAAAATATTCTTGAATCGACAGTTTTCAATTTACAATGAAATTATAAACAGTCTTTTTGAAGTTTATCATTTTCTCTAATATTTTAACAACCAATCATGGTGTTGAGGGTTCTTTTGAAAAATTAATAAATCCCCGCAAATATAATTATAACGTTTTCGCACCTGTACTTGTTTTAAGATTACTGAGTTGATAATTAATTGCTGTTATAGAGATTCTTAATTACGTCATAATTTATGTTTTTTTTTTCAAATGTTCCGTAGGCCTCAAACCACTCATACATTTTATTTTTTAGTAGAGCTAGTGGTATAATATTATATTATATTCATGTTGTTGTTTAAAATATCCGAGAAGCATCTTCCAAATACTGGATGTATGGTATGTTAAATAACATCCAAGTGACAGTACAACTATCCGCTGTTTGCCACCATCATAACTTTCTTAAAAAATGCCCAAACCAAAATGTTTCAAGTAACACCATTTGAGTTGTCTTATTAATAACAAGAATGTTACTGTCAACCAGATGTGTTTAATACTCGTAATCCTGAACATAAAATTATCCATGAAAAATAACATCAACACGTTTACAATTTGATATCGTTCGGCATACTGTTCTAACCCTTTCTATCTCTGAAAGGCGTTTAATTCCATGTATGTATATTTGACATCATACCACATTCTTGAAATTTTATTCTTCGATTTTTATTTGATACACCTTAATATTTTTTGTCACCATTTTCTTTATTATGTTACTGTCACACTGCCACAAATATTAACAGATAGTTGACTGTACCTGGGTCATCTTATATCTGGCAACTAAGGCTGGTTTGTTATAAGAACAGATCTTTTTTGCTTATATTCATACCATTTTTTGGATTTTAAAGGGAGACCTAGGGAACTATATATTCGTTCTTAGCCAGTATCTAGCGAGCATAGAGGTTTTGTGATCTACAGTTTCATTATTGATGCCACATAGTCTACGTTTTGAGCCGATATCAACTCCTCGTGTCTTATTTTCGAAGTAACTACTTTTGGAGAGCCTGATCTTTGGCCGCTACTATGATATTTTCCGTTTCACTCTTCAACTTAGTAAAGCCATTATTCAGATTTCCTCTGCTGTGTGGGCTGTTCCTCTAAAGTTCTCAGATAACGTCAATGCATTGGTTTGCTTATCCAGTGGCTCTATTCTGATAATTCCCCGGGAATAGAGAACTGTGAAAATAATTTTTATATAATTTATGTTTAAATAAGTTTTTTCTGGCATACTAAGGTAAAAAGTTATTGCTACTTTTTTTGAAAACAAAATAAAATTGGGAATAAATGTTACTGCCAGTTTCGCTATGGAAATATTTTTCCAAATTTTTAAAAATTTACATGAAACTTTTTTCGTCAGTAGGCCAGACAAACCTGATTTATACATAAAAGCTATGTATATTATTTCCCCAATTTCTTTTTCCCGGACTTAGGTTAGGTTTTTAGGTTTCAGTGGTTGACACTTAGGCCATTTTTTGGCCCATTGTGATACCACGCATTCACGCCACATCATTTACCCATTTACCTATTCACCTACTCACACAACTACAGTATACCACCTGCACATTGCAAGCTCCATGTCAACATGTAGTACATCGACATGGAAGGTGGGTCGGCGCTGAATTCTGCACTCCATCGGAGGGTCTTAGTTGTGTTTATTAACATCACCGATTGTAATCGATGATGAAAATTCGATTTGCATCTAGCCTCTGATGGGATTCGAACCCAGTACCTCCCGGTCCAAGTGCCGAAGCATTAACCACTGCACCACTTGTCCGGTTTTTCCCGGACTTTTTGTTATAGATTTCTTGAATGCTGAGCTCGGCTACTTTGCAAAATATTTTGTTGAATTAAGTCTGTATTTGAAATTATTTTTTTACTAAATTGATGTGATTTTGCGTCTTCAGGATAAATGTACACAAAAGTAACTTATTTCCGAACCTTTTGGTGTTTTTAGAAGACAAAAAAACTCACTATCATCGCTTCAAGCAGCATTAAAGGTAATACGAAACTCTTCAATTTGCCATAATTTTTTTTATTTTTATTTTTTTGTGCAGCTCACTGATCCAGAATTAGTTGTATAATTAAATTACATATTATAAAACATTGTTAGAATATATGTACGAGTGTGTATTACGATCTAGGGATTTTAAAATTTTGCGTATGAAAAATATCGAAATTTTGTGCGAGATTGCTGATTTTAGTTTTGTTTGCGCTTTATCCAAAATCAATAGGCTTTTGTACGGTGCACATAATTTTATTTTAGAATTTTGGAATTTCGTTTTAATAATGCAAAATATAATTTTAATTTTTATAGAGCTTTAGTCGGAGCAAAAAATTTATATGAAGAATTTTGTTGCTGTAAATTTTTATCGAGAACATTTTTATAAAAGGATTTAAAATAAAAAAAAATTGATAAACATAATTAATAATTTTTTTTTAATTAAATTTTTTCCTCCAGTGTTAAAATAGTGCAACACACAGTATATCGAAAACACTTCGCTTTATATAAATTTGCATATGTAGATTATTTTGTTCGCACTAATTTAAAATGCGTAACTGATATCAGATTCACATGAATGGATTTATATTTAATTGAGATAAATAACGTTTACGTATGATATACACTTACGAGTCCCCAACCGTACGACCTAATCTCATACAAATATTTTTATTTTTAGTCATTAAATTTTTATAACAAACGCGCTTCTACTTGAACACCCTTATCGATATCGAAATTATTCGACTGGAAATATACAAATTTATACGCGTTTCAGCTTTTAACCTTTTATGCTTATACCTAATACACGAGTACAATATGGTTGTGCGTATAGGTTATTGCACATAGTTAATATATAAAGCCATATACATATAGTGGACATTAATTTACAACCCTTTTGACAAATTTTGCAATTGAAATTTTGCTTAGCAGGGGTGCGGAGTATTTTGGTCAAATTCGAACGGTATACATAAAACCATAATATGTAAATATCAGTGGATTAGCGAATTGCGAGTAAACACGAAACGGACAAAACGTCAATTAACATTGTTGTTGTGGTGTGTTTTGTAAAGTAAAATGGGGATTTAACACGATTAAAACGTAAAAACATTCAATAATATTGAAGTTGGGAAGATCCAGATTTCTGATAGAATCCTTTATTAGAAAATCACAATCCTCCTAGCAATTGAGTTTACGTAATGGATTAAATATTCCGTGCGGAACAAATGCAAAGACTAAAGTAACAGAAAGCACACCGAAAGAAATTATCGTTCAAGCAGGTCGACTCAGGCTTTCCTTCGAAAAAAAAGAATTAGGAAAATTATTTTCTTAGCATTGTTCTCACAAAAAAAAAAAAAAATCTGACACACTAAGATTATCACTTGGTGTAGTTTTTTTCAAAACCAACCTTATCCAATTTTGATACGGAAAAATATTTCCTAACCCTCCTAACCCTCCGTATTAGTCTTACTAAGACCATCTTAGCTTAGACTTTCTTGTGAAGACTATTTTTGAGACTAAAGTCTTCATTGAAATTCTGAAGTCAGTATAGTCTTAAAAAGTATATTAGAAATTCTCCAAAAACTTTTGTAGAGCGGTCAAAACCAAATTTCCACAATATTGTTTCAAATTTATGAACAAAAAGCGGCACCTCAACTAGAAATTGTCAAAAGCACTTAAATTTATGCTAAATATATAAGAGTGTATTATAATATTATTGCATAATCTAATAAAGTATTTTATTTTGAAAAATTTTTCAATTTTTATAATTATTGTTTCTGCCCAAATATCAAAATTATTAACTGGAAACGACAAAATAATGATTCCAAAGACCACCTGTCTCGCTGATATTAACGAAGACAATTTTTTAAGACTACTGACAGATAAGACTAAGTGCTAAATAAGAATTTAAAGTGTACAGTGGCCTAATTCTCTAAAAACCAAGATAAATTGTAAAGTGTAAAAGTGATAACTTTTACACACGAAAAAAATTATCGTAGAAGTCTAGTTATATTGGATATCGTGATGTTTTAGTAATTTCGCATTCACTAAATTTTTTTCAAGATAAAATGTAAAGTGGCAAGATAAGTTTATGTCAAAAAGTAACACAAGTAATTTATCGCGGAATAACTTTGCTTGAATGTGTAAAACGCTTTCGTTTGGATATTATTAATAGTTAATTGCAATTTTTGATATTTTAGTTTATAGTTTTATTTTAGAATTAAATAAGATCAAGCTCTAATTATTAATTAAACTCTTACTAATTATTATTTAAATTTGTGTACTTATAAAAATGGACCATTATCGTTGGAATTAAAATATTCTTTCAGTAAAGTTAAACATTCGAATATGTTCATCGACCGTCTTCACTATTACCTATACTTTTACTTAGGTTTATATCCAGTCGTTCCACAAATACAACAAAACAAATAAATTTATTATTAATAATTTTATGTTTAAAGTAGGGAATATATAATATCCCTATTTATATAAGAAGAAGAAGACTTAAGGGGTAGAATATCCTAGAACAAGATGGTCTGTGGATTACAGCCAAAGCAATTTTAGTTGCTCAATTTTCAAATATAAATGTCAAGTGTTTCAAGTGTCTGACAACATCTAAAATGTACCCGCTCTCCACATAGCAAGCAAAGTTTTCAAGTTTGTGTGCACTTGCAATATTTTAGTTGATCATTACACTTGCACAGTTAAAAAATTGACGAGCACAATAAATATGAAGGCCTATAGATAACTAAAATTAGTCAACAAATTTCAGTTTGTTGTTGTTTAATATTTCATTTAGAGACACTAAGAGCTCTCAACAGTTTATAAGATCTTACAATGATTTAACTCTAAACTATTTATTAACTTATGTTTGAGAAAAGTAACAATTAGGACAAATTTCGAAAAATAATGAACGAGAACAATATTTAATTATATTATGCATTAAAATTAGCTTTTAACTAGCACGAAGGCAAACAAGATGTATATTGCATAAAATCGATTTCTAAAGTGCAGGTAATTGATCAAACTCTCACCTCCTCCTCGTTACCGATCCTTAAGATTAACCCAAACATTTTACAAAGATTAAAAATTAACTCATGGTAAAAAAACAAATCGTAACACTAAAACGTCCCTCCATAACTAGACCTACATCAAATACTAGAAATGGGTCCGATTAACAAATTTTCGGTGTTATTGGGGAGGCAAATAAAAAAATTTTGGATGAGGAACTCGTGGAGTTTGGAAAGCTCGCAGTGACTAACCAAATTTGATGGTTAAATGAGTTTCGTTGCTTAAAACGCATAGCTTTTTGTAGTTTACTCGAAATTTTAATAAGACAATCCCGGGCTTTCCGAGATCCGACTATTATACTTAGGTATTGTCAAGTCGCATGTGCGGAAAGAACTAAATATGGCATCGGAAAGAGCTAAACTTGTCTTCAACAACGAAATACACTGAAATTATGATCTACTTAAGACAGATTTGATTGAATTTCAAAAACATATCGCAAATAATAATTATGTACATAATAATGCGATTTTGTATGTAGTATAAAGAATAACCTTTAAACAGATTAGAATACACAACATTAATCAAAATTCAACTGATCGATCAATTGTAAATAAGACTTATATTATACACGCCTTTACCATACGAAGTAAAGAAATTTTTGGCTGTTGTAATGTTCTTTTTCAAACATTTGGTTTGTTTTATAAGTCTATCTAACCGTATCTTGATTTGAATTTCAAATAACTCCCGACTCCGATCATTTTTCAATATGATTTTGGGGGCTATCTGTGAATCTAGATGGCTTTGATGTATATGCAACAATTTACGTTTCTAGAGATTATATTTTTTGAGTTATTAAGGATATAAAATAATTAAAATTTCGTTTTGACGTTTAATGTTATCTTGCTCGCTTGCTGTCAATAGGTTTTTCTTGGGTAAAAAAACTGTTTAGAGAATGCGATTTAAAAATGCCAAGATAATATATTGTATAAAATTTTCACTTGTAAAATTAGCCATACCACAACCCGTAACAACTCGAACTATAGATTGTGAACAGATGCTACTTAGAGTAACTTATATCCATAAGAATAATGTTGAAATTTAAATGGGAAGGGTATTTATAGGCCCTCAAAGTCTAAATATGAACCTACATACATCATAAGAGTGTGTTAAGTTTTGACATTTATTTATTGTAACCGTATTAAATTTTATCTTGGAGTGCAATTACAGAATGCAAATATTGTAAAAAGGCAAGATAAATTATCGTTTACACGTTTACAAATTATCTTACTGCTTAGAGAATTAGAGCACAGTCTTCGTTAAGACAAAAATTCTAGCTAAGTACGTCAGAATCGGGGGGTAAATTATAATAATTTGTCAAACACGATTTCTCAGTAGGCCAGAAAATGATATTTTTTCAAAAACACTATGTAAACGTTTTTTGGAATTCCAATTTCCTAGGCAAAGCCAGAATCGACCTGCAGATGGAAAACCATGTTTTATTCTGAATATGTTACAATAGAAAACGAGCTTAATGACGTTTGGGACAAGACAGAACAATAAACAACAATAAAAAAAACAAAAACGGAAAATCATTCTTCGTGTATTAAGCTCTGTGATGATGAACCGGTGAACACCTAGTAAATATGCGTAGGACTCTAAGGAATTGAACATAGCAGGCTGGTTGGAAATTGTAGAAAAATGAAGCAAAAAGGGCAAATTATCAAATTACCGTTTTCGTCTCAAAATCGAAATCATTTAAGCACAGCTAACAATGGAGAGATCGTAAAGTGCAGTACATGACACTTACTTTCAAACAATCTAAAAATGAAGAAGAAACTTAAATATTAAGAAACAGATAAAGACTGTACCACTGTTGCTAGCATACGCTTAAGCTCTGAAATAACAGACTATGCTACTCGCCACCTGAGAAATTATGTTAGTGTGTGACGATTTCACCTATTTGGCGAGATTTGGCGTGAAATGGTCGCTTTGGCTGGTGGGTTCAGCGTTAATCGGTTTAATAACACTTTGTAAGATTAGTGACAGTTGCAGTATTGCGGCAGTTTAGTGGTATTGCGGATCATAGCCGATTGGTTTCGATTGTTCTCGGAATATAAATGCGGGTGCAATGAACACAACATAAGTGAGTTTTAAGTTAGTCTTTGGCGAGTGTAAAATAAGACGCGGTACACGATAGAATATTAGTTGTGTAACTAAATTTCCTGCTTTCACACACAAAATTTTTTCTAAGAACGAAAATGTCGAGTTTTGTGCCAAACAAACAGCATTTGCGGGAAGCTTTCTACTTCAACTTGAAAAAAAAAAAATACAGTTGAAGCACGTCAGTTGTTTGAGGAGGCTTACGTCGAACATGCACCATCGAAAACTACTGTGAAGATTGGTTTAAACGCTTCAGAAGTTGCGATTTCGACATTGAGGGCAAGAAGCGCTCCAGAAGTTCGAAACCATTTGCAGACATCGAGCTGCAAGCGTTATTGAATGAAGATGATACGCAAACTAAAGATCAACTTGCGGAGGCATTAAACACGATTCACTAAGGTATTTCCAAAAGTTTACATGCTATGGCTAAAATTCAAAAGGAAAATGGGTATCGCATCACTTGACTGAGAGACAAATGGAAAATCGAAGTGCCGCTTACGAAATTTTGCTTTCACGGTATGAAAGAAAGAGCTTCCTGCATCGAATTGTTACGGAAGATGTGAAGTGGATTTTTTTTACGAATCCCAAACCCAAAAAGTCATGGTTTTCACCTGGCGAAGCATCAACATCGACGGCACGACCAAATCGCTTTGGAAAGAAGACAATGCTCTACGTTTGGTGGGGCCAGAAAGGAATCGTGTACCATGAGCTGCTGAAACATAGCAAAACTGTCAATGCGCAATGCTACTGACAACAATATATCAATCTGAACCATGTTTTACTCGAAAAACGGTCAAAATGGGACAAAAGATACGAACGAGTGATATTACAGCACGACACCGATCCATGCCATCTCACTCCCATCGCCCAGGACACCATCAAAACGCTGAGGTGGGATATGGTACCATGCCCGCCTTATTGGTCAGACCGAGCCTCATCGGATTATCACTTGTACCGGTCCATGGCGCATGGCTTGAGAGGGCTACACTTGGCCAGTTTCGAAGAAGGGCAAAATTGGTTGAATGAATTGTTTCGCGCCAAAGATGTGTCGTTTTATCGTTGTGATATTCATGTATTGCCAGAGAGATGGCAAAAATGTGTAGATAGTGAACGACAATACGTTGAATAAACCATTTTTTATACTTCTATAAAATTTACCATTTTTCATTTTTCAAAAAACCCTGGAAATTTAGTTGCGCACCTCGGAGATGTGAGCTCGGAAATGAGGAAAACTTACCAATGTATTACTAGCAACAATATAAAGGCGACAGAATTTTAGCGAAATACGACATATATATATATATATATATATATAAGCGAGTTTTAAAGGATTTGTAGGAATACTAAAGTAATTCTAGGAGAAGATAAATGAAATCGCCGAAGCTACTACAAAGTAGAGAAATAATAAAAAATATTTCACATTGAAATTAATATTTTGCAACCCAGAGATCAGAATTAATATGACTTTCTGTTATTGGTTTCAGAAGCGTTGATTGTTCTGTTCTCCGCTATATTGTTTACATGAAACATAAATTTTGAAATCGATATGTGTTACGACTTGAGAGTAAACAAAGTAATTAATGTCAAAGGTAATAAATAAAATGGTAGCGGTTTCTTAATTATTTGTGGTGGCATTACAGACTTCGTTAATTTCGGGCTCGATTTTGAATTTAGGTGCAGTAGGTCGTACTTGGAAAATGACTTTCTAACTATACATACCCCAAAGCTTAGATTTAATATAATAGCCTTTTACAGATCGCCATATATCGAATTATTTTCTTTTTAAAATTATTTTGATTCTCTTTTGGACCAATTTAATCATAGTATCGTGTTTGACGATTTTAACCTAAATATTCTGAAAGAAAACGACAGTGATATTATCGATTACAAAACATTTTTATAAATGTATTCTTTTAAAATTAAAAACCAAATTCATAACAAATATTTTACCCGATATTGTAACATTAACAGTACCATCATATACCAGGTCCCCTCGTCAACATCACATCAATTTCATATTCTCATTTCTTCCACTGACCTTAGTGACCATGAATATTTATTAATTCATTGTTCAGCTCCCAACAAACGGAGGTAGGTCACCAAACAGCTAGCGCTTCGTAACCAACAAAATATCCATGCTTACGAACAAAATTTTACAACAGGCTCTGGTTTACAAGTAATCTTAAATAGTTCATTAAATCTCGAATAAAATTCCAAAAACTACAAAAAAATTTCCTAATAACGTGTATTTTAGAGCCCAGTCAAAGTATCTTAAAAAGCAATCTTACGATATGGTAATAAAATTAAAAAAGGATTTTTATACTGAAGTATAAGAGGGTAGTATATGATCTCCTACAAAATGTGGTCTTTAATAAACGAAGTCTTGCAAAATCGTAATACGAAATTTGAAGATCCGATCAGTGAATTGTGGTTGGTGTTTGTGGTGGAGCTTTTTCATTTCTTGGAGATTACTTATTCAATAGAAAACATTATGTTTAATTGGGAAATTACAAGATCGAAGAACTTTTTCTAAAATGTGGAGTACCTCAATCTCCATTTTAAGCCTTTTATTATTTAAAATTTACATCAATGATATTTTCTTACTCAATTTACCGGCTTCAGCTATTTGCGGATGATGCAGAGAAGATCTAAAACTACAGATGGAAAAAGACCTAACATATTATATATGTAGTTGTTTTCTTGCTAATAAACTTCGTCTTAGTAAATCCAAAACTAATTTCATAATATCTGTCTTTCGAAGTATTGCATATGTTCCAAAATAAGTTGCATTAAACTGATACTATTCATTTGATCATTTCCGTTCACTTTATTTGATTCAAATTAGGGGATCTGCAGGTATTACTAAAGTCAAAAAATTACAAATCGAACCAAATTTATTTAGAACCAAGCTTTAAAAGGATTCAAGACATTGATTGACATAAGAACACCAACTATTCGCTCTATTCTAATAGACTGTTACCAATATCACAAATGGTAGAACATGACTTCATTGTGTTGGTTTATAAACTCAAATATAAAATAATTATAAGTAATAGTGTTTTAATTACTAATTATGATATAACCGAACGAGCTAATAGATCTGCTGTTCATTTTCGTTTACCACAACATTTTTATAAGGCATCTCAAAATATTTTTTTCTTATCGGGGAATATAGTTTTTTAATAACCTTGAAGCTGATTGGAAGTCTGTGGCACTGGGTATCTTTAAAATAAAGGTGAAAGATTTATTGTTTTCGGAGTTTGTTCAACACTATGAAATTAACCATATTGTCCTCTCTATTTCTTAAAACGCACAAACTAGCGAGCGAGCCGAAAAGACAACAACCGTTTAATGACTCTGGAATATACGAACCCAAGAAGGATTATTTTTAATCTTATTTATTTATTAAGTTTCATTGAACAATTTTTAGACTACACACTCCATTGTGAGCTTAAAGTTTATTTGTATGGTTATGCGTAGTCCATGGCATCCAACAAAAAAAAACTTAAGTTCAGCTTCCATTGTGTTTTCCGCGTTGAATTGTTTCTCTTCGTTTTGTCTAAAAACTCGTATGTATGTATTTTCAATATAAAATATAAAATTCTACACAATTTTTAGTAAGTACTCTGAATATAGTCGCCGTCCGAATTAAAATTGTCGCCAACAATTTCAAAAATATTGATGTCGTCATATTTGGACTGCACTTTGAAGGTTAATAATGACGGTAACTTTAACAAAATCACATAAAATGAACAACTTGATTTCGATTAGTTTACTTCTTGTTTGTCTGCCGTCAAATCACATTTGTAAATCTTCGTTCCAACTAAACTGAAAGAGACTCTGAAGTTCAATCAGAGTCAGCGCTTTTAGTAAGTTCTTTTAATTGACAAAAGGTGTAAAATGCACCTAACGGATATACGCTTCGGGCATTACCGAATTTTCTTTGTATAGATGATATCGCTGTGATATTTTCAGAAAAGGTTTCCATATGACCTCACCATTCATAATAAAAATAAAAATTAAAATTTTTTAAACCTTCCTTACTTACAGCATTGTAAAGGCAGCTAGGATAACAATTGAATATTCAAAAACTCAAGAGGATTTTCCGGTAACAACAACGAAATAAAGGATTTTTTTAGTACTTTGGTTTTGTTTATAACCAGTTTTTATTTCCCAGTTTTCCTCGTCTACATTTCCATTTTTAATTTGTGATCCGTGTGTATATTAGATTTGTGGATTCGGAGGGTTAAAAATTGTTTGAATATATTTTATGAATTTTGAACGAACATAAACTAGAATTTAATTATATCGTATATCGTATTGTTTATATCAGTTTATACTTTATGTTGTTGTAGATTGGTGTACGAATATAAAATGAGGAGTGCGCTGTTTTCTATTCTCCTCCATTTTTGTTGCTTGGTATTATTATTTAAGCTTTTATTTTTATTTTTCATTTTTGCTTGATGTTGTTTACATGGATATATGTATAATAGCTGGTTTGCATACTAGCTTCGGAAATGAAAACATAGCAACATAAAAAAGAGTTAAATATATTTTTATGATAAAAAAATTTAAAAAGAATAAAATTGTTCGAGTAAATACATAAATAAAAATTAAATAAAACATTGCTTGTTTATACGTTGAATTAAGTTGGAAAATATAAACTTTATATAAATATAAGCTTTGCTGAATAACAAGGAATTGAACCTTGTTTATTTATATGTGATTTTTTTTTAGTTGTTGCTGAATCCCTATTTTGGCATCGACCGAAAACGTAACAATTGATACCGGCCGTATCTAAGTTCCATATGAAATGACAAACATCCCATATTATGAATGTAACATAATACAAATTCACTGTATAAGTCGATCCAATCTATACTTTGTATAGGAAACAAAACAGCAAGTTAAAGAAAAGAAAACAAATGGAAATCACATAATAAATTCATAAAGATAATTTTCATTGCAACAATGAAGAAAGAAGCTTTTTAAAATTAAAAACATAACACAGAAAGAAAGCAGAAGCTCACAAGAAGAATAGTAATCAAAAGAATAAGAAGATAAAGCAAATGAAGACTTTTCAAGTGAAAAACTTTTACAATGAATGAATGAATGAATGCACGAAAATAAAAAGAAAAACACTTTGATGTTTCATCATGATCAACAATTTTTCTGCTCTTTGTCTTTTCTTCTTTTGTTTTCTTGTGAATTTTCGCGAAACAAACGGAATATTTATTATAATACATACATACATATACATTCGAATACACATCTGCAAATACATTTTCTTTCGAAATGTACATGTTTGTCGAAAAGAATTTTATTTTAGGAGTAGCAACAAAATTTCCGAGCAGCCATACAAAGCACGCAGATAAATCAACAAACGACGAGATAAATTTGAATCAACCCGATTTTCATACATATTTTGTTTGAACTTTTATTTAGACGTTGGTTGTGTTTTACAAAATGTTTCGAGTTCCATTTTTTTAAGCCTAACAAAAATATCAACGGGGCATTCCTTTTGTTTGCCAAGCGCATAGAAGACAATGACACCAAAAATTGGAACTATTGTATATTTGAATCTCTATTGAAGCAAACAACTTTATTAGTTGAGAAGCCAAGCCGATGTTGTCACTATATAAATTAAGTAACGTGACTCATTATTGGAAGTTTCTATATGTATTTCAAAGTTCCTTAATTACCGTGTATGTAAGTGAATCTGCGGAGAGCAAAATTTGTGTCCTCTTTGCAGCCCAGCCAAGGCGATTGATCCGAGTGAAACTTTAAACGTAATCTAATAGGAGATTTTAAGATCCCAGTTATTTTTGGCTCAAATCTGTCCACCGGAAGTATCACTGTCCACAATAGCCTATACGAAAAATTTTTAGGTATACATATGCTCCAACAAATACGGCCGATCCCTCTAAAACAGACTGGTTGTCTTTAGAAATCGTAGAAGTATTATATGCTTCGGTCATAGACTATAATTTTGAGCACATTTAGTCCTCTATAATACCATAAATCGACTTGGTCAGTACTAAGCTGTCGACTGAAACAATATTAGTGATTATTTCTCAGTAGAGAGTTATGAGTACCAGCTTTCGGCTGTGTCGTCCTCGTGAGCAGATTAGGTTGTTTCCCTTCTCTATAATGGACATTCTCCTTTTTTCGACTCAGTGACCAGAAACTAATACGACTGGACATTTTTAACGTCCCATATGTATGTTCCTTTTTTATCATTTGGACAGCAGTTATCGGTTTCATCCCCTAATATTTTACGAAAGGAGTATAGTTCAATGTGTCTTTTGTTCTTGGAATAAAAAATTATTTAAAATAATTGTTATGTGTACTAAATTCAAAAATTTCACTTAACGTTGCTAAAATTTATCATGGACGGCAAAGATACTATAGAAAGTCCTTCTATTTATGAGAAATTGGGATACGATGATGTGAATTCCAGGCCTATATAAGAACGTAAAGTTTAATGAAAAGATTTAGGCTCAAACAATTAATTCCAGTTCGCAATAAATCCCCTCCCCCCTCCCCACAACAATGAGTCACGAAGTCGATATTATAAATCACTATAGGTGCATTTTTGTCATGGATTCATTCTGGTTATTGGCATATTAAAAAGTCAAACATTTTGTTATTTGACCTTGAAGAGAATTGAAGGTCTCATGACATGATTGTTAGATACATCAGCACCAGAACTCAAATGAACATAATCAAGTGTTAATCAAATCCTTAATTTCCGGTTTTAACACGAACATAATTTAACTAATAAGAACGCTCTTGAAGGTAGTCAGGTATACGTTCAAAAAATAATCAATTGCATGACTGCGTATATTTTAACACGCTTCATTTATCCTCGGAGTTATAGCCAAAAACATGTTTAACGCATGACGAGATTCAATTTTAAGATACCCTGGCAATATTTAATTACCTCATAAAGTTGTTTTATACCTTTCACGTATGTTTGTTTATATGTACTTCTATATAAATATCAATAAAAATAATTTGATAACGAAGTGCCATGTTTTATATCACATTATTTTAAGCAACCAAATGAACTTTTTATTCAATTAACCGTACGCATGCCAGGGTGTACTGGATAAGGTGCGTTTTTCACGTTTTATTTATTACACATTACAATCAAAGTAGAAAAATGAAAAAATCTCACACTTTTTATCAATATAATCAACTTGATCAGCTCATAAAAGTGGTAACTAAACAGAAAAACGCTCATATAAAAATTATATATTTTTCGAGCATTTTCAATATATTATGCTCTTGTACATGCTTGAGTTCACGTAAAACATACGAGCATAATGGATACACGTCATACATTTTATCCATTTTGTACTAAGCATAATAGATATACACAAAAATGGAAAAGGTTTCCCATCGTCGGGAATATGATGTGAAAATGTGCGAATTGTCTAACAAAGCGATAAATCGCAGATGTGTGTTCTATACGGTAAGGCATCAGAAACGAATGAACACACACACACACATTAAAAAAAGAAAATTTACTTTACTGGAGAACCAAATATGTATTTTCTAAAAAATGTTAATCGCTTATTATACCATAAACTTTGTCGATAAAGTTAAAGGATGAGGTTGATATGACGTAACATAATATTTATGTACGTTTTTAAGGACACCGACGATGACAATATATTTTTTTTATTTGTGTGGGGTGTATGGAAATTACGATAAATTAAAAAAAAAAATTTAGGGAAAATTCCAGTAAAATTTTATGAGATTTAGGTATATTTATACATACTTAAATGGGTTTTTGGTAATGGACCCTCGTGATCTTTATGCTACTTATGTTTTGTAGTACGTCTACATTTACGATATGATTTATACTCCAATTCCAAAGTGGTAACGTAAGAATTTCCAATCCAACCAAATATGAATTTTATGTATTCCATTTATTACTCTATTGCCATTGTTTTATTGAATTGAGGATTTATTACATAAAAAACGGAAGAAATTTTTCCCCGTATACCTGCTCTCATTATGTGAGAGATAAAAAAACAAAAGTAAAGAATTTTCCTTCTTTTCATTACGAATTCGAATTCAGTTTTGTTTCGGTTCTTCATGTTCAATTCAAAAGGAAATTTTTATGTAAGTACGGATATACATATTTTTGTTGTATATGTCAGGTAAACATCCTTACATAAATACCTACACAATACGAATAAAATGACAAGTGGTATTTTCTTATGTTTTGTCTATAAATTTTCTTTTATTTATCTTTCTTTTTGTGTTAAATTGTTACAATTCATTTGATCTATTATTATTGCTAAATTTTGAGTAAAATTGTATTTCTGGAAATTATTTAATTTGTATTGGAGGTTTGGTTAGAATAATTTACATATTGTACCATAACTTTAGATTAATCGTTCGTTTAGGATTTTTTAAGTAAATTGAGTAGCAGTGAGTCATCTGGCTTGACTACAATCGACATTAAAAACCGAAACTCAATTCTTTTGATTGTATTGTATTTAAATGACTTGTGAATTAAATTTAAGAAATTTTGTTTCGATGACAGTATCTATTTTCAAACGACTTTTTTCACAAAATTCATCGTCACAAATAAACATTTGCAAAATTTTCAAAAGATTTACTAAACCACTAATCAGGTATACTACAAAGCTGTAGCATATACGAAGTAGAGGTTGACTGTTGTCGAAGAATGGACTCGTAAAGACATTTAGCAAATTTCAAAAATCTTGAAAAGGGACACAACTAAGACACATTTTGTCAGCCAATTCTGAACACATATTTATCACATTTATATTTGTGCACATTAATTTTGGTCATATACAATTGAAATTTCAAAAAGTTGTAGATTTTAACGGTGATCGAAACATAAGACAAATCAGCAACCATTCCGACACTTTACATATAGGCGACCGATCAAATCATATCAAAGTACCTGATAAAAATGATGCTTTTTCATTTCTTAACTGACCGTCAAACTTTTAGATTCAATTACTTTTGGACGATTTTTCGAAATTTGGCAATGCTTGGTATTGACCGACTTGGGCTAAATTCGGGGTGTGGTGCACCTTTTTGCAACATATCCACATTGAATAGAATTTTGAACAAATTTTATTCAAATTTGGATCGGCCTTGGGAATACTAGACAAAACCATTAGTTATTAAACCAAACGAAATTTTGGTCAACAAATCGGAGGCACAGCAAGTTAATCTTATGACTCTGGAATTTCGCGTTTGTGACAATAAACAATTATTTCGTTCTCTTTATTCTGAAGCATAGACGCTCGTACAGTCCTAACTAGAGTGTGTTCTATTAAAAGACAAATCTAACGTATTACCGAAACTTTTTCAAGTGTCCAAAGCCCAGGGGTAAATCACTGAAAGAAAATGGTTGCTCTCAAAGCAAATTTTTCTAGTCTTATTTGAAGATTATAAAAATTTTAAAAATATATAAAAATAAATGAGAGTTATGATATCTATAACGAGTTTTTTAAATCTACAGTTGTGCAAGTCGTCCAACTGACGAGAGACTTAGACTATTTGGTATACTCATTTCGTACGTAAGTATATTGTATAGGCCTTACTGCCACAAAGCGAATGCGGCAGCTGTGACTCCGGTGAATACTCCAGCAAAAATGTTCGGTTTGTAATTCAGCTTATGGTCTAATTTTGCTTAATCAGTAAGTTCACTGAGTCTCGTGTCTTCAAAATTACTTTCGGAAAATTTTGTGTTTTAATAAAAAAAAATTTTATTTCTATGCCCCTTGAAGGCGATTTTTTGTTAACCCCCGTCAAATTTTCTCGGACAAGTTCGACTGAGAGTATTGCAAGAGAGAAAAACTAACCAACCAAACCCTTTTATTTGGTAAACAAGCTTCCCTTCTATATTTTGCTTCTTCCGTTTGTAACGGTGCCTTCGCGCCGTGACTCGAACGTTATTTGGTTATACATATTTTGAATATTGTGCTGTGCTAATCATTTAAAAATACAAATAGTGGCCCCTAAATGTTAGTGAGCGAAATACTTCAAATGATCGCTCATTTTTCTACTATATCTTATTTGTTTGGATATTATTTGTTTTGTGGGAAATAATTTTCAAATTGGATTTTTGTTGCACCCTGTGAATTGCCAAAAATCTAGCGCAAAATTTGGTGGGGATGACAATATAAAAGGGCGAAAAGCAGTGGTAATGGGGCTGTCGAGTTTTGAATTTTGAGCGAGTCACATCATTTGTTCGTAGTGAAGAAAATATTTTTTTATAGTAAATTTTGTAAAATTTGTAATTTTAAATAATGAGTATAAGTGCAAGTTCGTAGTCATTTAAAAAAAAAACAATAAAACAAAATTTTGTTAAATTTTATGGGTAAGCCTATTGAATCATTAAAATCAATAGGTTAACCCATAAAGTAAATTTTTATAAAAACAATTTTTAATCAAAATTTCAGTAGCATCAATACACTGGAGAAGAACAGATATTTCGAAACCGGTATGGTCAAAAAAAAAATCACAAATTAAGATAAAAAGAATTAATTTACAAAATTTTTCTTATCAAAATTTAACGTAAATGCTAAATAAATTTTTCCTGTTGTTAATCAATCAAAATTCAAAATTCGATTTGTTCTTCTTCTCTATTTGGTTCTCTTGGTGTGAAGTGTTAAAGTGCTAAAAATATGTGGCATTAATTGAGATCGCGTGATGAGAAAGAACTAGGGTAAGTATCTGGTCAGTGAAAGATTGGTAGTTGGCATCATTCCTTTCCTAGCGGTCACACACGGATCACTCATACTCTTCAAATCCCATACCCAACCCTGATGCTTAGCCGGCAACGACCGCTGAAGAGTCCCTGAGTTAGCCCAATTTTCTTAGCACTTGTGTAAGTCGGAGAATTTATTTCATTTAAATTCTACTATCATTCATTTGCGTTTTTTTGGGTTGTTCTTTAATTTTTTTAGTTTATTTCCGTTCGCAAAAATTCTCCAGGTTACACAAAGGTTACACTTTCTGAATTAAAATATCTTTATTTCGAGTCAAGTTTTGACGCAGGGATAAAACAAAGATTGTAAAAGCTATGTGATTGTTAGGATAAATACTAGCAAACTTCATTTTAAAATGGGGTTGGTATCGAAAGGTCAATCCCGAAAATAATAATTCAAACAACAAAAATCACGTTGGTGAAGTTTGTTCTAAATCTGTCCTAAAAAGCAACAGCAAAATAAGTGTAGATGTGTTTGTATAATGTCTCGATAGAACGAATTTTAGAATAAATAGTTATATAAAAATATTTTTTAACAAAAATATAAATTTTTATGAATTTTTCCGGGAATTTTCTATAAACCAGCAATCTAAGTGACGTATATAGTGAGATGCTATTAGAAAATATCTAATAGAAGAACACGTTTGTTTTGTTCAAATTGGAGGTATAGGGTGTTTAGAACAGCGTAATTGACATCGATTCTCTTTAAATCACTTGTACAGTTTCCTAAATTTTTTCAGAAAATCCTAGTAACCCAACACCAAAATGACTTAGATTTTAAGAATCTTCTAGGTCACATTAAATATAAAAACACCTCAAGTTTGACCAAATTGGGGGATTAGGGTGTTTAGGGCCGCGAGGAAATGGACGGAGGTCAGAGTGGTTTTTATCCTGAAATCGGGAAAAAGCTCACAGGTTTATCCAAAGGACCTGAGACCTATAACTCTATCATCCTTTCTGTTGAAAACCTTGGAAAGATTGATAGACGTACTTATTCGAACAAAAGTTGAGCCAAGGAATTGGGTAATGTAGCAGCATGCGTACTGTAAGGGAAAGTTGGTGGACACAGGAGTAATGTCCCCCTTTCTTTGGAGTGTTGTGGTAAATGAATTGCTGTTGGAACTGGAGAAAGAGGGGATGGGGATTGTAGCGTATGCAGAATATGTGGCGATAGCTGTCTCAGGCAAATATCTGGTTACGATTAGGGATGTTATGCAGAATGTACTCCTAATCGTTACGAAATGGGCCGGCAAATGCGGATTAGGGATCAACCCGTCCAAGACAGAGCTGGTACAATTTACTAAGAAATATAAAATTCCAGTAGTTAGCCCTCCTACCGTGAACGGCATTAGACTGGCTTTTACTGACAGAGCGAGATTTTTAGGCATAATCTTGGACAGTAAGCTCAGCTGGAAGCCTAACATTGTAGAAAGGGTGAATAAGGCTAATGTAGCCATTTACTCGTGTAGAAACGCCATACGGAAGAAATGGGGTTTGAAACCAGAGCTGGTACACTGGCTCTATACCACAGTGGTAAGGCCTGTGCTGATGTACGGGGTGGGCGTGTGGTGGCCAGCTCTGGAAAAGGTAACTTACATAAGGATGTTGGAGAAGGTGCAAAGAACGGCCTGTATGCTTATAAGCGGGGCGCTTAGGACAACACCTACACGCGCTTTAGAGGTTATGCTCCACCTTATTTCCACGGGACACTCGACGATAGTTAGATCACTAAGGAAAGAACTGGTGAATCTAGATTATATTAAACCAACGTTGTGCTTCGATATAGGTTTCCGGATCATCTGTCCTTCTAGGGAATCCTGGAGGAACGGATCAATACTGGAAAACGAGGCACTGAAATTTTTCACGGACGGCTCTAATCTAGACAGCAAAGTAGGAGCCTGACTACTGCAGCGTGTACCAGGCTGAAGTGGTGGCGATAGGGGAAGTCGTGACATGGTTGAAGCATAGCGTGGTATCCGTTAGGGATATCGCGATTTATGTGGACAGTCAAGCGGCACTCAGGCCACTAGAAGCGGTTTCTCTGAAGTCACGGGTGGCACTGGATTGCCGATCATCTCTTAATGAGATGAGCGAGTATTTCAGTATCCAGATAATCTGGGTCGCTGAGCACTCGGACGTCACAGGAAACTGCAGGGCAGACGAACTAGCTAGGTACGGTACGACCCTCCAGATGCAACCGGAAAGGGCAGGTCTGGGGAGGCCTATAGCAGCACTCAAATTGGCGCTCAGTAAAAAGGCACTCGTCTTGACAGATGAGAGGTGGCACAATACTCTCACGTGCAGGGTAGCAAAACAGGTTTGGTCAAAACTGGACCTGCGGCGCTCCAAGGCACTAGTATCCCTGGGAAAACGAGATTTAGGATTGGTCGTAGGGATACTGACAGAACACTGCTTTTTGGGGAACATGCGAGAAGGCTGGGTCTAGAGACGAATGACTTTTGTAGAAGTTGTATGGACGAAGAGGAGGAAGAGACGTTAGTTCACTTCCTATGCTCGTGTCCGGCACTATCATATAAAAGACGTAAGTACTTGGATGTGTACGACATGGGCAGCCTTTCTGAACTCGCGGGCTGTGCGGTGCGAGATATTTTACGCTACATCAGTAGCTCTGGTTGGTTTCAGCGGGAGTAAGAGAAGATTGGATCCTATGGTATCACAATGGGCCATTATTGGCCTAAGTGTGCGATGGCAGCCACTCTTACCTAACCTGACCTAACCAAGGTCACATTCAACATACAAATAGCTCAATTTTGACCAAATTGGGGTATTATGGTGTTTAGGACATTGAAGTAGGCATCTACTCTCTATAAATCCATTGTAAGGTTTTCCTAAGTTTTCTCGGAAAATCCTAGGAACCCAACACCAAAATGACTTTTATCTTAAGAATCTTCTAGGACACATTAAACATAAAAACACGTCAGTTTTGACTAAATGGAGGTGTTTTTATGTTTAATGTGACCTAGAAGATTATTAATATGTAAGGCATGTGGGTGTTGGGTTTCTAGAATTTTCCGAGAAAATTTAGGAAAACCGAACAATGAATTTATAGAGAGCAGACGCCTACTTCGATGTCCTTAATACTCTAATCCCCCAATTTGGTCCCAAGTATCCCTTTAAAATGCTGTAAATTTATCCGACAAAACGATGCACCTATCATTGAGTTTCTCGATAAGTTCTGTTCGTATTCTTCATTTCATTACAAAATAATTTCCAAAGTTTTCTTTGTATATTCATCTGTTCTGCTCTGTTCTGTCTTAGGTTTCCCTTAAAAGACCTTTACTTAATCTATACACAACCATTTCTTCATGAATATATGACAAATTCATTTATAATGGTTTGTCCAGTATTGAATCCTTTTTCTCTGATTTTGGTAGGTTATCATAATAAAGGAAATATTCTATTTAAATAAGACATTGTTCTGAATCACATCTAAATCTCGTATTCTAATCCTTGGCTTGGCTTTATTCAAATGAGGCGTTTTCATAAACCACATCGAATATTGTATTGAAGCCTCATACTCATAATATCCAATTTTAACCCAATTAAATGAGAAATAACATATTTTCGTTAAAATCTGTATTTTTCAAAACCTTACTCGTAATCCATTTCCAAATTAAATTCAGTTCCGTTCAAGTTTCATTTTAACTATGGTCAATTTCTAAAACCAGGCCAGAAACTCGTATTGAAATCCCATTTTCGTCAATCAAACCTAATCCATCCCAACCGGCTAAGAAATGGCATAGTCCTATTCACGTTAAGTCCGGTGTTATTTTAACCCCTTTATTGTACTACGAGTTTGTCTGAAAAGTTTCCGACCTCAAAATAAAGATGGCATCACTTATCAACAAAACTGGGAAGAGAGTATTTGCGCATGCGATAAAAGGTACTGCCCAACATATCACACGCGGTACATTGGGCGCGCATTTTATTTGTATAAAATACATATAGCATACAGTAATTTAAAAGAAAACAATATGTTTACAAATAAAAATAAATAAGTCAATCCTGAATGAAAATTTAATCAAAGTATCGGATTAACTTTCAATAAAAATAAAAATTATAAAATTAAATTTGAATTTGCTGGGTGCAAAAAAGCAAAATTACAGTTTTTTTTTAAGATAAATAACATTTTTAAAACTAATAAATAACATTTTTAAAACTTTTTATTTGTACAGATTGCTAAACTGAAGCAATTTAGATCTATGAAACAATGGAAGAGACGGCGTACGAACATTTCCAACGATTTTTTGTGCCAGCTAATTACTGTTGATGAAACTTGAATACACCTGTCAAGGGGAAATCGGCTGCAAAAAAGGCAAAAGTGGACACGGCGGATTTTTTTTTAGTTATTTTTCCTAGATATTACTCAGGCCCTCTGATGGTCTATTGTTGAGTGCCTTAAAAGCGCTCAACGTTTCAGCTTACAGTTATATCCTGGGATGAAAACCTGTCGTGATAGTTCAGTGTTACTATTTTTTGTTTCTTTTGGGAGTATAGCTAACTTTATATAAATCTCAAAACCTGAATATCGAATAGCGTATATGTAATTTATAGATGTATAAAATAGATATATCGCACATATACGCAAATTAATATATATTGTGCCTACATATGTTAGCTTATGACTTGAGCCTTGCTTTATATTAGATTTATGATATATCGTTTCAATCGATAGCATATTATATGCATCAATCGACCTAATTTATGATAATCTAACAACATTATAAGATGTATCGCATACCCTTATATGATGTAATATGTTATTATATTCAATCGGTATTTTAAAATCCCACAAAACATCTAAGATAACAGGTAGTAAATACACGTTTCGTATAGAGAACAAAAGCAGCAAGAACAGCAAACAACAAACATATATCAAAAATATTTTCTTTTCATATTACAGGTTTTCTTGATAAATATACAATATCATCGCGGAGCATTTGTTGATAAACTCAGAGCCTGGAAAACTATATACGGGTCACGGGTTACAGAGTATATTTAGTCGAAACCGTTGCGATTTATAGACGGACATTAAAATATTACAACAAATTACATTTAATATTATCATACGTATCATCAGCTGTACAACAACAAATATCAAAAAGAAAATTCTTTATTTTCCAGTTTCCTCTTTGTGCACTCCTTTATTGTGTTTGTTCATTTTTCAAAAATTTAGCGTTAGGTAGCTTCATCTTTTATATCTGGGAATGGTACTGCGAGCTATAGGGGTTGTTTTTTTGTTGAACATCGCATTATTATGTGCTTACATTTTAGATTAAAATATGATTTCTGAATATACAACATACGTACGTACATAAGTTTAAGAGTAATAGGAAATTGCAAGTTCTTTACTTTCATGTTTCCATTTCGACAGAGCTAGATAGAATATGAAAAATGAAAACAATTTTTATGTCTGTACGAGTATGATGTATCAAAGCGATAGGTTGGAAAATTTATTATGATTTGATTTTATGTAAAAAATCGCTAAATCTACTTTGTACGTCTTGCAATGATAGCATCCTAGATATAACCCGCGAATTTTATAAAAACTTGTATTGTACATTCTCAGATCTTTCTGGAATTTAAGTATATTAAATTTCCGTTTTAAACGTCAGTTTGTAAACAAGAATTTAAATATTGTTATTATTGATTAAATAAGGTATTCAATTAACATTCTTTGTAACGTTACTGTAATTTTACAACGAAATTTTTTCAATCTCTTTAATTTGATTTTCTAAATGAATAAATGGAAATACACGATGAAAATGAAAATAGAGAGCCATCGAAGAAAAATAGTAAAATGTAACAACAACATAAACTCTTTTTTTAATAGGTATAACATTATATAGAATACACTAGTACTAGTACACAAATACTTAGCTTACATATATAAATACAAATGTGGAATCGAAAATGTAATAGAAAGGATAGATGTCTGGAATACCTGATAAACCGATATATCACAGGTGGGTAATATATTTTCAGTTCAGTGAACTGGAAAGTTGATATTATTGAGACAGGTTGCATCATTTACAATTTTTCTTAACTTTTTCTCGTTTTTTATTTGTAAATATGTAAAAGGAAATTATGTTACGAGAACGAGACGATGAGTATGTTTAGTAAATTTATAACCCAAGTCATACACATACGGATCGACAAAGGAAGATTTATTTATTGAATTAAATTAAGGAATTATTCAAAGATATCTAATTTTATTTCGTAAGAGTACCCAACCTATTCCACAATAACGAGGATGAGATGAGGGCCATTTTCTTCATATTTGATTATCTTTAATTACAGATTCAGGCAATTAGCCCCATATTGCTTCATTATAACGTTGTGTTAGGTTCCATTTAAACCTCATAACCAGTAGTTGTCGTAATTTATGTACGAAAGTGTGAGCGTTATTCGTATCAAAAATAAAAATTCTTCTGATGATTAACATAATTAGTAATCGGATGATTGAAAATAGTAATTTTACTTATCGTTTGAGGATAAATTATTCGAGTGAGACAATATGTTACGGAATGGAATAAGTTGGTTTTAATATATGTTTTAATTTATTTCAGTTCACATTAGTTGTATATTTGGCCTTTAGAAGTCAAACACTTGAATATAATTATTTACTAAAATAATATTAATGGAATTACTTGGAGCAGAGAATTTTGTTAGGGTTTCTGGAGGCTCGTTACCGTTTTGCAATTTTGGTTTGTTCAAAATAAAACAAATCGATTGTAGATGTTTGCAGCTATTCTTATATAATTTTGTAAGATGTGGTGGTCTTGACACCAATAAATTTTGGAGTTAAACTTCCGACTAACCTATATGATGATGATAGTTCATACCTTACTGACCAAAAATTAATCTGAGATTGATGAAAAGTATTGTATTTTGATATTTAATCAAGGTATTGATACAAATTCTTCTATACAAGTAGATAAGACGTAGTGGTCATACATAAGTTCGACATAAGGTCGCGTGTTCGAGTCCAGTAGGAGAATTTTGATATGTGTATATTATTCTTACAGCTGTATTAAAAAAATCCAATAAATATTTAAAATTTCAAAACGTAAAACTAATGTTTTATTTACAATTAATTTATTCTTTAAAGTTCATAAATTTCCGAACCGCGTACATAGCATGACTTTATCACGAGAACTTTCGAAAAATAATAATTTGGTTGCGGTGAAGTAAAGTTATGATAAGTGTTCAAGATACTGGTCATTATAGTATGATCTATGATATGTTTTGTATACCTCCGAGAATATTTTTTGTGAGCTCTAAAAGATTGCGATATATTGCCCATTAGTCTGGCGATAAAATATCGTTTGTATTCATCCCGTTTAGCAGGTGACAGATGCTTTCAACCTAAGACAAATCAAGCACTGGCCGAGGGGGGCCGTAGCAGCTCGAGGAAATAAGCACCTACATATCGGGTTGGTGCGACATACCACACCGTTATATCCCGTTTAATATCCCTTTTTGAGGATATTAAATGTCCTCCGCGCATCTGCAATTTGACACCCTTATACTTCTTCTTGTGGAGTGTCATGAAAGATCGTGTCTTGCGAACAATCCACAAAAAATTCAATCATTTGTTGTACTTAACAACATTCCATAAATGAAGTCTCAATGTGATAGACGAAACTGTATCCTTTCTTAACCAATAATGATCTGGTAACTGTGATTGGAATTGGAGTTAAACCTACATTTTAAGAGAAGTTTCGGTATCTATCGATGCTGCACGATTAAAGTGAATTCTAATATGCATATGGAACTCTGAAATTTAGCTAGGCTGGATATATGAATAATGGTGACGTTTGGTTCGTAGGTTTACAATTGTAATTCTAAAATGTATTTTGAGTAGATCTTGCTCTTAAACTTGTTTTTACAAATAAAATTGCAATTTCGTATGTAGGGTTGAATTTGAATTTTGAGATCTAACTGGTTTTAATTGATTTTTGAGTTTTGCCACAAAATAAAATATTTCAATTTCTGGAGAATATCTCAAACAAATTTTATAGATAACCCATGTGTTAAGCCCATGAAGTAAAGTTCATAAATCTAGGTTGAAAACTTCGAAAAAAATATTGGCCTGAATCTGAAAATAATTATAGTTTGAATTCTAAATTCCCCAAACTTCCCATTTAGATTCAGAATGAGCAAAGCTACAAAAAACAACCGAACGTGTTGATTACCTGTAACAGTTTTTGAGATATTGAAATCTAATCCCAAAAATTTTTGGAACTGCCACCAGTCAGCCATCTGATATTTGCAATTTGTTTGCCAAACTCTTTGCATCGGCCTACAAGCCGTTTCGATCTACAGACACCGGGTCTCTTACTACTTCCACCTCCATTGTATTTGATCATTTCAAATTTACCGAACAGGAGGTTCTACGGGTCATGACGGTGTTCCACCGATCCTATTAAAACGTTGTGCTGTCAGTCTGGCCCTTGCAGTTACCTTCTTGTTTAACGAACCTTCGTAGTGTTTTTTGCGGATTCCTGGAAAATTTCATGTGTTCATCGAATATACAAGGCGGGTAATAGAAATGAGGTTAGTAATTATCGTGGGATCGCAATCCTCTCTGTCTTTCCCTTACTGTTTGAGTCAATGGTTCACAGAGTGTTGCAGTTCAAAATTATTTCTACTTTTCAGCATGGATTTTATCCTTGTAGATGTATCGTGTCTAACTTGTTCTCCTTTTGTGGTCATGTATTTGACAGCCTAAACTCCAAGCAGCAGCTTGACCTTGCCTATACCGACTTCGCAAAGACTTTCGATGTGATTGATCACTCTATTCTTATTAGCAAGTTGGAGAGTCTCGAGGTTGCGTTCTTACCTCTCAGATCGCTGGCAAATGGCAATCCGTTAGGATTATTGATTCTTTCTCCCCATTATTTCGGGCGCCATCCAGCGTGCCTCAGGGTAGTCAAATCGGCCCACTGTTATTTTCATTATTTATTAACGACATTGTAAAATGTTTTAAGTTTGTAAACTCAACCGCTTTTGCAGTTTGTCAATTAACCACATACTCCCTTTAAACGTGAGCAAATGCAAAACTCTTTATTTCTTCCGTATCCGCTCGCCTATTTTTTTATCAATATCAACTGTGCAACGAAACCATTGATCAGGTCAAGTTTATTTCGGATCTTGGCCTGATATTTGAATCTGATGCTACATTTACCAGACATGTTAACGCCATTATTTCAAAGTCGTACATTCATTATGCTTGATTTCATTAAACGAAACTGCAAGGACTTTAGTGACCCGTAAACTGCTATGTTCGGTCTATTTTGGAGTATGCATCTCCTGTTTGGTCACTTTCCTACCATGTCATGGCCATCCCCTGAGAGGATTGAGAATATCCAGAAACAGTTTATTTTGTTCGCGCTACGACAATTACCATCCATGTGTGCTGCGGATTACGTTCTTCCGCCTTACCAGAATCGATGTAATCTTTTGAAACTGCAAGCTTCTAGATAATCGCCGAGATATAGCTTCCGTGCTGTTTGGGCGTGGTATCATTAATTCCCGTGTTGAATGTATCGAGTTACTAGCACGTATCAACTTGTATACTCCCGATCGTCGGATGCGTCAACGAGATGGAGCTTTGTACATCGACCGAGCGGTAACGAACTATGCGGTCTTTCTGACCCGATTATGAGGGTATTTCAGGTATTTAACAAGGTCTACGAAGCTTTTGATTATCACTTGTCTAGAGATTCATTTAAGAAAGCTTTATATAATATTTTGTAGTCGTGCAGAAATAGAAATATTTTATTTGGTCGCAAAAACCCTTAAATCAATTAAGATAAATCTAAACGTTAGATCTTCTCAAATTTTATATGCGCAGATTTGCAAGTTTTAAGCGCAAAAGTTAAATCCCGTATCAAATTTCAAACTTACTTGTAAAGAAGTGCAAGAGTTATGTTCAGTATACCCCAATTCCCGAACAACTTTCAAATTACTTTTTAGGATTATAGTCAGTCTCAGTTAATTTATTTATTTATTTATTTTTATTTATTTATTTATTTAAAGAAATCTATTTTGTAATATACATGTATGATTTCAGATTATTTACAGTTATAGTTAAAATTATATTAAAACAACAAAAAACTTTAAAACAGAATAAAAAAAAAAAAAAAATATAAACCAAATTTTGGTTTAAACAATTAAAAATTTAGAAAAAAGTCTTTAAGGATATTTTTAAAGTTGTCCTTTGATAAGTTGAAGTCAAATACATCGTCAATTAAGTTGAAAGATTTAGACATCCTATTAATTGGGTTGTTTTCTCCATAGTTGGTGGAATGGTGTTCAAGTGCTAAAAATTTATGGTTTCTAAATGTTCTGCATGGCACGTGAATTGATATGTTTTCCAAGATGTAAGCTGAATCTACGTGACCAAGCAAAACGTTACCAATAAAAGCTGCTCCCAAGAGAAGTCGTCTATTTTCAAGCGTGCATATTTTGTAATCTGTGCATCTTGTTGTGTATGGAGGTAAGCGAGCCACATTTTCATGGAATGGTAAGTTGTGGTCGTAATCCCAGTCACTTTTCTTTAACAAAAAAATCAGGAACTTCTTTTGAATGCTTTCAATTCTTTTTATGTGTACAGCATAGTATGGATTCCAGACCGTTACAGCGTATTCCAGTTGAGATCGAACATAAGCGAAATAGAGTGAACATAAGGTTTGGATATCCTTAAATTCACCTGTCCATCTTTTAACAAATCCGAACATGGCATTCGCTTTCGCAATACAATTTTCAATATGCCTATTGAAACTGGCGTTTTCGACAAATGTAACACCTAAGTCTATAACCTCATTGACTCTTTGCAGTACTTCGTTGTTGACTTTGTATGAAGTAATTATTGGATTTCGTTTACGATGGAAAGACATGATTTTGCATTTCTTAATATTTAAGTATAGTGAGTTCCGATCACACCACTCACTTAATCTATCTAAGTCTTCTTGAAGTTTCTCCGTATCTAACAATCCATTAATAGTACGAAAAATTTTCACATCATCTGCAAATATGAGCACGTCTGAGTTTTTGATTATCTCGGTTATTCGGTCTATGAAAACAATAAAAATCCAAGGCCCGAGGTGTGATCCTTGGGGAACACCAGATGTAACTTTAATACAGTTTGATTTTTCATTTCCCATTATCACAAATTGGCACCGGTTTGATAGATATGATTTAAACCATTTTATGTAATCGAGAGAAAACCCAAAATTGAATAAACTCTGGAGTGTTTTATGATGACAGATAGAATCAAATGCTTTACTAAAATCCGTGTACGCTACATCAACTTGACGGTGTTTTTCTATCTCGTTAATTAGTTTACTGGTGAATTCAACCAGATTAGTCGATGTGGATCGGCCAGGCATAAACCCATGCTGGTTTATTGATATATGACGTGCAATTGTGGATTTAAAACTGTTGCATAATACTAACTCAAATAATTTTGGAATTGATGATGTAGTTGATATTCCTCTGTAGCATGAGATATCCTCACGTTTACCCGATTTAAAAATTGGAGTAATTTTTGAAATTTTCCATTTTTCAGGAAACACGCCGGTGTTTAAGGAATGATTGAATAGATAACATAATGGAATTGTTAAAATTTCAGCGTACTCCTTCAGAATAGAGGAGGGAATATCGTCAAGACCGCAACCATCTCCAAACCCCCTTAAAACCGATAAAATGTTGTCCTCAAAAATAATAGGAGGAGTTATTGATGTGTTGTTGTTGCTGGGTTGTTCGTACAATCCACTAGTAACGCTTGGTCTATCGACTGATTGAAAAAACGACGCGAACATGTTAGCTATATCTTTGGCGTTTGAAGAGCAGGTATTGTTGTACGTCATATTAGCAGGGTATCCTTCAATTTCGCGTTTATTCCTAAAGTATTTCCAAAATTGTTTTGGATTTACTTTGATTTTGCCTTGAATTTGATTAAGATACGACCTGTATTTAGATTTGAAATAAATTTCAAATTCATTACTATGTTGTAGAAACGTAGTTTTGTCCGCTTCTAACCCGCTTTTCAACATTTTGGCATACGCTTTCGATTTCCGATTTTTTAAGTTAACTAGTCTATCATCAAACCAATGAGGGTGTGCATTTTGTGGTTTACAGCACATAGGTACATACATTTCGAAGCCTTGAAGCATGATGTCATTAAATTTGTCCACATTTTCGTTTATATCATTGGAATTGAGAGTTATTTGCCAGTTGATGGATTCCAGGAAACTTTGTAGCCCCACACGGTTAGTTTTTTTAAAGTTGTATTTCATTGGTTGTAGGTGTTCTGATCTCGCCATTTTAGTTAAGTCAAATACAATATCCAAAGATTTGTGATTTAGGAAGATGGTGGAATAAAATAATAAATATTAAGAGGAGTGCGCTGAAAATCGTTTCTTGAGATATTATGCCCATATTTGGCGATGACAATTTAGGACCATAACCGTTTGTCATATAAAGCCTGCTGCACGACTGTGAGAGTTTACCCGCACTCACAATTTGAAGTTAGTAACTAATACTTTTTACCCAAGACAAACAGTCTTAGTTACTAACTTCAGATTGTGAGTGCGAGTAAAATCTCACAGTCGTGCAGCAGGCTTAAGGTGAACAAACAATCAAACAGCCAGACTACGCTAGTGATATCGCCCAAGCAATTATAACGAAGATTCAGATACGAAATCACTTACAAAATTATTACATCCGCAGACGTTTATGTGGCAAACAAATGGTAAGGTCGGAATTTACTGTCAAAAATTATTTCAAGATTTTCTTGATGAGTGATTAGAAATATTCGATTTCAGGAAGCAAAATTTTTAAAGTAACCAATTGAAAAATGAATTAATCCTATGACAGTGTATTTCCAGGCAAATGGTTCACAGTCATCCTGTACATCCAGAACTTTTTTATTTACATTTGTGTGTCTTAATTGTAAAACATAAATAGAGATATAGAGCAATAGTTAAGTTTGTGGCAGGGACCTTAATTGTAGTGCCCGAAATGAGGGCGATTCAATAACCGGGTACTAAAGCAGAAATAGGTTTGAAACATAAGCACGAATATTTGGAGGCTACCCAAGGTGTTCAAGGATTAAACTCGCTTGGTGTGCGTGACAAACTATACCTAATGGCGTTATTGACCTGTACTGTTCAGGTACCTACTACAAGATTCGGCTGAACTGGTCTATATATAAGTAAAGTAACCGTGGAATAAAAAAAATAATTAAGAGTTTTTAAAATATTTAATTTTTAAAAAATACTTAGGACATTTTATTTTTACTCTTTGTTAGAGTAGTTCCTGTTTGGAGTAAGGTGATCCTAAATATTCGTATTTGGGTATCTCTGTTTATGTAGTGGAAATAATACGTGTTTTGTAAAAGAGTATATTGTGATTTTGTCGTATTCACAGAGAGCACGTTTCAATTCTTTCTTCACGTTTGGGAAGTCTGTCGACTAAATCGTTTTTAGAATTTTCTTCAGATGAAGACGTTTTTGCGCCCATTAAGTTAGTAACATGAGATTCATGAAATGAATTTTATATTATTGTATCCTTACATTGGCAGTATATCATAACATTGTGCTTTTTGATATTCATCATCTTAAGCTCATAAGCCGGGATACAATCATACCGTATGTTGCTATAAATGTCAAAAACAGAAAGTTTCACGTCATTTCAAGTTTGACATTTTTCGCCTTTTTCCACTTTAAGGATTTATTACTGTTTTTTTTTTAATTTTCCGGAACAACAAAAAATTAAATAATGGAACACTTTCAGCTCCAAAATATGCAATTCAAGCTTTTTGTAAACAATAAAACAAAAACTGCCAGTAGAAACTTTAGCATTGTCATTGTAACTGTGGTATAAACGCAGAAATTGACCGATGGGTATATCCTCTATCCGATCGCGCAAATTAATTATTTGCGATCAGAAATACGGTTACTAGATTTATTTTGCCATACCAATCCAAATATTTTTTTTTAAATTTAAATTTGTTTTGCTATTGTAAAGTAGAAATACACGAAAAAACTGCTACGCATTTTCCGAGGTCGCAGTCTTTTCATGTATTTCTACTTTAAAATCGCAAAACAAATTTAAATTTTAAAAAGCTGTGACAATTGGCATGGCAAAATAAATCTAGTAACCATATTTCTGATCGCAAATGTTTAATTTGCGACCGGATGGAGGATATACCCCTAAATGAACTGTTCGATTGAAATTTATAATGTGTATTTTCCTTATAAACAAACATTTGTTTCAGTTCTTTTTCAAAATTTTCACGTTTTTACATTCTAAAATGCCCAACAGAGTGTTAAAGAGCCAAAATGAAAAATTCCTCAAATTGGTCCTAGTAGTATAAACGATTTTCGACACATTTACACATGTCTCTCATCAGTTCGCCTGCCTAAGTTGTAGATGCGTTAATATTTCTTGCTGTCTTCAAATCTTGCAAGTTTCAAACACATGCATTTATCTAGGGGGAAACAATTAAGATTAATTCATAGAAAAAAGTTATTTTGATTCTACATATTTTATTCATAAAATTTATTACAATTCTCCGTAAAGTATTTATGGAAAATCCTAGAACGAAAACCAGAAAACTTTTACGTAAACACCAAAACAAGAGTATAAAATGTATATCAAGCGCATATACGGAATGGGAAAGCTCGACTTGAAAAAAGTTTGAGAAAGGATTTTATGAAAGAACAGAAGTAAAAGTATGAATAAAAATGTTAAAAGTTGATTTATAATGACGCAGGTGGTAGCAGGTTTTGTTGTATGTATCAGGATTAGAAAATGTGTATGCGAACGGTAAAAAAGAAAAAGAACATAGAAAATAATAATTTATGTCTGAATGTGGGTACATACACAATAAAAGGATTTTTTAAATTTTAGATAAAGGCAACATTATATTTGGGGTTGATGCAAGGCAATTTAGTAAATTAGTTGTACATCATTTGGACGGCGATGTGAACAGTTTCAAATTTTATCTGATAGGTTTATAAATAATTAATTTGCAAATGATTTTTGACAATCCTTTTTTATTATTATTATTTAATTATTAAGGACAACAACATTTTTACTTTTCCCACAAACGAGGTTAATTCATATCAAAGAGATGCCTCTACAGATTTGACATAATTTTCTTGAAAAAATTTCGACAACTGAGTATTTGAGCCAAAAATGCAAAATTGAAAGCTTTCCTGGTTAAGAGCATTCTTTACTAAATTAAATTTGTTGTTAACTCTAACCTAAAAATTAAATTTTGATGTGTGAATTTTTCCTGACCACTCGAACCTAACTAATAAAAGAATTCCATGTTCTAACGGCATTTTTTCAGTTAGTTTTCCAGATATTGCAGTTATATATTCCGATAGAGCTTGCACAACTTCTCTAAGTTCGAGACCTAATAACAAACCATTAAAAACAAAAATCGAGAAAATAAAAAACTAACGTACTTTATTAAAGCACACTATTAAGAATAAAGCTAACGGAAAACTTGAACTAGTTGTTACCTTATATGTATTTACACGCCTAACCTGCACTTACCTAATAACTATTTAATTTACGATAATGACTTTAAAAATGTAAACCTTAAATAATGTTCCAATTCCAATCCCTTGCTACACCAACATAATATATTTGTTTGACATCTGGTGTTAATGTTCTTCACATATAAAAAATGAAGATGTTTTCCCCCGTACAGTACGATTTTATAATATTCAATCTAAAACCAATTTTATATTTTCTTAGTAATCAAAACTTTTACCATAAGTATTATATAGGAGGAGTATAGAGAGCACAAAAGTTATCCAAGTTATCAGTTTCGTGTAGGATTAAATATCGATATACTTGTTTGGAATTAGAAAAATGTTAAATGAAAATGTTCTCTGTAAATCTTAATACTCGTCTATAACCATATTCGAGAAAAATTTACGTAAGGAATTGGTTTTGTATGTAAATCATAAATAAATTGTGTGGGAAATTCTATATATTATGGATCTGAGATAATACAACGTACAAATTTAAGTAGATAAAACTTCTCTACATGTAGTTCATGTAGAACCACATCAAAATTCAATCGGAAAACGATATTTTGGTTTTTATTGGTTTTAAATTTTATAGCTTATGCCATCATCATCATTAGTACCAAATCTGGTCCTTACAGCATGGTAAACACTATTGTTCTAATCTTAAACGATATATTTTTTATTTGGTAGATAAGGTGAATGAAAATGTATTATTTGTACAAGAGTAATTCTTTAAATTTCTTACCAAGAAAGAAAATTACTAAAAACTTTTCTACTATGATAATATACTTCGTGTACGAAGTACTTTTGGTAGATTTTTATGTGAATACATAAGACAAGTACTTAGTAGGTGTACGTAGTACAAAAGAAAATAGTAAAGAATTTTTTCTTTTGTTTAAGTTTTTATTTATAATGGAAATTATTTTATTTGTTCTTGTTATTTGTTTTTACAACCATTGACTTTTGAAAAATTGGAAAATTTTTATTGTTCTTTATAGCTTTAAGTTTACTTCGGGCATTGGTGTTCGGTTACAAAAATTAACAAATCAATTGACCGATTTGGAATAAACGTGAGAAGTGATTAAATAATAATAAACATACAAGACGATAGGATTTCAGTAAGCGCGATCCGAAATACGTTGAACGTTGAGTTTCACATTTTACAAATTTTATTGTATGACTTAATCTGGATTAAATCTTAGGCTTATATCAAATATTCCAATTTGCGCTATAATGGTTGAAATCCATTTTTTAGTCTCACTGTTAACTTTTGTCACTTTTAAAATTGAATTAAATTGCTTCAAAAAAAAAACACTTGTATAATTTCCTTATAGTGACAATATTTTTTTGTTTTTGGAATATCGATTTCGAAATTAAATTTCTTCTTCAGTTCCTTTTGTACAATTATTAATAATTAAGGAGGAGCTTAACAAAAATAGACCTAAGACTAGTATATAAGCAGCATAATTTTAAGAAAAGTGTAATATGTAGCTGTATAAAAGGAACTGAAGATGAAATTTAATTTCGAAATCGATACTCCAAAAACAAATGAATAACGTATAAGAAATAAAATATAGACAAACAAAAAAAGTAAAAAAAATGATTTAATAATCAAACAATTTTGATTTATAATTTATTTGAATCTTTAATTCTTAGACAAAATTTACAGAAAAATTTGTGCCCCATATCGATTAGCTTTCGTGATAACTCTTGGCACTCTTTTCATTGACGCCTGATGTATCGATCTTCTTTAAATCTCTTTTTATCTTTCTAATCAAACATTCAACATTTTTGGCACGATATCCGTTGCTGTATACCATTGTGTGCAAATTAGCCCAAAAAATTTCAATTGGCCTTAGTTGTGGAACATTTTATGGGTTGAAGTCTTTAGGGATAAATTCGATTCTGCGTTGACGTAAATCAGGAAACGTTATGATATTTATTTATAAATTTTTGAAGCACAGGTAAATATTTATTAGTGTATGTTTGCGCATTATCGGCCAAACCACTTTTGAAAAAAACTGGGTCGCTGACATCTCGATCGCTTATAGCCAACCACAACTTAACTTTACCTGGAAACTTAGTCTTATGAATAAACTTCTCCTTTTCTGGTGCTTCGTGATAAAGAGACTCGTAGTAGTATTTTGGCTGCCATTCATTACCTTCAACAGTGAAATATGTTTTATCATCCATCACACATTTATAAGCTGAAGAAGCTGCGACATATGTTTGGGAAAGTACTCTTAATCTAGACTTGATTGTAGCTATTTCTTTTCCTGTAGTTGCTGGTGCTGACTTTTTTGGTTTGCGATATATATTCATACCTTGTTAATGTTTCTTAACAGTTTTTGTTTATTTATTTATTTAACCAGCAGTATTAATTTACATCTGGTATTTAAAATAAGGGTGATTAATATAAATCAAATTTGAATAAAAAAAATTTTTAGAACTCTTTTAAATTCATCTCTGGACAAATTAAAGTCGAACACGGTAGATACATTATTAAATACACGGCTAGAATTACAAACCGGGCCCAACATACCAAAATTAGACCCATGGAAGTGCAGATCAATCACTAAGCTTCGGTGTCTGAGTGATCTCACTAGGGCACGTATTGAAAACAAGGACAGTAGATGTGAACAATCAATTCGGCCCATTATATAACGTCGCACACAAACATTGCGCAAGAAATTTCTCTTTGGACGAACAATGGTTCAATATTCAGTAAAAACAACGGTCTAGATACGGCGGAAGCACATACTTAGGAGCGTTTACCTCTCGAGGAAGTCGCCTTAAGGCAAACAACATAAATCGCCTTTGGATTGATTCTATACGGTTAGAGGAATTGTTATAGTACGGATTCCAGACAATTGACGCATACTCCAAGTGCGATCGAACAAATGAAGCAAAGAGGACTTTTAGAGTACATGGATCATGAAAATTTTTCAAGAAACGCATTAAAAACCTTAACATTAAATTAGCCTTATTAATACATTTGTCAATATGGTCCTTAAACGATAAATCTCGTGAAAACAAAACCCCTAAATCTAGAAAAGAGTGAACTCGCTCTATCATAACGCCATTTAAGAGTAAACTATTATCAGGTCCATAACGTCCATTACGTCTTCTAGAAAAGCTCATAACTTTACATTTAGAAACGTTCAGGCAAAGCTTACTCAAGCTACACCAGTCGCAGAACACGTTTAATTCCTGTTGTAGATTTAGCAGATCGCGATCATTTCTAATCTTACAAAAGATTTTTACATCATCAGCGTAAATCAGAAACTTACAATGTTTGAAGCACCGCTTCACATCATCTATGAATGCAATAAACAATAGAGATCCAATGTGGCTACCTTGTGGGACGCCAGACAAAACATTTATGTCTCTAGATAAAATATTATTTAAAAAAACTTTTTGAGTTCTGTTCATCAAATATGAAAAGATCCACTTTAAAGGAAAGGCATCACAATTGTTGAGCTGTCCCAGTTTCTTTACCAATAAAACATGATCAATTTTATTGAAAGCTTTGCTAAAATCAGTAAACACTACCTCAACACCATCACCACCTTCTAATGCTAACGTCAAAAAATTTGTAAACAAGGCAAGATTTGTCACAGTTGACCGTCCGGGGTAAAACTCATGCTGGTTTACTGAGATGGAATTTTTAGTTAAGAAAAAGATGCGGTCCTTGACCATCGATTCAAATAATTTAGGAACAGCCGATAAGATAGAAATACCGCTGTAATTTTCGATATCTGTTCTCCGTCCACTCTTGAAAATTGGTTTAATGAAACTGGATTTTCAAATTGAAGGAAAAACTCCACTCTTCAAACTAAAATTGAAGATGTCCGTCAGCGGCTGAGCCAAGACTGAAGCACACTTTTTCAACACAAGTGGGTGAATTTCGTCCGGGCCACAACTCATATTCACATTTACATTCAATAGAGCGTGCAGAACGTCATCTGTAGTAAACTGAAATAGCATGTTTGGATTATTACTAAAAACAAGTTCGTCATTCCCTCTCGAAGACGGGACATACACATTTTCAAAAAATGCTACAAACAAACATGTCAGTGATACTTTGTGTGGATCACTAGCAGTCAAAGAATTGAAAGACATTTGTGAGGGTATACCTCTACAAGTCCGTTTCGAATCAACATAACTCCAGAAACATTTAGGGTTGTTTCTAATATTCGACTCGATCTCGACAATATACATATAAATTATACAAGAAACGTGTAACTGAAGCCAAAAAAGTCGCTACACAGTTGATGCAGTTTGCAATTGTAGATGAAATTAGAAACCAAAGTAGATCAACATATTAGAAAAGGAATCAAATTTTACAATGTGGCACTAAATTGAATATTAGCAAACACATTTTATTAAACTCTTGTTTTTTATTCCACAAAAAATTTAAATTTTTGAATATTTTAATTAAAAAATTTCTAACAGGCAAATAGTGCAAAAAGTATTCAATTGAATATTTTAAAGGAATTTACATTATTTACATTATAGTGAGCAATCACTATTAAGTACGCTACAAAACACAAAACACAAATGCGTTAGTTAATAAATTTACGAAGAAACTTTTGGTGGGATCTTCTTTAGTTAAAGTGCTTAGGTCGAGGTTTTCGTACTCAAAATTGAACCTAAAACTTTTAATGACCGAACAAGGACACACTTAAAGAATATTTTCTGTCCTACTTAAAATTAGAAGAACTAAAGGGTAAAACGCTTGTTAAAACGCTTGGTGCGAACTGATAAACCGATTAGTTTAAAACTAATAAAAAAACCATTTAGTTGAATTAAATTTTTATTAAAAGCGGTTATTAATTGCAGCGACCAACTGAAGCAGCGACCAACTGAAAATATATCAGAATAATTCTCCTAGTTTTTTTTAGACCCGAAGAGGGTGACGTGACATTAATGAAATGATGTAATTTTAGAAGCGATGATATAATTTCTAAACTGAAATTTTTATCTAAATTTACAACTTTATTTGATTTAAATTTTGGGACTGAAAGACGAATACAACACACTTCCGATTTTTAAACGGAAAACAAAATCGCTTAAAATATACGTCTAGGTTATACTCTTACATAACTGCCACTTCTTATTATTCATATAGTCGTTTTGTTGTGAATATTTTTTTTGTAAATGCTGAACTTTTCAAAAAATTCTATTTGAACCAAATGAGAAAAACCATAATAATTTCTATGGTATACAAATTTTCTTTGGACATCCCAATTTACGGCAAAATGTTAAGCTTAAAGTTTCTTCTAAAACAGATAATCAATGTGGGCTGTAAAGAGGACAGAGAGCAAGAAACACTACCTCGCAAACCATTTTTTCGAACTTCGGCGATATAGCTAATTATATGTGCCAAAATATTGGGAGATGTAGGTAGTAACGGATATGATGTAATCAGTGTTTAAAAAATCTAAATTTTTGATTAGGTATTACAAAGGGATTGCGCTCCTTTACGTGATCATTTTTTTCACCATATTTAAACTGAAATTTAATTTAATATGACGATTTTAGTCACGCCATAAACCTCTCATATTGCATTTAAACACTTTTTGTAGACGTAAACCGAAACTTTGATTATTGCATTTGTTGATAATTGTGATGTATGATCTAGTCACTTAGGTTGCAGCTGAATACTTGAATACTTACCGGACCAAAATAAATTTACCAACCGTGTTTCAAAGCGGAAGGATCCTCTCGTTCGTTTGAACAGTTTCACAGAGAATGGAACCCGAAGAAATAGATTCTGGACGTACGCCTAAAGTGATCCTGGATTAAATTGAAAGACTTTGTTTGACCCACATAGGGAAGCTAAAAAGTAAATAGGAAAAATATATAAAATATCACAACATTCACAAGCAAACCGCAAAACTATATTTACCAGGTGACATCATTTCGTAATAAAAAGAAATAGTGAAAAAACTAGAATTCGGCTAACTTAAAATCGGGAAGCAATGCATTCATAAATGTCCATTGATGATAATGTCTTTTATCTACATATACTACCTGTTTGTATATATTCGTTTAGTTTACACATTGTAAACTAAAATCTTCGCTATAGGACATTCGCTCAGTTCTTATACCTCCGACGATTTAGAATAAATCCAAAGTGTAATTGAAAACATGAGACCATAGTGTACAGATTTTGTTCGGAAACTGAGACTTGAGAGTTGGGAGTTTTGCTGCTGTTTCACTAACCTACTAGATTCACAAAAATAATTTTGTTATTGATTGATGTAAATAATAATCAAATTGTATATTTAGATCTAGTGTGCCAACTCTCTAGTCCCAACTCTTTAGTCGCGGTTTTCGAACTAAACTCGTATTAGGAAGATATAGGAAAATATAAAAGATCACTAGTCTTTCACCACTAGATACAATTTTATGGTCAGAATATGCTGAAACCCATTTCCGTGGGCTGCCTACGAAATGGGTTGCAGGATATTCTGACTATCAAACAAAAACTAACTGATGTATTAGAAAATAACAACATTGCGAAGTAGTGATAAGGTTGCTCCTTGAAAGAATAAGAAAAATTGACACTATTTATTATTGAATTGAAATAAAAAATGCTATTAAAAATAATAACGTAAGTACATAATTAGATTTGGACTATAAAATACTTGTAAAGATATTGAAAGGAGATTTAAAAAACATATATTATGCAATACACTGGGCGAAAGCTGGAATCATAAACTCATTGATTTTGTCAAGATAAGAAATTAAATTAGCTTTAGATACTTTTTGAAAAATAAAATTTGCTAAAAAATTATTTTAAAGGCAGTAAAAGAAATAAAGTAGTAACAGAAGTATAAAAAACAATAATGAAATTTTTGTTCTTAAACAGGACAGTAACACATTTAACTTTGATTCTATATATAAATCAAAAACACTTGATTAACTTGTCGGACACGTCTTGATCCAAACAGGTATTTAAAAGTCTTTCAGCGAAATGCAATGTCACAAACACCCTACACATTCCAACAGTACAGAAAATTGTGCAAGGGGTAATCCTCCTATATAAAAAATAGGCTGAGGCCTATTATGAGATTGGTCGGAAAATACGACACCGTCGGAAAATACGTTGTCGTAAAATTCGATCCGCGGCGGATATTCGTATTATGAAACATGTATTTTTACAGTCAAACTCGAAATTTTCAGTATATACTTGTCACATTTAAATTTGATTAAAATAATTTAATAGAGATATATATGTACTTACATTTAAAAATTTATTAAATTTTTAAATAATTAAATAACATATAAAAAGTATGAATTACGATCTATTTTCCGAGCATATACTACAATATCCGTCAGCTAACGAGCTGTCGGATTTGACAATTGAATTTTGTCGTAAAATCCGCTAACTCGCATTTTTATTTCATAATAGAATAAAATCCACGCGGATCGGATTTTTTTAGTTTCATAATATGAATATCCGACGCGAGACGGATTTTCAGACGTCGGAAAAATTTCATAATAGGGGCCCTGGCTTTGCCTTTCGTGTCGAGTAGACGGCTATTTTTTCCATGTTTAACTGCTGCTACAATTTAATTTTTATACCATGCAAATTATACAACGATTATATCTCAAAATATAAATAATTTCAACTAGGCCTGTTGTCATTATGAACCTCACTCCCTGTATGAATGAGCTTCTATGCTTAAAAAAAGGTGTGGAATTCACGAAATTTTTGTCAATGAACGACTATGTACAATTCTCATAAGGACTTTCACCCAAAAATTAAAGTATACGTTTCTACAGAATTCAATAAAGTCACACTCAATATTGAAGGCATTCACTTCTAGAGAAGAGTCTAAATGAAATTCTGGATGAACTCTCTATTAATAATCCCGAGACAATCGTTTTTTAAGTTACACCATCATGGTTATTACAGGCCTGATGTTTTTAATAAAAACATACGTAGCAAAACAGCACAAACGAAACACCATTGGCTGAATCCGAACAACCTGAAATAAAATCAGAATCTCCCAAAACTTCAAAGATAAGGTTTAACGACATTTCAGATTTTTAAGCCATTGTGATAAGCCTGGAGTAGTTAATAAAGCAATCCTAGTCACGTACAAAGCTGCGGAAATACTTTTGGAAACGTTCCCATAATTTTTTTGTGTAAACCGAAAACTAGACATTGCATCCATCTCAATAGAAATGTTCCATTGCAATGTAAGAGGTTTGAGCCCAAATTGAAATTATCGCAATCAGATTTCGCATAATATGTTGACATACATATTAAGAAACATCGTGTAATCTTGTTATAGAACTAATAAAATGAGTACAGCCTCATTATAAAGCAAAATATTTTTTTAAGTTTTGTACTTAGAAAATTTAACTTATATGTTTGCGAGAAAGTGTAAAAATAAAATATTTATGTAAACCTTTATATAAAGAGATTGTTAAGAAGAAATGGTTTTAATTCTGGAATGTGTTTGGTCAAGATCTAACGATAATTAGTGCTTATCAATGATATAAGGAGTTTAGATTCGATATTCTTGCGATCCTTCTGCAGTTGAAGAAAATATGTTTATTTTGAATAAAAGAAAATTCATTAAAATTTTTAAATACATACGTAGGAACCTACCAGCGCCAGACCGATCCAGGAAAATATTCGTTTATTGATGTTGGTATTAATTTAACAGTTATTATGGAATTATATATAATACTAATCTATGCGATTTCTGCTTTTCGTTTCTTTCTGTTTGTGCATACTGTCGTAAGAAATGATTAATAATAATCAACTAGGTGGTTTTACTCTTCGTGTTTTGCATTAAGCAAACGACAATTTAATCCAAAACAATTTATCCTTGGTATGTTTATGTTAATTCAAATACCATTGTACAAAATAACTTATTATCTTATTTTAAGCTACTCTCAGCTACTCAAGACATCTGACAACAAACATTCTATGTCATTTTGATATACATATACTACCACAGAACTTATTCATTTAATTTCACCATATTTAGGCCAACACCAAGGGTATTTCGGTTACACTCGTACGTATAATTGAAACTCTTTTAAAATGAAAAATACCTGGGAAAGGCGCAGAAAATTAAAAAAAAATGTTATAAGAAAACCAAAAACGTTTTCTTCTTGTTACAACGATGATCGTTTTCCCATTTCCAAGCTTTTTACTCAGTTACAGAATTTTTATTTTTTGTTTTTGTATTTTCTTGTATTAATTTGATGAGGCAATTAGTTGAAGAAACATTTTTGCTTTTTTATCCATTAAAATTATACAATAATTTTTCTTTCTTTCCATCGTTTTTTTTCTCGTTTTTCTTTTGTTTTTTTCTTTTTTTTGTTATGATTTCGGAATTGGATTAATGAATTATTCAAGCACAAAAAAATAAGTAAAAGAAAAGTACCATAATAGAAGAAAAATATATTTATGTATAAGAAGAAAATTAAGTGAATTAAGAATATAATTTATTGTGATTATGTATTATACATATTATATACTAGGAAAAAGAAGAAAGCAAAGAAAACGAAAATCATGCCATATACAAAAATGTTTACAGTGAAATTAAGAAATAGAAATCGGTTACGAGATTTCTAAGCGCACGGGAAGAAATATACGATTATGATGAAACAGGTAGATTGCGAACCAAGTAATTTTGGGGTAAGAAACAAGAAAAATCCTTTTATTGTGGATAATTAATTAGTGGCGGGAGATTTTCTGTTTTGTTTTTGATAGGTATGGTTTTGGTAAAGGATTGTGCAATAACTAGGAAATGATTTATATACTATTTGTTTGGTTAAATAAAATTAATTTAAATTAATCAGGCAACTTAGGTACTCCTCCAATAAATTTCAGTGAATCAGTATCTCGGTTATTTTATTTTTTCACTAGAATCTTCTTAATGAACTTCTTATATCATCAGACTGGAATATATGCACTTCTAGGAGATCGATTGGTTTTGAGCTATTTTCTAGTGCAATCACTAAAAAATATATTTTTAGTAGTTTTCGAATGTGCACTCCTTGATTGTGGATATACAAGTATTTGAACCCTATTTTTGTTTTGCAAAACTCCAATCAAATTAATACGTCTTCTAAAAATCGCGATTAACTCGAAGGATGCAACTTATAAAACTAAAATAAAAAATATTTTCTTATTAAATATTGTGTTGTTCCTCGTATTGAAACAATTAGGTTTGTCATGCATATTCAATGGAACAGTAGGAGAAAAACTATTCAAAAACTTCACACTTTGATAGTGATTTTTTTATGTTCCACCATTCCTTAACGCATTCATTTTGGAAACATTTAACAACGGGTCTAAATATTTTCTTTACTCTATTGGTCGACAATAGCGCGATTCTACAGCCAAAAAGTATTTATATGGTTAATAATTATCTGCTTTGTTCCTAGACATTCATTATCCATCTGGTTTGAAGTTTTGTAATGAAAAAAGTTATAAATAACTTGAGCGCAATAAATTTAATTTAATAATTTTAATTATTACTTTATGGAGCGTAATAATTTCCATAAATTAAATCGTTGTAAGAAAATTGTAAAAAATTGCATCTAGAAGCTGAAAATGCATCATATTTTGCGAGGTTTTGAACACAAACGACTCTTTCGATTTGCTATAGTAAGAATTATTTTATTTTATCTTTTTGGTATATTGAGTAAATTTTTTAAAAACCCGAATCTGAAGTGTTATCAAATTATCTATATAAGCGTTACCAGATTTGACTGTGTGTTGCTAATATCATTGAATAATGTTAATGTTAATTGAACTTTAATCGAAATTTTATCGGTTCTAACTATTGAACTATCACATATGGAATTATACTCCCATAGGTAAACTAGTAGAGAATTTAATTCTATACCTGCTGTCAAAAGTCGAAATTTTAATTAATTTCATTATCATTTTGATATCAATTTGATAAAATTTATATTTATTTTATTATTTATATAATAGTAAGCAATAGTATCCAAAGTTTAGCCTATTTTTTTAAATCATTCCAGTTTTATAGGTTTTGCACTTCAAATTCACGATTTTGTAAATGATATTCAATTTTTTTAGTTCATTTATAACTTTTTACAAATTAACCACAACTTTTTAGAATTCAACCACAATTTTTTATACTTCATTGTCAATTTTTCCTAAATCAATCTCAATTTTTCGTGTTTTTTCAAAGTAACTTCAAAGTAGCAACAAATTCAAGTTATAATATTTCAGGTTTGTAAATTTTTGCAACTGTTTCCAAAACAAATTCAGTGCTCCCAATTCTTAATCGATTACGATGGGATTGGTTATGTTGGATGGAAATGGGATTCTTAAATGATTTTTGGAAGAAATTCTGGAATATGACCACCTGGGACGGAACTCAATCAGAAAGAACTCGCCAAATTCCAGGACTTTTTCATAAATCATTACAAAATCAAATTTTCATCCAACATATAAAATTTCATTATTAGAGATGGCCGAGCTCCATTCCACGTGGCATATTCCAGAGCTTCTTCCAAAAATCATTTAAAAATCCTATTTCCATCCACCATACAAAATCCCATCATGATCATTCTAGAAATCATTGAGTTCCACCTCAGGTGGACATATTTCAGCACTTCTTTCATGTGATAATAAAGCATATTGGTGAAATAAAGGGTAATTATGCCAGGATGTCATTATATATTTGGACAAATGGATTGATATATAGATACCGACACCGTGGTGAATATTTGGCCAATATTATAGTTTTCACATAATTGTTATCGGTTAATAAATATTATTCAATAATAAAATCAGAATCATTATAACGCTATCCTTTTTTATTTAACATTAACATGATGAATAAAATTCTTATTGGTCCACTCGTTATTTTGTTCTGTTGGGGCAAACCATTTGCCATCGAATATATTTGATTAGCAACTGATTTGCTGATTTCCCAAGTTTAGTAACAAAATCGTTCATGCTTGTTGAATTGTAGTATCTTCTGATGGGTGACTCGATTTTTCATCTGGAAATACTGGAAGAACAACCAATTTGTTCGTTGAACGTTTGCATGTGACCACTCTTACAATCTCATTGGATGCAGGATGTACTCCAATAACTCTTCCTAAGGGCCAATGATTGATTGGAATATTGGCTTCTCTTATGACTACTAAATCGCCGATTTTTATGGATGTTTGACTTTTTCTCCATTTCGACCTAGGCTGCAACGAAGTCAAATAATCGATGTACCACCTCTTCCAAAAATGTTGAGCTAAGTGTTGCACCATTTGTACCATACATCATTCTCGGGTATCTTAGTGATATGATGTCCGATGGGGAAGTGAGCTGGTGTTAGAACATCAATGTCAGAGGCGTATAATGCGCAGATTGGCCTGGAGTTAAATATACCTTCAATCTCGGTTATTATGGTGCCCATCTCCTCTAAAGTAAATATGATGTTGCAAATGACCCGCCTAAGATGATTTTGCGCGGATTTGATGCCAGTTTCCTAGATTCCTCCAAAATGAGGTGAACTTGGAGGATTAAAATGCCATGATATTAATTGTCTGGAAGAATAATACGATATAATTTTCGAGTTATTTATTAATTTATTAAATGTTTCTTTGAGAGTATTGGATGCCCCAATAAAATTACTCCCATTGTCACTGTGGATGTCTCGATAAATTCCTCTTCGTGCAACAAACCGTCTTAACGCCCCCAAGAAAGCATCTGTTGTCATGTCACTCACCATTTCCAAATGCACGGCCTTCGTGCTTAGGCAGACAAATAGGCATATGTATGCTTTGTAGATCTTTTGACCTCGTCCTCGTTGTAGCTGCATTTGACCAGCGAAATCTACGCCAATTTTCAAAAATGGGCGGATTAGATCAACTCTGCAGCTGGGTAGGTTGCCCATCAATTGGTTATTGATCCTGGTGTAGTATTTGACACAAACAACACATTTATTGGCGACTTCTCGAACTAAGTCTCGTCCACTTGGAAACCAGTAGTCTTGTCTGGCAATCGCTAGCATTAGTGATGGCCCCGCGTGCTTGTTATTGATGTGAATGGCTTCAACTATTAGCCTACTGAGTCGAGACTTTTGATGTAGAATTAATTGATGCTTGGTAGAGAATGAGGCTTCAGAATTTTCTAGGCGGCCGTCAATTCGAAGCATTCCAGCCTTGTCCAGGAACGGATTTAAAGCCTTGAAATTACTAGTTTTATTAATCTTTTTATTGGTCTGCAATTGAACGGTTTCATTTTCGTAGAACCTTTTTTGCTCATGTTTGCAAAGTACATAAATTGCGTCGATCAGCTCGTCTCTCTGCAAGAATATAACATTTGATTTTGGTGTCTTTTTAGATTTGAGATAAGTGATGATTCTTAGCATATAAGCTAACACCCTTTGCAGCTTTGTTAATGAGGAGTTTTTTCCATCACTTCATCAAACCAAGAAGTGTTGGTGGTTGCAGCAAACAGGTGCAATTTTGAATTTTCTTCGTCGTTTAAGCCGTAACTTATTTCTTGAGGAGGCCAGAATTCGATGTTTGAGGAAGCCACGCAGGCCCATTCTACCCATAGTTGATGTATCTGGAGTTGATGTGGAAGTAATCACCGGGAAGCACAATCTGCTGGATTATCTTATGAGAGCACATGTCGCTATTGACTGCGGGATAGAGTGGTTAGGATTTCAGCAGTTCTGTTTCCCACAAAGGTACTCCAACGTCTTGGATGGCTTGAGAGCCAATCCAAAACAACACGAGAGTCAGTCCAAGCATAAGTTTTCGATACTGTCTGCCTAGTTTCGCCGACGACTGATTTTATCAAGTTAAACAGCATTACAGCAGCGCAAAGTTCCAATCGTGGGAGAGTTACTTGTTTGATTGGAACTCCATAAGCGTTTTGGCTAGCGTCAGCGAATCCGTTGTATTGTATCGTTGTCGCTGGCGTGAATCCATCTAGGTATGGATATCTGGTTGACGTGTTGTAATTGGTCTCGGATTCCTTTCCATTGATTTAACATTTCTTCTGACCGCGGTTCATCCCAACCTAAATTTACTGCCCATAATTTTTGGATGAATATTTTGACCATATTTTGACCAAATTCTTTTAAGTACCCTTGTAGCTAGAAATGATGTGGCTGCTAATCCATATGTGATTGTGGTGAGACGATAATGGTGAATCGGCTTCGACGTATGCTTACGCCATACTATTTTCTGGAATTTAGTACCTTTTTCCGCTATTCGAACTTGTCAATACATCTTTTCCACGTCTGCTGTTATAACGAATCGGTGTTCTCTGAATCTCAGAATGATCGAGTATAATGTCGCTTGAACCGTAGGGCCAATTGCTAAGCATTCATTTAGTGAAATACCAGATGTTGTCTTGAGTCTCATCACTCCGTGATGAGGTAAATAGTATACGGTGTCTTGTTTATCGTTATGTCTCACTTCTTTCATATGGTTGAGATTCTCGTATTCGATCATAAAGCTTTAGTACTTCTTTTGAAACTCTGGATCCCATGTAAACCGGCGTTCGATACATCTCAATCTCTGGATTGCGATATTTAATGATTTACCCAAGTTTTGAGGCGATTTCTTGAAGGGCAAACGAACAATAAAGCGTCCATCATCAGAAGTTCTCACATGCTCAGAAAAGTGTTTTTCACAAAATACTTCTTCTGGGATAGATTAGTTTTGGAATCTGGAATTGATTCTAATTTCCAGATACTACGTAATATTTTATCTTAGTTGAGATTCATGCTCTCAGTAGTTGATATCATGGATATAATGCGGTTTCCTAAAGCATCTTTATCGACTTTCCCAGATACAACTCAGCCTAATTTGGTTTTCTAGAGAACCCCTTGCATTCATTTTGACTTGTCCAGGTAGAAGCAGGTCGAAGAAATAGTCGACCCAATTAAAATCTCTATCTCACCCGATTTGAAGAAATGTGGATCAGCCAGCTGAAGGTTCGGCAAACATCTGAATTGCAAGCCCTCGACAGTTTCACGAAGCAAATGTGATGTAATCTTGGGTAATGTGTGGGCTTCTATTAAAAATTCTGGATGATAATTTGGTATTACGGTGATAGAAACTAGTCCTTTGGTAACTCCAGCGTTTGAACTACCTAATCCAGCAACTGATAATTTCAAATTTCGTCTCTTTATTCCTAATTTTTGAACACATTTCTCTGTGATAAAACTGGCCTGGGAGCCTTAGTCTAGCAAGGCACGACAATGATTTACATTTCCAGCAGTATCCCTGATTTTAATTAGTGCCGTAGACAAGATCGAATGAGTGACGACTATTTGGGAACCATGAGATGAAGTTTGTGGCATGCTGAAAGTCCAGAAATGAATGATGCCTTTTGTTACATCGTTGACAATTGCGGTTTGAAGTACATTGGTGTACTTGATGTCGTTTGCTGAGACAATTGAACTGTTACTCGAATTTGCCCATTCCCTTCGTTGTGTTACATTTATTTCGTTGAATTCCTTGCAGTCAAACAATGAATGGTTCTTTTCATGATATATGGCACAAGTATATTGCGACTCCTCAGTAACAACATGACTTTTGACACTCAGTTTTTGTGCCTGCCTTTTGATTGAATTGCTTGTGGGCTCCAAAGTGTCTGTTCATCGCGCTAAGAACTCAAGAAAATTCGAAAAACCTGGATTTTCAATATCAGTAATCGCTTCAGCCCATAATGCTCTTGATTTCTCGTCCAGCTTTTGCACTAAAAGGAAGATTAACCAAAAGTCTCTTGTCTCCGCGCTGTCGCCCAATGTCTTTAATCCCCGGATGACCTCGTCCGACGTGTCCATTAGTTTCTTGACATTCATGGGTGTAGCGGTGGAAATGGATGGTTGTTCAATAAAAGTCCGAACAAAATGTTTAACTTTCTTTTTAGATTATTCTAACATCTTCTCTAAACTAAGCAAAACATTTATTGTAAAACTGTAGTAATTAATACTCGTAAGTTACGGTGTTTAAAAAAACCTTCATTCAATGTTTCAATCAACTTCAAAATAACTCGTTAACGAATTTTCAGGAAAAATTATTTTAATTTTTCTAACTGTCATACCCCTTTTAACTATAATCTGCACATTACTGAAACTTTAGAGAATATCAATCATTTGGCTTGATAGATCGAAGTCAGGTTGTACATATTAGATTATTTGATTGATAAAAGTTTAATATTTAAAACTGTAACGAATATGTGCCGAAAATCGACTAAACTGTGAAGTGTAAAATTATTCTTTAGCATAAATTTAAGTTTCCACATTTTCATACTAATTAAAAAAAAATTTATTTTCTGGAAGCAAAAAGAGCTTTGTTGAGAAAGAGAATTATTTTTTGTTTGGTTTATCTTTGTTGGAAAACAGCTAAACAATTTTAACCAAAATTTTTCGAGTGCTAGAGTGATCGTCCGGTTTTTCCTTTCCCTTGTGGAAACTACTCCGGAAAGACCTTTTTGGTACGGCATTCGGTGACTCCCTCATTGTGTGACCATCCCTAACTTAACTCAATAAAATTTTAATTCGCTATCCATAGAAATCATTACTAATCACTTGGGTCATTCAAATTAATTACTTAAATGTTTGTAGTCCGAAATGACATTCTAGGGAAATCATCAAAATTAAACGGTTGGTACAAAATCTTTTAAATCAACATAATCTATAAAACCAATTCTTTTTAATGTTTTTATGCTTTATCGACAAAATCAAAATTGAGCATTTTATTTTATTGTTCCACATGGAATAAATCAAACACAATATTAATAGCATTCATAAATATGCAAATAAATATTATATCTGTGCATACAAGAAATACCACATTAAACACATCATAAATTTTCTAATTTTTAGCATAAAGATGAAAATTTAAATATGCTATGGTGATTGTATATCTTCCAAGTCTCAATAGACAATGGATTTTGCAATAATTGTAAAAATATTAAATTTTCATTTTCAATAAATGTAAACGAGCCTCTCCTTTTCATAATTCCAATAATCTTTTTTTTTAGAATTTATTGTAAAATTAAATTAAAAATACAATAAACAAAATGTTAATTAATCATCCTTTATTTTATAAAAACAAAAAATTAAACCAAAGTCAAGGAACTTTTTGATAAATTTACTCAAAACGGGCTGATATATAGGCAGGAGATAACTCGGTTTACACCTCATCCTATATATCCTGAACGATAGTAGCACACAACAACAAATATGTTCTGGTTATGACATTAAATAAAAAATTAAGGAAGTTTTAAATAAAAGTATCCTCTTTTATGTTCTCTCGATGTTTAAATGTATATCCTAATCATAATTCTACTAAATATGCCTCCTCCGTATGTTATGTCCACATACACAAAAAAAATTAACTTGGGTGTGATTGAAAGTTGTACTGTAACAATTGGATCCCTTCTAATCAACCTGATAAACTAAAACAATGAAAATGGTAGCAGTAGACATTATGTAGGGTTAGTTTTTGATACTGAAACAATATACCAAAAGACAAAAGGAGTAAAGGACACATAATTTGTTGATATTTTTAATAAATTGTTAATTAAAATAACAAACATATTTAAATGACATTCAACAATTTTTTTTTTTCATAAATAATAAAATCTAGGATAATAACAAAATAATATAAAATTATTGTCTCCTTGTGTAAAATAATCAGGTTCATAAGGATCATTAGCATGAGTGCAGTCTGGTTTTTTGTTGTTAGTTTTGAAAAGTTGATGATTTTTTTGTATTTCGTATTGGATGATTAATGATAGTTTTTTGTGTTGAAAAAATATTTTCTGTGTCACTTTGATTTATATGTGGGTTAATGATGGTGATGATAATACAAATTATGTGTGTGTGTGTGTGTGTGTGTGTGTGTGTGTGTGTAACAGAGCTCTGGTGAACCCGAAAAAATATTTTAACACATTTGGGGAGAAATATGGAATGACATAAAATATAATAATATTGTTAATAAGGAATTAAATTATTTATAGAGTGCTCAATTATGTAAATCAGCGGCATGTGCTTGAAATCACACTACTTGTCCAGTACATTTTAGGGTAAAGCTGATTGGGCACACATATTTCAACGTGGACTAAATATATTAACAGTTATATAACTTATAAGTCACGATTTTAATATCTCGATACACGTTTAAATGTTCTCGGTTCAATGAAAATTCATTTGGTATTTTAGAATATGACTATTTTGAAAGGATCTAGATCTTTATTACTGATCAATAGGGCAATCTAAAAAGATTTTGAATATTTCATTTCCGGATAAAAATTTGTAGAATATCAAATATTTAAATCGCTAATCCTGAAGTTTAAACAAAGTTTGGTATTATTTTATTGAATGTAACCGTTCTGAATACTAGGTTGTTCAAGAATAAGACTATAATTTTTAATCTAACTTCCTAACTGAATGTTATTATTGTATTGCTTTCACTTGGTAATCCGCTTTACAATTGCGCGACTTTAACCGTTTCCCATTTGATCTGCTTTCTTTTTTTCATGTTTGTTTGTTTCTTCATAAACGAGTTCCAATTTTAGACCGCATTACCTATGCTACATAGTACAGTGCATTGGTAAGACGGAATGACCTTAACATTCATGTCGTGCTATATAGTAGCCATTTAGTATGCAACGATTGTTCATTTATTCCCCTAGGAGATAATCCATTATTATGACAATATTATGACCATTATTATGACAAAGATTCTTCTTCCTTTTTGGCATGGGCTTTTCATTTTAGCATAGCCTCTAGTTATGGCTAAATGTTTGTGGTTGTACATGGAAATTTTCAGTTCAGTAAAGAATTTTTTTAGTGAAGTGTTTGTTTCCACCAGCGAAAACTTGAGAGCTAAGTTGTGTTCTGTTTGGACTTAGGGGAATGATACGACCACTAGAATTTTAGAGGTCAGTTGCTTATTTGTGACGAAAAGCCTATAAAGTTTTGGTGATTGTAACACTTACCGAAATGGTACAAACGGCGTGCAACTTAAGCTCGTAAGTTTTCGCTGGTTGAGGCAGTTAGCATCGCCTTCTAGTTCGTTTGTGATTTGTTCTATAAAATAATCAACTGCTAAAATTATTTTATTAATCGTGAATGTTCCTATGTGTATCTTCATTGTGGTTCTCTGCGCCAATGATTATTTTATTTTTCGATAGAACTTGGGTAAGTTGGATATTGAAATATAAATATAATTTATGTTAAAATAAAAAGAAATTAGATTTTCTATTCTCGTGTTGCAAATTAAAAACATTATTATAAAATATCAAGCAAGTGTAAGAAAAATGGTAAATGTATGGCCGTGATATCAAATTTTGTTAATCGTTTAATTTTAATTTGAGGTTTTTTAATATTTATTTTTTAGAGATAGGCTACAATAGATATGGATTACAAATTCGAGGAACGAAAGAAACGTATTGAAAGCAACAAATCCCTTTGGGCATAGAGCGAGAAATGGCCAAGTGGCGAAATGTAAAACATTTTCAAAAGTTATTAAATGTACGAGGTGGATCGACTAGTGTACTTCATTCGCATTTGCGAACAGCACACAAAAGTACTGCTATGAAAAAAGGATTTGAAGATTGTGGTGTAAGCAGTGGAAAATTCAGAAATTTATTTACGCCACCAACCGAAATTTCTTCTTCTAGAAAGAAAATTACAGAATATCTTCTTAATAAAAGTGGCGATTCTTTGGCAGCGGTTATGTCATGACTGCGAAAGATGGACTAACGTTTTCTTTATTTTGTACATCGGATGATTTAAAATCGTTACTTGTGAATCGAAAGGATTACGAGACATTCCAAAATCGTCAAATACAATTCGAAAAATCGTTTTAAATTGCGGTCAAAATAGTTGCGATGTAATTAAAAATAATGTCTCAGACATGAAAAAGCAAGGTGTGGTTTTAGTTTGACATTCGATGGGTCAACGTCAAAATCAAATCGTCGCTATTTAAACATAAACATTTATATTAAACAACATTTTTGAAGCCTTGGATTAAATCACATTTTAGGAAGTTTGCCAGCTGAAATATATATACAGATCTTGGAACAAGAGCTAACGAAATTTGATATTTGTCTGTCAAGTGATGTTGTTTACATAACTACAGATGGTGCGTCAATTACGAGAAAATTTGGAAGACTAATTGAAGCTGTACAACAGCTTTGTTTTGTAAAAGTAAATCTTCTAGCTCCAATATTTCGAATGGATTTGAACAGACAGAAAATAATCATATGTTGTATGACGATTCCGAGTGCGACGTCGATGATGAAGACTTATTGATGAATGCAGTAAATCGTGACCAAATTTATTTTAGCGTTTCGCTTTTGAATGATGAATATAATTAACAAGAACGTAGTTATTAAGGATTATTACCTCTGATACATAAGATACGAAAAGTTATAAAACTTTTTCGAATTTCACCAGTGAAAAACGACGATATCCTTCAAAAATATGTCGTATTAGAATTCGGAAAGTAAAAAAAATTAGTATTGAGCGATTTTATGAATTATGAACATGCGTTCAAAAATCATTAATTAGATATGATGATGAATTTAAACTTCTATCAGAAATTATTGCTGTTGTGTTAGTGATAAGATTGCGAGTTCAACTTTATAGTCTCACATTTGGAGAAAAGTAGTGGGCAGCTGGACCTTAAGATGAACCGATTTATCTAGTTTACTTCAGTATCTCCATAAGAAATACCAGATGATGGATGCCGAAAAAAATTCACATGCTGATATTTTCGGAAACTTCCAAAAGCATCGATTCTTAAATTTATTGTTAAAATCCTAGAAAGGATGTCTAGCAAATCAATTAATGAACAAATTTTGGCCAGAGATGACGATATTATCGAACTGGAAGATGAACTGTGGAAAAAGTATTTGAACCACCAACAGCGGATGTGAAGAAGGATTTATAACAAAAAGCTACTGACCATCAATTAACGGTTTAACCACAGAAAGACGACCAAAATGCTCCTAGTCTAAGTATTAAGGTTCGCCGGGAGTTGACCCAGTTTGAATCGGATGGAGTCAAAAGCTCAGAACTCGAGTGAGTGTACAATTTGTCGATTCCACCGACAAGCGTGGAAGCAGAAAGATCGTTTTTGGCATCGGGGAATATATGTACAAAAATTCGGTACGTCTAGATCGCATTTTCTGGAACAAAAAATAAATAATATTTTTGTATAATTCGCATTTTATTTTTAAATTATTAAAGCAATATATCTATTTCGTTTTGTTTAGTTTTTTTGACTGAATTATTTATTATCACATTTTAAATAAACGTAAAAAACTTGAATACATTTAGTTTGAATTGTTGTTTTGTAAGTTCTGGTAAAAATTTAGTACAAAATTAATATATTTATCTTTAAAAAAAATGGTTTTAAACCTGGTTTCCAGTTTTTCGGGGAAATTGAAAACGAAAGCTTGGTTCTAGAATTCTACCTTAAATTTGCAATCACTACATTTGTGTATGGTGGACTCAAATTGAAACAAAAAAAAATCTGGCCGATAAAGGGATATGAAACTTAGCACTAAATCAATAAAAAATTTATTACTTTACTAAACTAAAGATTATCCAGCGCAATCAACCCTGAAAATTGATTACATTTGTGGATCACAATAACTTAACGACCCAGCAAGCACAATAACCAAATTTACTGAGCTTAACAGCTTGCAAATCAGAACAAATTGAAGAAAAATGATTTGGTTTAGCTGATTAGCAGCGTCTCAACCGTCCCAGCGTCAGAAACGGCTAATAAATCCTCATTAAGTGAAGGACATATTCTATAAGATTCGTTCACAAAAAGATAAACGAGACTACACTTTAAAACCGAAGGAAAGTCATTTATAAAAAACCTGAACAGAAGAGAACCTAAGACTGTATATTGCGATGAGGGCGTTCATTATACCAACAGTAACGGATTGGGATCTGTTTAGCAAGTAAAATCGAATGGGATATACATCTGAGCTAGACAATGAGAATAAGTTACTTAATTTAGAGAGCAAGAGTTTGTGTCTAACGCTATCAAAGGAAGCTTTGCTAAAATCCAATAGGTTCAGAATATTGTAGGATAAAGTTTTGTTAATATTCCCATGGAGGCCAATGATAGAAGTGGTTGTGCTGTAAGTTTAACTGAAACCAGCCTGGTTGTGGTAGAGGTTCATTCTGCTATCCAAGAATGGAACTTTTCGATACTTCATTAACTGCTGACATACTTTAGAGTAGACAAAGAATGCAAAATATTGATGAGCCATAAATCGCGGACATCTGAGAAAAATGTTAATTTCTCGGAATGCGTGCAACTAGGACTGATTTTCAACTTACGAGGATGGATGAGGTGGTTAAATTATAATTTATTATATTTAATAATAGTAAAAATAATATTCCGATACCTGCGGATATAGATCTGATGCTATATTCAGCATGCGTGCGATAAGCTAAGAAGTATCTTAACGTTCAAGATTTCGGTGGTATTCCAAGTGTTGGATTTAGCTATTATCCGCTTATTTCTAATTGGATATGTTTTTGAAACAAGCTGATCAATAAACGACTTAGTAGGATTTACGAGAATTTGATTTTCATTATCTAAAGTAACCTGATCAAGATTAAAGTAGGAAGACTCGACTTGTGTATGACTCCATGAAAATAAAATAAATACATTTGTCGAAATATGTACTCTGAGCCGAAATCTGTCACATATATATCTATTTGAAAGCAACTCTGCCAAAAGAAGTCGAGGTACGCTTCAAGTCTGAATATCATAAATTCGACACAATCAGATAATGACATTAAATTACAAATTTCATAGCGATCATGAAGATTTATGTTAAAATCCCCTGTAATGTTGAAGTTGCTATAATGTGGGACCAAATTCGCAAGAGTCGCTTCTAACCAGCACAGGCACCACTCGTCCACATACATAGTAAAACCATAGTAAAACCATAAAAATCCAACATCCCCACCTCCACTTCAAATCCTATTCCTGAATGCCCGGTAGGCATAGTGAATGAGACAATTTTGGAGGGTTTCCGCTACGCCGTTAATGTTTCTTTTAATCTTTCTTGCAATTTTCATCTTAAACAGCCCATCACAGTCAATTTAGAATCAATGTTTATCAATGTCCGACATCAAATCACGGGGTTTTAAAATGAAATTGTCGCTTGCTATGGACGATAAGTTACTGGCAAAAAATGTAATAACCAATAGATTTAGTTTCATGATTAGTAGTGACATATTCCAGTCCATAAAACCCTGAAACTACAGATGTGTTTATTCATTTCAGTGTCGTTGAGGCATGAAATCTTTGAGAAAAATTCTAGAATTAATGTAGCCTCCTAATATGTATCTTGGAAAATTTAAGGTCTGTATCTTTAACTTAGTCATATGGCAACAATATTTTTGAACTGAAAATTGATAGCAGCATCAGACGATGAACGTAATTCAAGACACGTACTCAAAATTTTGCTCCAGTTTTCTGATGTACGTAGCTTTGTGAGGGCATCCTCAGTTGGCGTAATTATAGCTTCAAATTTACCTCATAAATCGCAGGTTTCTTGAATTATCTCACGACCAAATACCACTGCAAAAGTAGTGTCATCTACAAATTTCTCGGATTTTCCTCCTGACAAGATCGACAGGGCTTACCAATTCCAAATTTATAAAAGCCATAAAACATGTTATTGCGCTTTCAGAAATACGTTAGGATAATACGTATTTTTGAGCTGCAACTAATAAAATTTTGTAGGTGAATTTTCTAATCCATGTTCCATCATCATCATCCTTGATTGATAGTTTTTGTGGTAAAGGCAGATTTAAAATTGAATCATACCTTAAGTTACCTCTAGTATTTTAATCCAGTAAGACCATTTAAGTATTTGTTAATTGATTCGTTCTAGATTATGATTCATTCATTTAGTTTTCTGTGAAAGCTTTTCGTTCTTTTCAGTAAACTAAGGAACCGGACCCATAAAGTTAAGAATGATGACACCTAAGTTCCGCTTCATTTATATGCTGAACTAAACTTTTGCACATTTTCAGCTTTATGATGTTTTTCGAAACAAAAGAATCTACGTCCTGTGAGTTCTAAATATAGTAATACAATTAGTTAATTAGACTCGACACGAAGTGCTAATTGAGTGAAACATCAAATACATCACGTACCTATATATGCCATCCAATATTATGTAGCCAACCAGATTAATGCAAGCACATGAATTTTAACATAATTTTTTCGGTCGCCGCTCTTATCGCATTTGATAATCTCATTACAGGAATATGTCTACTATGAACTCTCGTCAAAGTGAAAAGTCGGCAAAAACACCAAACAAGGAAACTTAAAGCGAGTAAAATAAAAAAAAACGTCGAATGGCGAAAAAGAAGATAATGTACAGTAAAAAATAAAGAAGACATCTTAGATTAAATAATAATAACACTGTGCTAGTTGAAAAATGCAACAAGCTGGGCACCCGGAGGGTAAACCTAATTCGACTATGCTGAATTCATTGGTGCTAGTCCCATTTCAAAGTTAGTCCCAATTTTCGAGATATCGCTTTCGACATATTTTGCCTCTGAGACAAATATTTGTCAAAATATACACTCATATTCACGTTGATAGCTCCTGAACCATTAAGATTTTTGTTATGCTTTCTTCAGCAAAGTTGTTGCGCAAGCCAAGACCAACAACTTTGCTGAACATATCAAGGCCGAAAAACGACATCTACAATCACATTTTTGTGTTATTTTATTTTTTGAAACGCAAAAAAATAAAATAACATAAAAATGTGATTGTAGATGTCGTTTTTCGGTCTTGATATATTCAGCAAAGTTGTTGGTCTTGGCTTGCGCAACAACTTTGCTAAAGAAAGCATAACGAAAATCTTAATGGTTCAGGAGCTATCAACGTGAATATGAGTGTATATTTTGACAAATATTTGTCTCGACGAAAAACATGTTTTTTATCATTTTTTGTCCATTTATTGAATTTAAATTGATCGAATAAACACCTCATCGACAAATATAGATACAATAGAAACTATTTAACAGAAAATTAGATTGATTCAGTTGATTTTATTGTGATTTTTCTCAATTTTTTCCTAAATAATTTACATTTTTCTTAACTTTTAATTTTAATTTTCTGATTTGTTCGTGTCGTCTTCGGGTTCTTCTTCCTCTTGCAAATTCCAACAAATGTCACCCAAGAGTGCATCTAGCTTTTTGCCGCTGTACCAATGTTCGACCCTTGCCGTCACTTGGTGAAAACGCTCGCCGTGCTCATCGGATTCGGCTGGTGATTGTTCAATGGAATTCTTTGAGTTGGTAACGTGAAGGAGAACTGCCTTCAAGCTGCTTTTAGAGGAATCGATGAACAATCGCCAATCTTCAGGATTATATGCATTGTGCATTGTGGATACCAAACCTCGGATATCAGTGCAAAAAGCGAGTGAATTATTCTCAATTGATTTGAAAAAATTCGTAAAATGACGATGACGATTTATTGCTCCATATATCCGAACATTTGGAGCCAAAATGTTCACTTGTTTTAAATCCTTTGACAAAAGAATGGCTTGCCGCTGATATAGTTTCAGGCGTCGTACCATAATATCCAAACGACTTTGCGAGATTTCAATGTGAGTGCATGGCGCAGTAACATTTGATGGTTGATATATTGATGCAGATGTTTCTCTGGTTTCACCTGATTCAAATGTTGTTGGTAAATAATCCTCGGTTGGGTTTGATCTTTCCGGAACAGGCATTTCATCTGAATGCGGCAGCGGTAGATGTGTATTTCTTGTTGCAGTGTATGTCAAAGAACCACTTTTGTTTCTGTTTGTACCGAAAATATAATTCATGCACCCATAACATTGAACTGCATCATGTCCTTGTGGATCGATCCATATCATCGGGACACCAAATGGCATTGCGGCTCCAGTGTTTTGCCATCTATGCAGATGGGAAATGCGTGTTGTACAAACAAAAGACGGCTCCCAATTTACACCACTAATAACATTTTGTGAAAAGTATAGTCGATATAAATCAGCGGTTTCACCACTTATTTTGCGGCGATTGCTCATAATTGTAAATTTTCCACACACATAACAAAAGCACTTGAGTTTATAACACCTATCCATATTATTTATTTCACCAGATTCACAAGACGATTTTCACTTTATTTTTTGTATTCTTTTGTCACTTTATATATTTAGATGAATAACTTTTTATTTTTAATTTTATATTACAGTTTTTAGTTCTTACTTCTTGTGCCAATTTTTTAACTTTTTTAGAAATATCAATTTCGAGAATAATCTCTTCTTCGGTTTATTTTCTGCTACTGTTACATAATCTATTTTGAAGCTCTTTATATACTGTAGCTAAGGCGCTGCTGTTTGGTACCTGCTTTGTTTTTAAGTTATGGAGGTCGTAAATTTTATTGGGGTTTTGTGTTGATTTTGTCGCGAAGTAAATTGTGGGTGTTTTTGTTTTTGTACATTTTCAGGGTGTGAATTTTGGCCGTAATTCGTATACGTGCAGAATACAAATGTCTCATGACTCATGAGTCAAATTGGGACTCCTGTCTAATTTCAGTCCTTTTTTGATTCTGTGCAAAATGGTTACATTTTTATTGAATTTAGTGTATGGTTTTCAGTTTTTATGTGTTGTACGAAACTTGATTTTATGTACTTGTGATGTGTTCTTTGTATCTTATCTGAGATGAGTGTCTTGTTTGGCCTAAGTATGCCGAATTCCAGTTGTATTTAGCCTTACTTGTGCACTTATGTTTCTCGAAACGGCAAGGTGGAGCCGAAGTCTTCTGTGAGAAGCTTTTGCCAAAACTGACAAGACCCTGCCTTTTTGGGGAACATGCGAGAAGGCTGGGTTTACAGACGAATGATTTTGTAGAAGTTGCATGGACGAAAAGGAAGAAGAGACTTTAGATAACACCCTATGCTCGTGTCCGGCACTATCATACAGAAAGCATAAGTATTTGGACGTGTCCAGTGTGACCAGCCTTTCAGATCTCGCTGAATGTGGAGTGCGAGATATTTTGCGGTACGTACGTAGCTCCGAATGGTTTTGAACAGGGGTAAAGGGGAAATAGGTTCCTGTGGTATCACAACGGGGCACTCCTGGTCTAATTGTGCGGAAGTGCCACTCCAAGCTCACCTTGGCCTAAGTAAAACACACATATATGGAAAAATAACACAAAAATGTGAATGTAGATGTCGTTTTTCGGTTTTGATATGTTCAGCAAAGTTGTTGGTCTTGGCTTGCGCAACAATTTTGCTGAACATATCAAGGCCGAAAAACGACATCTACAATCACATTTTTGTGTTATTTTATTTTTTTGCGTTTCAAAAAATAAAATAACACAAAAATGTGATTGTAGATGTCGTTTTTCGGCCTTGATATGTTCAGCAAAGTTGTTGGTCTTGGCTTGCGCAACAACTTTGCTGAAGAAAGCATAACAAAAATCTTAATGGTTCAGGAGCTATCAACGTGAATATGAGTGTATATTTTGACAAATATTTGTCTCAGAGGCAAAATATGTCGAAAGCGATATTTCAAAAATGGGGACTAACTTTGAAATGGGACTAGCACCAATGAATTCAGCATAGTCGAATTAGGTTTACCCCCCGGGTGCCCAGCTTGTCACGCAAAAAAAGTTTGAAATTCAAGCACAGTGTAATCATTCTCAAGTGGATATTGAAACTTAACTTTCCTTTCAGAACACAAAACAAAAACTAAAAAAAAAATATTTAAAAGCTCGACTTTCTTTTATTTTTTTATGAACTTTGATTTTATTATACCAGAGTCGAATAGAAGAAAAAGTAGAAAGAGTCTCTAGTAGGTAGGTGCATGGTACATTTTATAAGTAGATATAATGGTTACAAGTTTGTACATATATGGAATGTTATGACATAATAACTGGATGATTTTCCTAATTTGTAATCGTTATGTATATGGAAAAGTTTATAGCGTGCGAAATTTATTGAATATACTGAAAATCAAGGTATTTCCTTCAGAGTTTATACTTTTGGGTTAAAGATATCAATAAAAATATTTTTTTTAAATTATTACATATATTTGCAAAAATTAGACGCATGAGTAACATACTAAATAATTTTTGTAATATACAGTTGAATTTAATTGCTTTAACTGATGTGCTGGACCAAAAACAAAAATTATATCACTCACATGAACAAAATTGTAACGGACTTAACTAAATAGTAGCATAATGAAACTTTACTAGTTTCAAAAACTAGTTTAAATTGCTAAAACTAGGTCAATTACCGTATGTCGACTTCTCTACGTTAAAACAGTGCATTAACAAAATAAAATAAACTTTTCTTTGTACCATTTTGAATTAATTGTGCAGATCCAACAAAATTAATCCACATTTTAAACTGTTTAAAAGTTCAAATAGTTAGTAGCAATATAAATATACATTGAAAGCAAAGTTTAGCAGAGAACGAGAAAATACCATAAAAAAGTTGAAAGCAAACTAAACATCAGTCTTCTGGAGATTTTTATTTTTCTGTTTAAATTCGAAAATAAATTCTATTTATCTCTTTAGTTTTCTATGTACGAACTAGCTATATGTTATATTATGTACTTTAAATTATGTATTTTCCATTTTCTACATCCAAAATTTTCTATTTTTCTTGTCTGTTATGTATTCTTATCACATCTCAAATATAATATTATTCTAATTTACCTATACTATGTAAGTAAGAACATTTTCATGTGTACATTTGAGTAGATATGAAGTACATACATTACAACCAATTTTCGTTCTATTATTTTGAAAATTGTCTTCTCCGTATTTGTGTTTCCTGTGATTCTGAGAAAATTCTAAGGATTATGTATGTGCAGATAAATATAGAGCAAATATTACTTGCACATCGCACGTACATACAATTATGGATGGCTAAGTTCATACGAAACTGACAATTATTTATAATTATTTAGAATTTATTTGAAATAATAATAATTTTAATCGTCCTTGACTATTCTTTCATTTGGATATTTTTTCTGACTAGAGACGATAATATGTCAATTATAATCCAACGAACAAAATTCCTACAAAAAAATTCTCTAATCTAATTTTGCTCCGAAGATGCGTTTGAAAAAAACTTAACTTTATTGAAACTTCGCAAGCATATGTAGTAACGTTTTCTGTTTAAATTTGAAAGGGATTGGACTAAAATAAAAAAAAGTTAAACTAAAAAAAGTTATAAGAAAGTTTGTACTAAAATTGTCTTAAATATAATGACGCCATGTAGGGCAAAGTTAAAAAATATCATTAGAATGAAATTCTAATTCTTTTTCAAATTTTTTATTTGCAGGACCATATTTTTTTTCATTAACAAACTCTAGCACCACTACATATTACATGCATTACTGGCTTTATTGAATTGCCCAATTTATATCCCCTACCACAGAGTAATTGAATTTTTACCACTTTTCAGATGCCATCATTGGGCCATTGCGTTTCAAAAACATAAAAATTTTGAAAAAATACTTGAACTAAACTAAATTATTAAAAATAATATATTGAAACAGTCAAAGTGGCAACTGCTATCTGAAAAAAACAGAAATACTGGCCAACTAAGAACCACCAGCTTAACTTGCCTCCCTTAATCGCTGCCGTTGCAACAAACTCAAATGATCACCGTTAATAATGTAAAATTGTATTCAGCTATTTATTGGTATACTTCCCGATGAACAGGATCAATATATAATTATTTTAAAGTAGAATTTTCGAAATTGTATTATGTTTCAATTCACTTTTATGGCCAATGCAGTAGTAAACAATCTAAATAATTTATCAGGGTTTGTCTATCGATTCCGTCTCTCGAACCCTAACCAATTCCATTTCCGTTCGTAAAATGAATTTTTTTTGTGCTTATTTTGGGCTTTTATTAAATGTTGAAAAAAGAGAGTTTGCATTTCAGACGGAGTGGACATGTTTTTACGTCACTTCCAAAAAAAAATGCTATATGATTTCGGTTTGCCGTCTGTCCGTCTGTGTCCACTATAACTTGAGAACGGATAGAGTATCAACTTAATTTCTCCACTAAAATTTCAAGCATTTCACGAGATAGTGCCCTATTGATTTAGACATTTCTGTGTTTAGGGTATTTGGATATACGTAGGGTTTTGTTAACTCCCCTCCTTAAAATTGGTAGACTATTTTTTTATTTTCTATTCCATTTTGGTTTCATAGAGCATGTGAATGTGGAATAAAAATATATCTCGTGTGGATGTGGGTTTGTGTGTCTAGTGTGGTTATGGTGGTGGTACGAGTGGTGGTAGGGATAGTGTAGGGGAAGTGGGGAGGTGTTTTGGGTTTGGTGTTGGAATTTGAGATTTGGTGGATGAGGGTTTGTGTAGGTGGTGTGTGTGGGGGTGGGTCGGAGGTGTTAAAAGGTGATAATATGGGTGGTGAGATATAGAGTGGTGTGGGTGAGATGGATTTTGGGGGTTTGAATTGGATAGTGGGTGGGGTGGTAATAATGTTTATAGTTATTATATGTCTATAGTTCTTTATAGGCAACGAAAATGCTTACAGAGTTCGTCTCCTTATCTATCCCGTCTATTTAATATTGATTTGCGAGCGATTGACGTGCAATTGTTTGGAATGTATACGGAATTTATGTTAGTATTCTTTCTTGTATAATCTGAAATCGTTGCATGAATACATTCTTGCACATTTTGGGTCTGGGTTGCTATGTACATGCGAACTAGCTTACATTGTTAAATTGTATTATGTATTTCGTTGAGAAAGCTTATATACTGACATGGCATATGTCAGCATGCGACGTGTTTTTCTGAACGTGCATGTGTTGTTGTGTAGGAATGAAATGAGAGAGAGAGAGAGTGTTTGGTGTGTGTTTGCTCTGCGTCTTCAGATTTGTACGATCGTAAATTAGTGTTTTGTTTTGTTTGGGGCAAGTGAATTTGTGAAACAGTGGTCGATGATAACAATCTCCCTGCTCCAATTATTGGAAGTTGCGCTCGATATTGTTTTCATAACATCGAAGTTGAATATTGGTTTGTTTATACATACATATGGTTTGTTTTGGATACGTACATGTTTATGTGCATTTTGCTCACGAGCAGGAGATGTTCGTATGAGTATTTTGGAGAGCTCTCCTTGATCTCTCTGCACGTTTTATGCATATCTACACCTATGCACAAATACGCACATCAATAATTGTCATTGTGTACTTTTATTTGTGAAACGAAGAAATGCGAGTGTGATCATTTTGTTGCTCTCGCACGGTTATTATTTCGGGGAAGGCTGTCAAAAGTAATATTTCAGTGGTTTTCCGAATTTTGAGGAAACTTCATATAGGTCGGTAATTTCGGTTCCACTCGTGGGATGGGAGTTCATCGCTCCAGGCATATTTTTGGCAAAGCACTACACTAACACTAGTCCCTGACGAACAATACGTTAATTCTCTTTATTATTACTCACATCACCATACATACAATTGAAATTAAATTTAAAGAAATATTTTTGTTTACCACACAAGGTAAATTTGTCAACGATCATTACAATCTCTGTTATTAGATACCATTAACTGATTAATTTGAGCAACTAAATTAGAAAAAACAACAAAAAAAAAACGTTTATGTCAATTTGGTACCTTATATATTTCATGCAGAATTAGATATCCATTACCGCTGAACTGGGCCGACACATTGTAGTTCCATTTTTTCCAATGCCGCTTCCTCGAGAAAATTGTTCCTACTGACTCTCCCTGATTTAGTGTGTGCTCTAGCACTTCTCGAATTTCATTCGCACGACTATAAAGTTTTTTTTTCTCCTTTGGATAGTCAAACCAATTTTTCTTATGTACGGTTGAAGTTTGTTATTTCACCATTCAAATGAGCAATACACTTTATTAAATTTTTTAAATTTTATTTTATTTCAAAAAATCGTTACAACGTGAAGTTGATTATATTATACGAAGTTTATAACTTTGGCAGTCTGTTATCAACTAACTCTTCTTTTTTCTCCTGTTGTTCTCTCGGTCATTGACACACCAAAACAACAACCGGTTAAACCGGTCCATAAGGTAGACCAAAAAATATTGTATGGTTCCTTCGTTATCGACCGTATTTAGAATGAAATCTTGTTTATATTATACTGAATGATTTTGCTGTATAGTGTTGTAGTGTGATTTTTGGGCAGGTGAATTTTATGTTCCTGTTTGGTTTGGTCTTTTTGTGCTTTCTTGCTCGACTGGTAATGCCAGATGCATTTGGTTTGTCACTTGAGGCAGGAACATCATGGTTGTACATTTAAATGGGGGTTTGTACTGAGGCTGTATTGTTTCTCTTTCTTGTAATATGCAGGAGTGTCGATGCCGGACTATTTTGCATGTTCGTCGTTGTGAGTTTCGAGGTGTATACATACATATTATACGCTCACTCCAAATTTTTGTGTGAGTGAAGTTGCTTATTAAATCTAGTTTTGACCTAACCGGAAAAGTTGGTTTTTTAAACTTCACGGATGGTTGTATGTGACGGTCAAAGTTTGTTTTTTTACTGCTCGCCGTTTGTTGCTCGTTTTAACCAGTAGTGCACGTTTTCTTTTTTATCGTTAACTTCATTTGATAAATTCTCGAAATTTACAAATAAAGGATTTTATAGTTTTATAATTGATTGGTTTGGTGGTGAATGTCACTTCGATTTGTAAATGTTTGCTCTGATCTTTCACTAGGTGGGCCGTGTTATACATGGAGGAGATGGGGATTTAAAATTAATTGAATGACTTCTGGGTGTTCTGGGCTCGAGATATTTCTAGAATGTTTTGTGTATCTAAGTTAAAGTCGTTTCTTACTTTGAACAGTTATAGGTTGAAATTTTGTCGAGGGTCCTGACTTTAAACAATGGAGTTGTTGGCAACTGTAATTCAACCTATTTTTATTATTATTAATTGGTGCGTTTTTCGAACGCGCCGGAGGGTCGGTAAGGATTGGGATTGAAACATTCTTGATCGAGGGGTCTGTTTAATTTCTTGCGTTTTGAGGATGAGCTCAGTACAGTCAAATGTGTTAGCGATCCAGGGACTTTTTGCTATGTAATGTTGTTTTTCGACGATCTTTCTGGATGAATTCGGGTTATGCTATCCTTGGTTATAGCGGATGTGAACTTTCTTACCGTCGTTAACGACCCAAGAATGCGGCCACGAGACTGAACAGCAAGATTATTCATAAATTATATGTTATACTTATACCAACTATTCGGATTTATACACAGATGCACCCAGTTGAAGCCCAGTTAATTAACAAATTTGATTAAATATAATTTAAAATGGATACTTAAGGTTTTCGTTCGGCAACGTTCGAACTACGTCTCGTTGTAGCTCTGATCTAAATATATGCTTTTCGAAACGCTATAATACGTGCTTTAAATGCAGCAATCGATGAATCAATGATTCCGGAAATTAGTTCAGCAGCGGCTTGATATGCACAAAAAATAACTCTAATCATCTCAAACTTGATTTCTCTATATCGCAGTGTGTTTTCTGCCCGGTTGATTAATGGCGTCCGATTTCACATAATAAAATAAGAGACAAGTATACGTGCACGCGAATTTACTATCACTTCGAAGTATGCACTAAACAATACACAATTGTGCCGAATTGTTAATTTTAATTAAGTTTATTTTTTAATTATAATTTTTTGTTTATACATCACTGGATGACAAAAATGGTTTTTAGTATACAGCTATAAGCAATACTTTAAAAGTTCCTCACACAAATTCATGCTCGGTGCATTCACAATATCGTCAAAGTTGATAACGTAGATCTCTGCCGTATCGATCATGAGTTTAGTGTCGATCTGGTTTTACTGTCCAAAAAACTTATTTTGACGTTTATAAATGAACAGAAAAGTGTCAACACTCTACATAGAAATTAATTTACTTTTCGTGTTAACCGCGCTTTGCCTCGAAAGTGGTCATGTACGGAACGGAACCGCTCCACACAACTCTAACCTTAGCAACGATATCTGCTTTATCGGTAACCTTGATTTTGGAGACGACGAGCCTGGTATCAATCATTCCTATGCTGTTGGTGACGCGAATATAAATGACCGCTCCATATACACTCTCGGATGCATCACAAAATCCATGTAATTGTATACCGTTGTATACCGGTGGTTCCAAAAATTAATAGAATTTTATAATTTTTGAAAAGCTTTATCATGCTTAAAATAATTTTGAAATATGAAACTTTTGTTTAATAAAGTGCTCAAAACATTTCACAACTGATTAGAATCTCCCACTAGGCTAAAATCTTTCATTGAGTCAATCATAATTTCGACCCAAATATAATATTTCTAGAGAGATGACTAAATTATCATGGTGCCTAGAACAAATTAAAATATCAGAGGAATATTTGAATTTATCTACTTTAATACAGCTATCATGCAAATTAACTTAAAAATGATGTCGAGCTAAAAACTTGTTAAATAATGAAAAATTTCGAAGTGATAACAACAATAACAAGCAACACCATTAACAAGAAAGCGAAAATTTTTCAACAAATTAATTAACTCTTTCAATATCAGATGAACGATAAAATTAAAAGATTTCTTCGAAATATTTTCAAGTTTTATTATTTTCAAAAAATAAATTTTTTATTTTGTTTTTGTTTTCGAAAAACTTATTTTTCTGATTCTGTGAAAATTGTTTTCCACTCTCTGTTTTAAAATTTTTTCTAATTCATTTATCATTTTCTTTCTAGATTATTATATTTATCAGTGGTTGTCTCAATATAAAGCGGTTTTCCTGTTAAACAGAGTGTGTTTGCGTAATTGCGTCTACACATAACAAATTCTCCACACTGCGATTAGAGACTCATTATTTATTACATATATATGATCTCCGCGAACGTCGATAAACACAATAACACACCTATCCATAGTTATTATTTTGAAATGAAAATTTCGTTTATGCAAACGGGAAATAAATACTCGGCGATTTATCGGGGACCTAAAAAAGAAATTCCGTACGAGTTTGAACATACGGCTATGTGCTATATAACCACTCTATTCTTCCTCTTTCTTGTTTATAATTTTATTATCTGCACACAGGGTTTTTAGAAATAATTTTGTTAACCCTTTGAGTCCGAAGCTACAAATTATTGAAACTTTTTAAATAACGGGAGTAGGGTTGATACCACACACCGTAGAATATAGTAGTATACCACTAGGAACATAAATTCAATAATTTCAAATTAATGATAAGCTTAAAGTTTTATTTGTAATGAAATTTTGAAAAACAAATGTTTGTTTGCGAAGGGGACATGCTCTTACACAGTCACGCACTTACATGAATCTTCTTCAGATTCACAATCAGAAGAATTGATTAGAACTATATCTGCTAGCAATAACAATTTCAAATCAAAATTGTCTTAAAGTTTATTGAATAACCAGGAAGAAATCACACAGCAGTCGACGGTATGTGTGGCCCAATATAAACCAAATCCAACAAAAGTTGTTACACAAAGCAATCCGAAGTAAATGGTCGTTTGTTCGGTAAAAACTGGACATGTTGCAACCGTATCAGTGATGAACCGTGGAACGGTCAATTATGAATGGTACGCAACCATTTGTTTGCCAAAATCCTTTAGGCAAAATAAGGAAAACCAACTGCCAACGTTTTTCGACACCTAAACAAGCGGTTGTTGCGTTCGAAATGCATATAAATTCATTTTTGATAAATAAATATTTGTTTTCGTTCTCTAATCCTAAAATATAAAAGGCAACGCTCGTATTCTTTAAATAAAATCAAACACATTCGATTGGTTCATTATTATTATTATTTTTTTATTATTATTATTATTCTCTTTATTTAGAAAAACAGGTTACATACATTTATAAAAATTATAAACTATTTCTAATAAAGTTAGAGCTCCTAATAGGTTTTTAGAACCTGTGGGGGAGCAAGAAAGAAAAAAATCATGAAATTTAGGTTGCCAAAAGTGTACAAATAAAAATAATAAATTAAAAACTATCATAAAAGAATAAATAAATAATACATACCATAAAATTAAATTATATTTATAATATATTATATTAAATATTTTTTCAAAAATCATTTTTACCATAACATACAATATTGGGGATGATGGAATCAAGATAGCACACGTCATATTAAATTAAAAACACAAATATCATAATTCGATTGAGATTTCATAATTCGCATGATTTGATGTCGTTTGGCTTGTATATTTGCATATAAATATTTATAGACAAATTAATCCGATTTCTCTTAAACCAAACGTTGTGTGTGGCTTCTCGTTTTATTTATCCCTTACTGGTTGTGCTATAGCCATAACGATAAAACTTTATTTTTTTTTTTTTTCGTAATGTTAATACTTAGCCAATTTAAAAAATTGAATTGAATTTTATTTTTGGGGATCGTTTCAGATGTATATTGAAGGCGAGTTCAAAATTTTAAAAATTTTCAGACGAGTTGTTTTTCAATTTTCGATTATCTGCGATAGCAACAAATCGTTTTATCTGATGTTTATAAAATAGTTTTAGATCAAAACAAGTAAATAATATTGTTACTTTTAGAGAGATGCTCTTATAAGGTTCCCCTAATAAAACTAATTAACACCGCCTGATAAAAAAAAGTTTCATAAGCAAAACCAACGAACGGTATATATATGACAGAACCAATGGTAGATTTCATTTAATAATTTTCCAACTCTCAGTTCACTATTAGATAGTTTGTTTTTAAAAAATTGTATTCGTTTTTCTATCTTTAAATTTTAAATAACCTTAATTGCATTTCCAAATGAGATACATACATCTAGAAAAATTAAAATTAAAACTTTCTATTTAGTAACATTTTTCATTTAGATAAAAATAAAAATTTGAAAATTCAAATAAACAAAATTCTGAAGTTGTGGAAACAGATTTTTCTTGTTATTGTATTGCATGCACACAGTACACAGCTAAGTAGCACAACAGCACACAATCATATACACAAAAATGAAATCAAAAGGAGGAAGACTAACTAATTAAAAGTTTTTCATGTACTTTTCCTAAAATTTACGGATTTTTTCGAGAATTTGTTTTTGTACTCTCTGTGCATATTCCTGTTTTGATAAATAAAAGTTGAAAATGTTTTTACTATAATTTTATTTTTTAGGAAATTTTTATGTTGAAAACTGTATAAAACATGTGAAGAGGACGCAATTAATGAAAATTAATTTAATATGGTATAAAGTTTTAGGGAATTGAAGTAGCAACTTCTTTATATAGAAGTTGACATTTTTAATATAATTGTACTTGGAGTCCGGCAAAGGTCGCATTCCAATGTCTAAATAAGACAGCGTTCCTTCTAATGTGAAACGTTCTTTGATCGACCGTATTATTCAAGTTCAGCACGAGTATGTGTTAAATGCCGGATTTGATAGGTCTCTTGGTATGATAGATTGCCCTACAAGACGTGCTACCAATAAATAACGGAATAGATGATTTTCTCAAACTCATTTACATCCTTACACATGAATTCTAAGAATAGAATGATTAAAACCGAATGAACAATCATGATGCCGCACATATATCCTCGCCCATGATAATATTGTAGGTACCACACCAAATGATTTGTGTATATGCAAATTATTTTTATTCATATATTCTAGAACAATGAGTTATACTTTGGTAAACATAAAACATCTTCTATAAATATTCTATTATTTCTTCCAAACGATTTTTTTTTATTTTTTGCAAAAAGGAGGAACTGTATACAACAACAATGAAAAGAGCAACATAAATAAATAAAACTAGTTGCTCCCCTGAGAGCTAACCTTTTTGTGTTGTTCTTGTTTTTGATATTTTTCCTGCGCTTCATCTACATGAGTAAAAATGTAGCAAACGATACACAGAGTATCGTTCATTTTGTTAGGTTGCCGAAAAATAAAAAATACGGTGGCTGCGAGAACTTCCTATATACTCATGGAATATAATATACGTTTTATTTTTATTTTTATTTATTATTGGTTGATTTTTTCCATTCGAAATTTCAAAAAAGCTGTGAATTATTTTTTTCTGTGCTACGTCTGCTTTATTCTGTAAAAGGCTCAGAATGCGGAGTACAATATTATAGTTGGAGATGTAATGGAGAAATGCCAGAATATAAACAACAACAAATATTACATTAAAATCGATTTATATAACAAAAAAAAGTTTTGTTTTTTGATTTATTGATTAAAAAGTTATTTTGGGTTTTCGATTTTCAATTACTTTCCTCACTTTTTACTACCGTTACGTTCTTTATGCTTCCGATAATGTTTTGCGATTATCATTATTTTCAATTGTTTTTTAGATAATTGAATTTTATTATTACTGCTGTGTGCTTTATATACAACTATGTGGATATGGATAATTTTTTGATTGAGAGAGATTGTCGAGAAAACTGTACACGCAAGCACAGCTACGGTGTGTTTTAAAATTATAAAAAATATAAAATATTTTCCTGACATAATTTCATATTCATATAAATCATGCATGCTGAGTATTTGCATTTTATAAAAAAGTCATAATAAATTATTTTTAAGCTTTTAACATTCCAAGGCAGACAATCTATACTTTTGTCACAATGAATCCCGATGCCAATCAAGCAAAGAATTACTAGATATAAGCCAACTTCGGTCGCTAATCCTTTCGTCGACAGTAGCAATTCCCCAGAGGTAAGAGGTAACACTAAATTCAATACATCATTGGCTCAATTCAATGGTCATCGAACCGCTAACAGTTATGCCATCGACCAAATTGTTTCCATTAAAGACCTATCTAACCTTCTGATGGTCAAGTTTGCATCACTACAATAAAATGTCGGAACACAGTTTTCAAGTGACCGGTGACAAACCTATGTCTGCTACCAATCCCGGAGAATTCATTAAAGGCATAAATATTGGGGTTGTCGGCCATTGTTGGAAACAACACCAAACGTCTTTACATTGAAGTGAAATTTCACCCTAAACAAGCCGCAAGAACAGACATTTATCTTCGACGTGATATACTAATGGTTACAGTTCTCAACAGGAAACCTGCTTGTGTATCTTCCTAGGATTCGAGCAAAAGAAAATAATAAAGAATTTGAGCCATCTTAAAAATTTACAAACAATAAAACACATTTTGTTAATTAACCTGATGTCAGGTTTGAGCATCGATTAAATTATGACCACCAATAAAAAAGCTATTGCTGCAATAGAATGAAACAAATGTTTATAAAACCATCTTTTGGTTATTTTTTCAAATTTTGGTGTGAATGTCTCACAAGTATTGCCTCTACCAATATCGCCTGGTTGCAATCCTTAACTGTTAACTTCACTCTGAATTTAAAGATGCTCGTATTAATGTCAAAACAATAAAAATTTGTCTATAAAATAAAAAACATATTTGTATGTTAATTTTTATCATAAAAAGTGAAAGTCATAAAACATAACGCAAAAAGTAAAAAACAAACGAACAAGAATGAAAATTGTGAACCTAACAGAAATATCTTCTCCTCGCTTTTCTCATCATACTGATAATATTATACGACGGGAAAAATATCAAATGTAATATCAACAATTTAAGTTTATTATTTTTAACAAATTCATTTAGCATGAGCTTTAGATATTATTTGCAGAAAATTAGATTTTCTTGCTCTGTTTGATAATTTCCTTGTGAGGTGTACCGTTTAATAAGGAGTAGTATGTATTTTCAAGAAAACCAAGTTTAGAAAACGTATACTGTTGTTCGTGTGTGAATAAATTTTATAATTTTAGAGTGAATTTTAGTTTCATTTCCGGAACCACTCGCCAGGTCCTTATAGCAACCATCCTTCACGTTTGTCACAGTCGACTTATTCTTCTACACTATGTATACAGAAAACTTATTAATATCCGTTTAGAAAACTAATAACGCATTTGTTGGAAAAGCACAAAAAATTTAATCATCATCAAATCTTATCAGAGCCCCACCGAGATAGGAAATTGAGCGCCCTCAAGTTAATCATAAACATTTTTCTTATATCTACCGATACAAATACGCACACCCACATTTTATGTTGTATTTATTTCTTAAAATAAAATATTTTATTTTCTCTTATCAAGAAAATACACAAAAAAAGCAGAAACACACAAAAAGATGTATAAGAAAATGTTTTATTTTTATTTTATGAGCTTTTTGCCGTTTGTTCTTTCCACAAAGCCGCTGGGTTTGCGAATAAATATAAGCTTTAGGATAAATAAAATAAAATATAATCATAACAGCAACAAAAATATCGCATTGTAGCAATAAAACTTCAATATTGTTGGAGATAAATTAATATAAACACTCTAACCAACAGAAAAGTCTGGAAAATGAGAAGTGAGAATTGCGAATCGAGGGGGGACAGCATACGAGGAAAATCGAAAAATGCTTAAGCGCGAAATAAACGAAAACAAAAAGTCAAATGAAATATAAATAAAATTTGTATGGGAAGTATGTGTTTGATATATTCGCGGCCCGATAATATTCAACATTATACTTTGTCAATATTATTTCCAATCGTTCTGGATAACTCGTTTGGGTTAACCCTTCAGATCTACAAACTCTAAAACGGGTATGCTAAAACCTATGTGCGCCTATTGTCCGCCAACACATCTCAGGTTAAGTCTAGTTAGGTAAAGAAAGATAAATAAAATTAAGTAAAGTTAAGTAAAGTTAAGTAAAGTTAAGTAAAGTTAAGTAAAGTTATGTAAAGTTAAGTAAAGTTAAGTAAAGTTAAGTAAAGTTAAGTAAAGTTAAGTAAAGTTATGTAAAGTTAAGTAAAGTTAAGTAAAGTTAAGTAAAGTTAAGTAAAGTTAAGTAAAGTTAAGTAAAGTTATGTAAAGTTAAGTAAAGTTAAGTAAAGTTAAGTAAAGTTAAGTAAAGTTAAGTAAAGTTAAGTAAAGTTAAGTAAAGTTAAGTAAAGTTAAGTAAAGTTAAGTAAAGTTATGTAAAGTTAAGTAAAGTTAAGTAAAGTTAAGTAAAGTTAAGTAAAGTTAAGTAAAGTTAAGTAAAGTTAAGTAAAGTTAAGTTAAGTTAAGTAAAGTTAAGTAAAGTTAAGTAAAGTTAAGTAAAGTTAAGTAAAGTTAAGTAAAGTTAAGTAAAGTTAAGTAAAGTTAAGTAAAGTTAAGTAAAGTTAAGTAAAGTTAAGTAAAGTTAAGTAAAGTTAAGTAAAGTTAAGTAAATATAAGTAAAGTTAAGTAAAGTTTAGTAAAGTTAACTAAAGTTAAGTAAAGTTAAGTAAATTTAAGTAAAATTAAGTAAAGTTAAGTAAAGTTAAGTAAAGTTAAGCAAAGTTAAGCAAAGTTAAGTAAAGCCAAGTAATGTTAAGTAAAAATAATAAAAGTTAAGTAAAGTTAAGTAAGTAAAGAAAAGTTAAGTAAAGGTTAGCAAAGTTAAAGTTTAGTAATGTTAAGTAACCACCATTGGTAAGCAGTCTACGTTGAACTGCTTCAATCCCGTTTTTTGTGAATGATAAGGCGACTATACATGACTACTTAGCATTCTTGAGCATGTTAAGAACGAAAAGTTTATAAAGAAGCTTCGTATCGTAAACATTAAGATCAACGAATTATTTGGACCAATGCTTGATGCAATCGAGCGCAGTTTTGCTTGATTAATAACATGGTCTGTGTGATATATAAAAATCAATTCGCACTGGAACAGCATCGTTGTTGATATAATAGTCACGTGAAAGGGATTGTGTACGTTTTCGAGAGTAAATGATTGTTTAGCATTTGCCGACATTCAACTGAAGGTTATTTTTTGCTCACTATGTGGAGAAGTTGTTGAAGTCGGATTGTAGTAATAGACATTTGTCTGTTTCAAATACGTTTGTAAATCTTCATGTCATCTATATATAGAGATAACGATGAATTTTTAATTAAACGTTCAAAGTTGTTGATAGATAAAGTGAATAAACATGATTTCAAATGGCTTGGAGCATACCACATGTTGCAGAGAAATGAACTGACACTGATGACCTGAGCAGAACATGATATATATGGTCTTGATTTTTTGGATGGAAAGCCAAAGCTTATAAGTAATCCTTTCAAACGGTTTTCTAAAATCGGTGTAAATAATATCTACCTCATTCTCTGTCTCTATGTAATTACTTTGTGAAGTGAATTTAGTAAGGTTCATAGTCGAGGGTCGTGCTTTGAAAAAACCATGCTGATTGTCAGAAAACAATGGTTTGTAATAAAATTACAGTAAATTATACTCGATACTTTGAAACAGCTTAGAAATACCAGACAATTTTACAACCGGTCTGTAATTACAAATGTCTGATTTTTGAACGGTAAGTGTATTTTGTTTTCAATATAGGACTCGTATGACGTACTCGTATGTCTTGGGGTATACTTCTTTTTTCTCAATAAAAATGTTTGAAAATCATATTTCTATGATAAGTACAAATTGAATCTTTTAAGCCTTTCAAAAATATTATAGTTGGTATTCAAGTTTCCCTGCTGCAGGTACTCAAACTATTTAAATGAGAAATCAACATATAAATGAGATACTGAATATGTAATTGTTCTGGAGTGCGAATAAAACTCAAGAGCATTTCACATAAAAGGCACAAACAATTTATCCATAATGTGTATTATTATGATTCCGTAAAAGCCTCGTAATTATGAAAAAAATATTATGTTACTGTTGATCACCATAGTCATAATGATTATGATTGTTCCTTGTTACCATAAACATTATCATGTTATCTTGTTATGTTTAAACAAAATTATGTTTGCACATATTTTTTACACGAATAAGGGTTTGACACAATTTTTTGTGATTTTTAGATTAAACCCAACACAGCAGAAAATTTTCAATTAAATTTTTTGTGTGTTTATTTTTTTGACTATGCGTTAGTCAGTAAGTAGTTATCAAAATAACCGGAAAATTTGGTAAGGATAAATTATTTAAGTAGATAATCAAAATTTAACTACCAAATGTACCAAAATCTGATTGACCCAACAAGAACGTACATCCCTCATAAAAACTTTGAAATAGACCATAAAAAATTTGAAACGATCGAAAAAATAAAATTTCAACATTTTATCTCTTGAGAATAAAGTATGTAGCATATATGCTGATATATGTACGTACATATTGAAACGATAGAATAACTAACATACCTCCTCTCCTGTACATATAACACCAAATACTTAAATGAGATAAATTTTGCCTATTAAAGTTATTTGACAACAATGACAACCTTTGAATATATGGCATATAGAAAGAGATTCATCTCGAAATAAATTATTTGTTGAACAATTGAGAAAGATCCTGAATATTTAAATAACTTTTGGACAATTGATTTTTACAAATTCAAGTACTAGTTCCTATCTCGTATACATATGCCATGCATGTACGAATGTGTCCATATAGTCGTTCTCGTTTATGTCATTTTTATTCTATTGCCATCGATAAAATGTATACGTCCAAAAATTGAACACTGAATACCAACGTACGAGAGTATACAAATTTACATCAAACGTTGGTACATACGTACAAAATACATATACGAATTTTAGAATTTTCTTCTTTTTCCAAACGTTTCTAAACTTATATCTGATATCAAATATTGGATTCAGTTGGACAAGAACAACTTCAGGAATAAATAAATTATTGCTTCTATTCTCGTAACATATGGATGCTATTGTGATGTTGAATTCTTGATTAAATTACTATTTAAACTAAATTGTACCAATAATTGATAAATCGCACAAATCATAGCAAGTCGTATTGGTCTGAATTCATATGATTTCAAAAAATATTAATTGACTGATTAATTAATTAAAGTGCCCATTAAACATCTTAATTTCGAAAGTAAATTCGGAAAGCATATGTTGATAAACTATAGATACCAAGGGAGAATATTCATGTTCTACCTCTATAGCAAAAACTAATTATTTTTATCTATATAAAATGTTCGAAGTCCACAGAGTGAAAATACCAAATTTTGCCATATGAAACTTGCTATCAATCAAGCAAGTGGAAATTAGTATTTATAGATTGAAAATCATTTGCCAAAAATAAACATTTAAGGTAAACCAAAATTGTGTCCACAACTGTTATATTCGGCAGCCACATACATCAATTCCCATATTATAATCAAACCATTATACCTATACACTCACATAATGTGTGTGTATTTATTAAACAACACTTAGTTCTCTGGTGTGGAACGTGAGTTGAAATGAATCGAACTAATTTATTTTTCCATTTTCTTATATTATAAAATATAAGAACGTGTACAACGCAGATTGTACACAAACAACATCATCTAGCATTACATGTTTATATTCTCATGTGACTAACATCAGAACACCATACAGTCGATCTAAATTTACTGGAAAACTTTTTATATTTTGTCCTCCATACCATAAAGCAGCTCCATCATATGTAAATAATCAAAAGAAAAATAATATTTTATAAAAGGAACACAAGAGGAAAATCTTTTAGAAAAAAAGGAAAACTTATGACGTGACAATGACAGAATCAAAAAAAGAACAGAAAAATGATTCGTAACAATAGCAAACTATCCCTAAAGGGTTATTATTATTTATCATGTATAAAATTATATGCCGCACAAGCGCGAAATAAAAATATCATACGAAAATTTTCCGGCAAGTACTTTTTGCTTTACGTTTAAGCATTAAAGAGAGGGGGGAACGAAGAAAATGTTATTCTTCCGATGAAAAATGAAAATAACATGGCACAGATGAAATACCAGAACCATAATTCTAGTGGGAATATTTATTTTTATGCTTTCCAGTATTAGAACGATAGTAATACTAGTAGTAAGTGAAAAACTGTGAAGCTTAAAAATGAAATGAATGAAATTTTTAACGAGAAATCTACTGTATCTTATATGTGAATTGTGTATTTGGGGTAACACAGTAGGAACTTACAAATTATACAAGATTCTCCATACGAACGTTTTAATAAATTGGCACATTTTTATGATTTATATACGTATGCTCGCATACATAGAGACACGTTTACAGTATCGTATTTAATATTAGATAAATTCTGCTGAGTCTTTCCTCCATATATAGATAAAATTCAATTTGTGCCAAATCTTGGGATTCAATCATAATCCTATAGAATATTATCCGGTTTATCATATCGTGCCTCACTGCGTTTTATTTATATTTGGAAAATTCAGGTACCAAAAATCAAAATATAGGAAATTTGCGTAAAAAAAGGATAACACGAATTATTTTTTTAAACAAAATGTTTTCGATTTACTTTCGTTTTTCCTAAATCTAACTAAATCCATTGTGAATTTCAAAATGAAATAATCAGGATGTTTACCATTTTAATTATGTTATATATTAAGTATCATATGTGTTAGGTTCGATGTAGAAAACTGTATAATGTTGTTGTCAATAAAATTATCTTTTAAAATAGAATTTAGAATTTGGATAGATACGAATGTACGTCGAAAATTATATTGACATTTTTTTTGTTGGCAAAACCATTGCCCGAAAAGGATCAAAATAAACTTAATCAGGATGTATACAAGGATTTCATTTTATTTGTCGATTGTTAGTTTTTGTGATTTTCTCAACATAAAAACAATTACGTTAAGTAAATCATGAGCAAACTTTTGAGTCTTATTTCGTTGGAAATGTATAAAATATTCGTTTGCTTAACGTATTTGGTATCAATATTTTAAATTATACAAACATTGCTAATTTATTGAATAACATTGTAATTTTACCCATAAATATTTAAGGATTTCTAACCAGTACATATTTTAAATGGTCGAAATTTAAAGTCCGGAATTTTTTTTATGTAAATTTGCGATTCTATCTGGGTATTGAAAGGAACTTTCGAACAGGTGCAATATATTTAAATGAGAAAGAGAATAAATTTAGCTTATTTAAACTTATGTAAAACGTATAGCCATAAAACATTATTTCTATACTTAAATTTTTGAAAAGCGTAACAGGCGATCCCTTGGTGGTTGAAAATTTATTAAAAGCTTTTCCGTTTTTTGTAAATTCTAAATTTTTTCAAAATCATTGCAAAAATTGAATATCTCCCGTTGAAGCTCGCTACAGCTGGTACACAGATTTCCAAGGATCTTCCAATTAATGGAAAATTTAAGAATAAAGTTTTTTTTCGAATAGTCAATCCTGGACTGTAGAAATACCAAATTTTGGTGAAATATTTTTTTTATCAAAGCTCTCCATTTCCGGTCAAATTTAAAAAATAATCTGAAGTAATTTTGTTTAAAATTCAAATTACAATCTTTTGTTTTTAATCGTTTTTATTTGAAATGCTATATACTCGTAATTATTTTAAAATATTTGCAAAAAACGAGAAAGCCCCAATATATATGGAAGGTGCCACTTCGGATGGACTGGTTTCAGCCAAAAATCATTACGATCTCCCAATTTATGAGAAAGCTTAAGTATGAAGTTTCATCCCAATTAGTCAATCGGTCTGGCTTGTAGAGATGCTACAGACATTAAGTCTATATGAAGCCACACAATCACAGCCATTTCAAGAAGATTTAAGAGAACCAATCAAACTAATAGTAAAAGCATGTCGTTTTAGAAAATTTGTTTATTCGATGGTGGTCAATCACAACTTGACAGTCCTAATAATTCTGTAATACATAAATCATCACCAAATAGTAGTTATAATTTTTCAAAAATAGAAATTTTCAAAATTCCACTATGCATGATAAATCACATAATACAGTTAAAATAACATGGAATTACTGTAGAAAGTTCGGACATTGTATTAAAGGTTTCAGAAAACGTATATTTAACGAAACGAAAAAAACCGGATAGCTTACGATTTGATCCATGAATTTCTAATACGGAAAACTTCAACTCACTCGATTCAAAACCGAACATCACATGTCGAGTGAGCGATCTCCCATAAAACCGTGTTCAATTGTTCAAACCAACTCGCTGTCTTCTGATAATTTCGAAGCTCGGGAGAAGTCAATCGATCAAATTTTTGCACGTTTCTATTCAATTTAATAACTTAACTCACATACATATGTATTCTAAAAAGTACATCAATCTAAATGTTGATATTTTAAAAATTAAAAAGCCAATTTCCTTGGAACGCAAAAATTATACTACCAAATAATGAAACAATCTTTTGAAAGAGAAAATAGTAAGTATAACCGTTAATCTTCCCGAGGGTGAGCAAGTTTTAATTGAGGCTAAGGAACTCCAAACCAGCTTGTTCATTGGAATTGCTATAACACGAATTAATCATTCGAAAGCCCAAATTTGTGTAATGAATGCAAACACGTTTCCCATTAAAATTCCGAATATTGATATTGAAGCTGAAAATATTAATAATATTGTCAATGGACGTGATAAATTGCTTGAACAATTAATTAAAACCGTGTCACTAACTTCCGAAAAAAATCGTGTATCTTAAAAATTTGCCGTCAGTTCAACGAGGTTTTTCATCTTCCCAGTGACAGTTTATCAATTACAAATGCTGGAGAACATTCAATTCCCTTATTGAACAATTCAAACACCGTTAATATTAAGCCTTACCGATTACCATTTTCTGCCAAAGAAGAAATTAATAAGCAAATTGTTAAAATGTTAAAAGAACAGGCATTTTCATTTTAATCGAATGTCATTTGGACTTTCTGATTTAAGTTGTTTTGTGTACATGGGTGATGTTTTCGTCTATGGATATTCATAAGAAAAAAAAATTGACGTATTCAATACATTTCGAAATTATTATCTAAAATTAAATTTAGAAAAATGTAACTTTTTGCGACAAAAAATAGCCTGTCTTGGGCATCCCCGGACGGAATAAAACCAGACGAATCAAAACATAATGCAATAAGGTATTTTCCCATACCAACTGTTAAAGACATATAAGAGCATTCCTTGGATTATGTGGATATTAAAGACGTTTTATAAGACATTTTTCGAAAATAGCAGAACCTCTTACGGCATTAAGTAGAGTCATTTAGAATTTTAAAAGAGAAACTGATAAGCCCACCAATTTTGCAGTACCCACACTTTTCAAAAATATTCATTGTTACCAAAGATGCAAGTGATATTTCTTTGGGAACTATTTTATCGTAAGAAATAGGCGATAAAAACTTACCAATTGGTCATGCTAGTTGTGTTCTCAATAAAGCAGAGTGACACTACTCAACTATTTCGATTTGTACGGCAGACCTTTTATAATACGTACCGATCACAAGCGATTGGTTTGGCTTGGAAAAAAAGCAAATGCTAAAACACGTATTACTCGTTAGAGATTTTTAATGAACGAACACGATGCAAAGATTGAGTACAAATCAGGGAAGGCCAATGCTAACGCCAATGCTCTAAGCCGAATCGTAATTCCAACTTCCCAAGTAAAGTTTTAGCAAGGTCCAAAACAAAAATTCACGATTACATTGATCATGACAGTTCGAACGTACAGGCCGAATTCATCTGTATCAAATGGTTTCGTACCAGACGAATCTACAAAATTTATTGGGTTTAAAACCTAATCAGAAGATTAACGAACACTCGATAACCACAAAATTATTTATTTGACTGACGAAAATAAGATTAACAATATCATTAACGAATTTCACGTTAGCCCAATAGGTGGTCATATGGGTATTTTGCGACATCTAATCGAATCAAATCGTACTATTACTTCCCCAAAATGTACAGTCGAATCAAAAAAATATTTAAAAACTGTTAAAATTGTCAAATGAATAAAATCGGTCAATCCACGAAGTGTGAAATGAAAATCATAGATACGTCATCTACTCCCTTTCAGAAAATATTTTTAAATTAGGGCCATTAGATCCTGAAGTTATGATAACAACAAATACATTTTAGCTCTACAAGATGACCTCACGAAGTTTTCAACAGCCGCGCCCGTTCCAATGGCAGATAATGAAACAGTAACGCGAGCTTTTGTAGAACATTTTGTTTGCAAGCACTGTTCGCTGATATCACTTGTAATACATCAAGGAACGTATTTTATGAGCGAACATTTTGTAAAATTCTTAATATCAAAAAATTAAATATAACGGCGTACGATCCTCAAAGTCGATGAAGCCCGAACTTTTTGGTGAATTTCTTGGATAAGTGTAGTCATCCCGAAAAAGTGTATATACATTACAAAATGTAGCACCATCCCGAAAAACCATTTATACGTGAGGAAAACGAAGAATATAAAAAAATAATCTTATTGTAAATAAAATTACTGGTAAACATTTTTTTTTAAATTTATTTAACCCGAACAGCGATAATTTGTGTAGATACTATGATCCACATTAAAGTTTATACCGCAATATCTGGAGATAAAGCCACCAAGCGGTATATATCGTCAGACAGGGAACGATACTTACTAAGATGCATAAATGGCCCCAAGTTCATATCATGAGGAAATAAACTTTTTATAATTGATTTGTTTAACCCGGATAAACGGTATAGAATTTAATGTGGACCCATAGTATCTACACAAAGTATCGCTATTTGGGTTAAATAAATATAAAAAAAAGAAATGATTACCAGTAATTTTTTTAACAATAACTATAAAGTCTGTATCACTCAAAAGTAGATTGCGCCACAATAAAATCTACCGAAATTTTAGCAGCAAATTGTCAGCCTAGGTCGATAAATTGAAGATAACTAAAAATATGTTTTCCGCAAAAAAAATTCCAGCGGAATTGGATGTTAAGTTTTGTGAAACAATTAAAATAAGTGTCAACACTTACCTCCATATAATAGTTTTAGCTTGCTGATTTATCCGGAATTATTTTACGACTTGTGGAGACAGGAAATCTAAATTCGTGGACATAAGAATTTAAATTCTACTGTAAGCCACGTTTTTGTAAGAAAAATTCAACCCCAGTGCGGGCTTTTGTGGGTATTGATTAACCTCTAGATTACTGATCGCAATTGCGTGGCACGCGTGCCAAACTTGACACGTTTAAAATTTCCGCCAGCACGCCACAAAATTACTCTTAAAAAAAATAAAATAGCCAAATAAAATAACAAATGGAAACACCTCGACTTTTAAAATGGATTTTTAACACCTCTGGATTGTGTTGTTATTATAATTATGATGCTTGTATAACCAGTGAAATAGCTAAATATGGAAAGGTATAGCTAAATTTGGTGAAATGGTATTTTTTAAAGCCGCTCTTATAAACTGCGCCGATTTGCTTTTCGAGGATTTTGATAACAAGGATAAAATACTTACAAGCATACACGGCATTTAATTAAGTGCAAATACGGTAAAGGACAAATTTTAAAAATGAACCTAAATGTTAGTGATCAGTTAATATTTGATCTTCGTGCCGCTGAAGTGTTTGCATTTTCATGTTGATGAAAACACTGGAGCAATTACGGTATGTTATGTTGCAGGTGGAAAAAGCGGAAGTAATTGTTGAAACTGGGAACATTACCAGAACAAACAAGAGGTGTTAATATTCTGGAAGTTGTCAAAAAAGCTATAATCAGTTCGAATGTCAACAACGAGTCTGGATTTAAAGCTTTGTTATGGCCATCTAATAATGGGATTCCATTGTATGATCCATTTGGATGTTTCATGTGCAAAATATGGATTATTTCAATTAAATCATGTAACGGAAACGGTTGCTAAAGTTAATAATTTAAAATTTAATGAAGGATATGAATGCACCATATGAAACCCTACTGTCAACTGATGTACTACTGTGGGCAAAAAAACGTAAAATTTTGGTTCATAATTTTAAAATTCTTTATTATTTCCTCCAAATCTATTTTGTACCCCTCAAAGTAATCCCATTCGGTCTCAATACACTTGTGCCAACGTTTTTTCCAATCCTCGAAACAGTTGTTAAAGTCAATTTCCGGAATAGCCTCCAATGCGCGTAGCGATTTAAGTTTAATGTCTTCAATTGACTCACACCGTTTCCCCGGAGCGGTCGTTTGAGTTTGCTGAACAGCCAGAAGTCACACGGAGCTAAACCAGGCGAATACGGTGGTTGCGGAACGATGTGGGTGGAATTTTTGGCGAAAAAATCACGTAAAACCAATGCAGTATGAGAAGATGCATTATCGTGGTGCAAAAACCAAGAGTTGTTGACCCATATTTCCGGCCTCTTTTTACGAATAGTTTCACGCAAACGACGTTATAATACTCAAATAGTATTCCTTGTTGACAGTTTGGCTGGTCGGAAGGAATTCGGAGTGCACCACACCTCGATAATCGAAGAAAACTCTTAACATCACCTTGATTTTTGACTTGTTTTGACGTGGTTTGGTACCAATAAAAAACACTTGCTCGCGACATACAACTATGACCGAACACCTTTTGCAACATTCTGAACGTTTCGGCACCACAAAATTGATTCCGCACACAAAATTTAATGGAAATTCTTTGTTGAATAATTTCACTCATTGTAAAAATCGCCGAATGCACTTTTTGTACTTCAGAAAGACAAGTGTATATATACTAAACACCACGGATTATTTTAATGTAACATTTGGCACAGATGTCACTGACAGTCATACCAACATAGAAAATAAAATATTTCGACGAATGCGTGCGTTGGCTTAGTTTAGCTTTATCATTGGAAATGTTTGTTCAGTGTCTGGACGAAATCGATTATTTCTGCAGAAGAGAAAATGGTTTTTCGGAGTTAACCAATACCAATTGGTTATTGCAGTTATTGCTTCTGACTGACTTCAGTATTCATTTAAATAAACCAACTCAAAAAATGCAGGGAAATGGAAAATAATTAGACATATTATTCGGTCGTATTACCGCTTTTGAGATGAAGCTGCCCACTTCTAAAATATTTCCTCGATTTAGAAAAGTTTGTGACAGATATTGACGTGTTTGAAATTTGCGGATTTTGTTTGAATTGCATGAATTTCATTGTAGTCTAATGTGGTGGCGAAAAATTTAAAAAATGTAAGAACCATTATTGAAAATGGTATAAGGAACGATAATTAATCGTTAAATATTGATGATGAGGTATTGTGTGACAAAGCATTCCAAACAATTTCACATCCCTTAGAAATTTGTACTTCCGATTTGTACTACTGATTACTGCAAATTTATTTTCACAAATGAACGTCGTTTTAGCAAAAACAAGGAAAAGAATGACCAGAAACAATTCTGGTGGTATGTATTGCATTATAGGTAACAAAATATACTCCAAACGTAGACCATATACCATCCAAAATACCATCCATATATCATATATACAAAAAATATCTACCGTTGGACCCAACAAATACTTAAATATGTATTTTACTGATGAAATACAATAACATTCTCATTTTCTATTGCAAAGATAAATTTTCTATTATTTAAAATTTAAATACAGATCCATTTATAATTTTAAAGATTTAAATTTTGGTTCCAATTAATTTTATTTTAAGTTATTCTTGGGATCCAAAGTAGGACCGAGCTTCAAATAATGTTCCTAAAATCAGATTGCGAAGTGTTATTCGAAACAACAACACAAATTACAAGTGTTCAAAATTAGAAAGAAAATTTCACGGCTTTCATATTCGTATTTTTTTAGATTAATGAGACTAAATAACGGCAGTCCCGAAATAATTTTTTTCGTTCTGTAAACCTATTCAAATAATAAACGAATAGGGAAGTATTATTTTATCCAATTGTTTGATCCGTGTTTTGGGAAACCAGAAATTGGAATCTGAACCTTTAAACAATTTAAATATACAATACTCTTAAGCATATAAATCATTACACTTCATCGAAAAATTTAACACATACCACATACTAAATCGTAAAAAAGCAAATCCATTGGAAAAATCACAAAACAAAAAAGCTCAAGAAAAAATACTTTAAATTTTTTATTTTTTTGTATTAAATGTGACCCAATAAATTGCTTGTTTCTTGCTTTATATTGTTATCTTTTCTGTGGCAATGGTGTAAATTGATAAGATCGAAATTGACAAAAATAAACGAAATCGTAAACATAAAAAACCAACTAAAAAAAGGAAAATTTCTATTTTCGAAAATATGTCCCAAACCAATCATTTAAATTTTTCATTTTTAGTTATTTGCCTTTTATCATTCAATTTTTCTTTGGAGTGTATTTATCAGTTTGATGTTTGTACATTTATCTTAGATTAGAAAAATAAACAGCATCTGTACGAAAATTTTAATAATTTCAAAATATAAATCGTATCTTAACTATGAAATGTTTGTCGCTGAGTGCCAATTGCATATATCCTTAAATAAAACCTTTAAAAAGTTCATTAAGGCCGTTTAAGAATATAAAAGCTTTTTGTACAAATATACAACGGTAAATACATACCTAAGTACTTTTATAAATAATACTTAACAACTTTAATGAGGTAACTCATTATAACATATACGAGTACAATATATAATTCTACATGAGCGGTGTAAGTAATATATAGGGTGATAGGAGGTGAATATGTACATATACATTTAATCGTAAAATCTGTTTTCTTAATGTCTCAAGGACAACTCAACAAAAAACGGAAAACTGTATAGTACATAAGTTTAGTTTACCAAATCTCTTCGTGTAGTTTATTCGTATAATATACCATTCTTTAAATACTTTTCTTATATACGGTATGTGTATTCTGAAGAATTTATTATTTTTATTGGAAAACTTAAAAAATAAATTAAATACAATTTTTTTATATTTTGTAGAGTTGTACGAATATTTATTTTCCTTTTAGATTTTTTAAGCAGAGCAGAACAGAACACAAATCCTATTAATTTTCTTCAGTTTTTTTTTATTGGTTCGTTTCTTCTTTTTAATGTCTGAAAGAAGGAAACAAGTCTTACATTTAATATAAATTCACTTTAGGGAATATTAAAATATGGATATACTATACAGTATGGTACATACAGACAGGATAGTTTTCTTTTTTCGGTACACTATTAATTTATCTGGCAGTTTTTGTGCTTTGGATTATAAAATGGGTTGTACTGTATTGTAAGAAAATTCCACTAAATAAATTTTAATATTTTCGTAATGCGGGTAATTTTTATTTGATTTAGAAACGTTTGGCCTTTTGTTCAAATTTAACTACAATTTTTGGCGTATCTACAAGAATACGAGTATGACGATAGAAGGTAATATCTATTGTTATATAAAAGTAACCATATGGTCGGCACCAAATGCATAACCAACCAATTTACTGAGAATTCCTGATTTAACAATAAAATTTAACAATTAGCTGTTTGTAAAGTTAATTTTAGAAAAAATGGGAAATATTTTACGAATACCTCTCGTATATCGGAAAAGCAAGAATGGTACCGGTAGAGTGAAATAATATCGAACCAATCAAAGGCACACGAAATACTTATATATTCTATGTGGAATATGGAAGGTATATACAACACATATGTACCGTATGTGGTTTTCGAGTTATACTAATAACAGTAAAATATTGGTTTAGTTTTCTAAAAACCAGTAAAATTAAAAATTTTGATAAAATGTTTATTTGTTTATTAATCGTTTGGCTTTGAACCATGATCACGAGGGCCAGCCTATACAGTAAACATTTGAAGTGAGAGGTATGTAAACTCCATTAAAGAAATATACTTAAAATGAAATATTTTTAGGTTGAAATTTTCATACATATAGCCTTTTAGATTTCGCCTACACCAAAATTATGTATAGTATTTATGTATTTTATGTGTTTAAAAAAATAATTTGAAAATATTATGTTCTAGCATGGTTTCGGTTCGGTGTATATTTGGTTTTGGTCTTATGGAATTTTCTCTTTCAAAAATAGAAATTTTATTCTGTTAGAAATTTTATAAATTATTGTGGTAATTTTAATTAAATAAGTAGATATATCGTATTGACATGGGATATACGCTGTAAACATATATTTTCATGTTTTGATTGTGTGAGGTGAGTGTGTAAAATTGTTACTAATTGAATTTGGTACTATAAAATTGGTATGTTTAATACGCTAACCATCACTTTCACTGAGCTAATGTAATTGCCTTAGAGAGTATTGCCTGTTTTTCACTTTCACTTGCTTATAGTTTTTGGACCTCTAATAAAAATTTTACGCAACAAAAATTTTACAAAACAAGAGATGTATTTTGTGTCCTTAAAACGCCCCAAATCATAGTGGTAACGAAAATTATATGAAGCAGAAAGCTTCTTGTCTTAATAAATTAAGAAAAAGTGTTTTATATTTTCTTTTTACAATTATTGTATTCTTACAGATTATTTTATTTTACATGGTATAATAAAGTACAGTAAGAATATTTGACATTGAGATTTCTGCTGACTGACCATTTGCTATTGCGCTGAAGTTCGAAAAATTCTATCTGTGTCCTTTATACAAACAGACTGCAGAGTGATAAACATAAACATTTTTCATAAATTAAAATTGATTGCGAATATTTTAACTGGTACCTATAATTTTTACGAAAAACTCGATCAAGAACAAAATGATTCTAAATTAAATTTGCAACAAAATTGCTTCACTTAACATATTTAAAATTTAACTATAAATGACGATATGAAAACTTAAAACATATACAAAGAGTCACAACACAGCGCGAAATTATTTAAGCGGCCATCGACTAACTGATAGATGGTATTGGTATACCTACGCTATATGAAACACAGGTACTATAATAAAGTTTCTAACAAACTAAAAATGACAAAAAAGTTTACAACAATCCGAAAAGTGTAAATCTACACTTTAAAAAAACGTGATATGCAAAACGAAATAAATTGTTAAAAAAGCCAGTTCACAACAAGCTAATTTACATGTGCCATAATTTTTTTTTAGGTTTTCTAGAAGCCAACACATTTATACGATGGAGCAGTTATAGATTTTTTAAAATTTTAATATTTTGCGACGGTAGAAGGTGTAGTGGTGCTTCGATCGTCAATAACAATTGGTATCGGAGAGATGTCTATTAGAACTTTTGTCGAAGCCAACATAATTATGCGACCCGTCGATGTTGGAATCATCAAAAACGAAATCACGGCCGCATATTCATCTATTTGTATTCATCATCCAACGGTTTGAGTTTATCATCAAAGATGCAATAAGGTCAGTACTACTCGATAGATTACTTCGATTTTCTTAGACATCTATACGGTGCCTTGTCAATGGCCTTCGAACGATAATGTATTAGATTTTTTTTTTAAATTCAAAACATGATTATATGTTTTATTTCTTTTCTTTAATTATCTTGTTGTTCTTAATTACAAATTAAGTTTAAAAAGTGTAGCATTCTTAATTTAAAGTATTTGATCGGACAAGTGGTGCAGTGATTAAAGCTTCGACACTTGGACCAGAAGGTACTAGGTTCGAAACCCAGCAGAAGCAGGATACAAAGAGAATTTTCGTCATCGATTACGATCGGTGATATTAATAAACATAACTAAGGTTGAAAATAGATGACTTTTCTTAGGCGCGGCTTTTATTAGTAACGTTTTGCTTGGTCGCACGGATTCAGCTTACCATACGTTTTTAACACTAGAACATCATTCTACAAGACACCAGAAAAAAAACAAACCCCATTAATAGGATGTCTAAATCATTCAACATCATCGACGACCTATTCAACTTTAATTTACCAAAGCATAACTTCAAAAACATCTCGAAGAATTTCTAAATTTTTAAATGTTAAATCTAAATTTGATTTATATTTTTGTTATGTTTGCAGTTTTTGGTAAAATTTTTTTATTTATGTTTTTATTTTTGTTTTAATAAATTTATGTTTTAAACTAAATAATCTGAAATCACACATGTTAATCACAGAATAGTTTCTTTGAATAAATAAATAATTAAATAAAAAAAAAGAGTACCATTTTCTTTTACTTTTTTTGACTGTTATAAAGTTTTTTCAATTTGTCAAAAACTTCACACTGCCAAGATCGGGACGTTAATATGAGATCATTGTTGTATTGAATTTTGGCATTCGAGATTCTTGTGAATCATTAATTCTGTAGTATTCTCAAGTAGGGTTTCAATGTATGATTACTAGAGTAAGCTACATTCTTCACAGTTTCCCAAAAAGAAGAATATATACTTTGCCTAAATGAGAATAGTTAGTTTTATTATAATTACAAGTACAGCGCATGTATGTATTTTACGTTATTATCGTTCTACACCGAGTATTGTAAGATTTGTAAGGTACTGAAGTAATGGGAACGTAGGTAAACGAAAATAAAAGTTTTAATTTTAATAATTTAGAAAACGAAATTTTTCACTAACTGTGTTCCACTGAAGTGAGCAAACTACTCACGAGTATTTGTTTTCAGTTACATTTACTCATACTCAAACGGTGCTGTAGATATTGAAGATGGTTTTTAGGAAACTCCGAAATCTACAGACAACTTTCCGACTGGCGATAGGAGGAAGAGCAAAAAATTAAGGGTTCCTCTTATGGCACTATGTTGTGGCCACCAGCTGACTTTCTTTTACTACGAATGTATACATAGATTTGGAATACACTACTCTTGCTTTTTAATGTGAAAAATTAAGCTTTCCAGACTGTTAGTAGAACTGTCTTGATTAATCAAAAAACATTATCCCAGCTTAAATTTCAGAAAAGTAATAAGGTTAAACCTTGATAATTGAAAATTTACTCTTTAAATTTATTTATATCATTTAATTCTTGGCCGCCTTTTGTAAACATTAAAAATTAAAAAGTTTTCATATAAGCTGCCACTTCTCTTACAGAAAGCAAACAGCAAATTTTGCAAGGATCTCTCAATCAATCGAAAAGTTTAAGAATGAAAGCTTTTTTCCGAATATTCAATCGGCCTGGTCAGACGCCGAAATGAAATACATTTTTCAAAACTTATCATTTCTGGTAAAATTTAGAAATTTATCAAAACTTTTTTTAAATACTATATACTTTTCAAAATATTTACCAAAAATCACTGGGACCTAATTTATGGTAACATTTTAAATATGAAGGTTCATAACGATCAGTCAATCGAAGCCGGGGGCGAATTTTTGATCAAAAATAACTTTTCGTCAAAATTATCATTTCCGCTTAAATTTTGAAAAACTGGAAAAATTCCTTAATCGTGTTCTTGTAAATGCTATACTTTTCAACCCGTCTGAACTGTTCAGAAAGTACAGATATTAAGGAACCACATATACGCACGAACACAAAGAGAATTTTCAATAGCAACTTTTTGTCTGCGACGTGGTAAATTTGCAAAAATATCGAATTTTTTCATGACTGTTATTGTTTATTTTACTAAGTAAAACGACAATAAATGCGACTGTTGCGTAAGTCTTGATTGTAAATTATACCAGTGGCACTATTCTGGCTTTCCCTGGGAATAGGGAATTGGGGAAATATTTTCATAGCATTTTCGTCCAAATTTTGTTTTTCTGGCCTCTAAAGGAACCAAACTTTTGTTCCCACTAAATTTTTATAGGGGAAACTATTTTTCCATTTCACTTTCTTTCGAAATTATTTACACCAATTTTATTCCCTCAGTAGTGTTACTGAGCCCTACGACGACCAACACGCTCGAAACGGGTAGTCTACAGTCGGGCTGTACCAGGTTCATTTTCGTCGTATTTCCTAGGCAGCACAAACTCTCGTGTTGAAATATAGCAAAAAAAACCATTCACCCTCTTACTCAACGTTTCGTCACACCACCATCAACCAATGATACACACTTAATTCATCTTTTATATATTATAACTATTTATTCATAAAACAAATTTGCTTACATAATAAATAACTATGTCTTGAATGTTTTAAATTAATTCGGAAGTGAAGAAAAATGTTAAAAATAAAATACAGGCAAAAAAACACAAAATTATGGCTTAAGCCAAGCGTAAAAACTTACCCGCACAATCTGCCTCAGAGTACTCCGGTTGACATACGTGTGGTATCTAAAAAAAATGTTTTTGTTTTTGCCCTTACACTTTTCTTCACTATAAGAAACTATATCAAACTGTATTTATTGCACAATCAAACAATTAAATACTATCTGAATATAAACAAAATTTCACTTGATATTTTGATATTTTAGAATTACGAGATAAAATTTAAACAATGAAGAAACTTTTCATTTTCTCTCAAACATAAACTATTTATCTTTATATATTATTCGCCTTCGATGTGGTTATCCTTATGTATTTATACGGTACAGTAGCTAGTCCCGAAACCATATACATATGTACGTATATACCAGTGCGTTGATACAGTTGAGTTTTTTTCCGTTAGGATAATACAACGCCTGATGACCGTTGTTCGAAACACACCCGTACGTTAAAAGTATCGATCCAAATTTCGTATCCAATTCTAAGATATTTGCGAATTTATGAGGATCCGTTCAATGTTATTACAATGCAGTTATCCGAGAGACCCCGCCTAGTTTTGTAACCGCAATTTTTTATACACGGAAGCGGCTTAAGAATAGATTCGTTCTGGATTCGGCAGAAATTTTCATTCACTCTTCACTTTATCAGGTTTTTTATTGTTACCGTCGACTTCGGTAATTTTGTTTGTTTTCCTTTTTTTTAAGGCTAGGAATATTTAGCTATACTTTACTACACAAAATTTAGATACTTGAATCTATTTCTTAGTCCGATATTGCGGTGTCCCACTTAGCAAATGAATTTATTTTTTTATATTTTTGATGTTTGTATCATCAAGCAGATTATAATTGAAAAAATTATATGTATGTAAATACATACTAGTACATACCGTTTAGGTACTCGAAAGTATTTAGCAATACCAATAACAGACTATAAAATTTAAAATATTGCATTTTTATATACAAGGCATCTCGCTATATACCCAAATGCAATATTGTACCTATGTGACTATAAAACTTCTCTAGGTACTTTTCGTATTTGTCTAACTTTGCTAGTAGTAGGCAAATAGGCAAAAGACAACCTATACTGCAGAAAAACCTAAATATTATGTACAGCAAGCACATACAAGTACGAGTATATGGTATACCCAAAAAATGTAATACACATAGGCATGCGATTTGGAATAGGAAAAATGATTTTAACATCACTTAAAGAAGCAAAATAAATTAGGTTGGAACGAAAGTTCCAACCTTATTGTCAATTCCAATTTTATTTTCAGTACAATGATTCGATAATCGTTACAGTAGGCTAGAAAAATACAATTTAGACACAAATGCTATGAAAATATTTTTCCCAATTCCCTATTCCCAGGGAAAGTCAGAATAGTGCCACTGGAGGCGTGTTGCTGGGTGATTCAGCGTACTCTGAGACCTGTTGTTTGTGTTAAGTATCTAATAAAATAATAACTAATTACAAGTTTACTATGTAATAGTTCTAGTTACTTTAGTTTCAGTAACTACAACAGTTGTTGAAAATGCTTTGGTCTGTTGAAATGTCATTTTCGCAGACTTAAGAAAACTGTAGCCCGAATTAAAGTTTTTTAACAAATAGCAGCATAGTTTTGCACAATATATGCATAGCGAGAAACCATTATTACATGCAATCCTACCAGAATGAAAGCAGTGGCGCCTGACAAGAAGTAATATAATTTAGGGACAGTCAAGGCTTATTAAGGAATTTGATGAAAGCTGATTTTGAAGTTTAGTGTAGCAAAGAACTTGGTTTGGCTTAGGTTGGCTAAGATGTCGTTAATATCTGTGATGGTGTTTAATTTTCGATAATCGATTGCTAGATGGTATATTTTTTAACCTGACACCTGAGGAAACAATCCACACTGGGGATTTGGATGGTCTGATTATGCCATCAACAAGTAATTGTTGTTTTTCATTCTGGCAGTCTTATTTTAAACACGTTGAATAACGATATGGTATGGCTCTAGAATATAATGGCTCGATATTTAATATACGAATTCCCCCTCTTACTGTTGTAGTGTAAGTTAACAGTAGTTTAGGAATCAGAGAAGACAAATCGAATTTTAGCTTTGTTGTGTCCGAAGAGGACTATGAAAGTATAATTTGTTGTTTTTAGGGTACTGGTACGGGATTCGCTATAAAAAGTGTATGATTTACGATGGGATTTTTGACGTATTTTTTTGTATGTACTTCTTGTTAGTGCGGATGTCTATAAAAATATAAAAGTTTTGACGCTCTTCGATACACACTCAAAAAAGGGTAGTGAATGCTGCTCCTTAATCTGAAAAATGGAGATCGTCCTGTTGTTCCATTTGTATATCTCTTCGATGTCATTTCAACTATCATTAGTATAGTTCGTTTACGTCAGATTGTTCATGGAATCCGTGTATTCTATTAGTGTTTGATTGTACTGAGAGTTTTTGATAGACTCCGAAATGTGGGTTTTTGCAATGTTGCTCGGAATGACATATATTCTCAGGTATTTCACCGGTTCGTATATACCTGATTTGCTTGAGGTCTTTTATTTATAAAATGATCGTACAAATCGGTCTGATTGGTCTAATTGATCTACTGACATTGGCAGTGAGAATGTTATGTTGGGAATTATAGGTGATTGTTGGTATATTGATTCAAGTAAAATTGGAAATTATTAACAAAAGGTTTGGAAACTTAATACCTAGTAATCTCGGGAGGCCGCTTATAAGATTTCTCATAATGGTGCGAGAGCTTTGTCTCTATTTGAATGGATCATCACGTCTATTATCGTTTGACCGATTTCCATAGCTAACGTGTATTTGGGGTTAATGAGAGATGGTGGTGATAGAACAGACAGCTGATAGAATTCTGGAATAGAATTATGTTTTCACATGAGCGTCGTCATTTGGCACTTAAGAGTATCGTATAGTCTTGATTATCGTATAAGTTGGTTAAGCAAATAATATCCAAATTAGCCATTGTACCTTACAATCTCAAACCCGTGTTCTAAATGGTGATCTAAATAGAGAGCGTGTATAAATTTAAGTCTGCCTGTTTTTTATCCGGGTTAATCTCGGAAACTATTAAACCGATTTTGATTAATTTTTGATGAAATGAAATGTTATAAATTTATAAATCTATATAAATGAAATAAAACTCTCTAATACCATATGTTTCTTTGGCAACTCTAGATCCCTTTATTTTCTGACGAAAATATTTTTTCCCAAATTGTACGAAACAACCCGTTAAGAATTAGCCAGTTTGTTAAAAAGAGCCTTTGGTAATTTATAGCAAATAGCGTTCAGCTGGTTCTAATATTATGAGTACCGAATGTAATATTTGCAACGAAAATTATACGACTATTTGCAATTTATGACTGATTATTCAATATAGGACTGCCACACGAAGTCCATCCGATGAAAAAACAATCATTTTATCATTTTTGAGATCGACTAAATTTCCATAATGTTGGATGCGTTCGTTCGAGATTGAAGCCAATTACACAAATCAATCAGAACCAAACAATTTGACTGTACGATATTTACCCAATCAGACGTACATCCAACCTTTATTTAGATGATTTTGCGGTGATATATTACTTTTATTGGCACGTCAAAATAAAAATGTGTCTGCGACTAAATTCATACGTAAATCTATTTTTCGATATGTACACCACAAATGTGTATACGAGAAAGTACATCACAGCAATAAAAATATTAGGATTAGTTCTGTGTATACATATTACATACATCGATATGTATATAGGCAATATACATATGAATTTTCCAAACATTTACCCTTGAGCCATAAATATTTTATTTGAAATATTGATTGCAGAAATTTTTATTCCGGATAGATATGCTGAAGATTGATTAGATTTGAAAAATTCACTTTTTTCTAATTTTGTAAATTGCAAAATTGAAAAATCGCAAAATTGGAAGTTATAGAAATGAAATTTATATTTTGTTAAAATTGAATGTAACATTCTTGTTTAGTAGCAAGGTAAGCACTTTTACTTACCAAATCATTTGTGGAAAGATTTATGTTTTTGAACGCGAATATACGGTTTTGATCGATTATTTTTCATAATTTAGTATTCCCGAGCTTAGTGCAAACAGTGTTGCTATTTTATTCGTAAATAAAATATACATTGATGTGTGGCTACAAAATGATTCCAATAGTGCTCTTGATTAAATATTCTGATAATCATTAAAAGTTGAATAATTCGAAAGTTAACTTAATAGTAAGAAACATTTTTAATATAAAAGCGCAAAACTTTGAATCTACATACAAACTCGAACATTGTTTCAATTTAAATAACAAAAAAATCAATTTTTGTAAAAAAAGAAAATATTTCAATTTTCTTCTTATTTTAAAATTGTTTGTTATAGTCGTAAGAACTCAGAAGAAGTATAAAGCGTAATTTTATCATTTTCGTGTGAAAATTAAATTTAAAATCAAAATTCAATTTTCTCTCTCTCTACTGTTCCAATCTTTGTTTATTTAATCTTAACGAACGTTAAGTTAAAAAAAATTATAAAATATTTGAGGAAAATGAAGAAAAGAAGGTAAGAAGATTTTAATACAATCGCAAGTGGTGACACACACCCAACAAATAAACAAACTTCTTATAATCCCAACTACCTCCGCAGTTGAAGCGAACGAAGCATATAGCAAATCTAACAAATTGAAAAAGTATAACCAAGAATGGAAAATGAAAATAAAGAATACGAGAAAAAACAAATTGAAAATTGGAAAAACCATAAAAACAAATAATTTTGAAAATGGATCGTGTATGCTTAAGGAAACGAACTCTTCTGAAGTTTTACTATAAAAAAATTTACATTTCGTGTGTATCTACTATGGGTAGATATTTGGGAAGAAATTGCAGAAATGGGGAAAAACTTTATCTGGTTATTTCCTATTTCGTTTCTCCGCTTCTTGAACATTTCTAATTTGAATAGCGCTCTTACACAAAGCACACAAAGCACAGCATATGTAGTACGATGATAAATAGATAAGTGATTGTTTTTCATAATTTATATACGTTGTGCGATGATGATGATTATGATGATGATGGTGATTATCACCATTTCTTGTATTATCCTCTGACGATTTACGAAAATCAAGAGGAAAATGTAGATTAATTTAGTGGATATTATGATAATTGAGGTTGAAAATTTGTTATTTTCACTTCTAATTGAGAATATGATTTTGTTTATGGCACATTTATATGGCGGTAACATTTGGCATTTTTATATTTTAATGTAAATATAGTGAAATGGACCAGCAACAAAAATGAACGACAAATTATTCGGAAAATGTATTATATTATGGGTAATTGAAATTTTTGTTGTCGTTGTTGTTGTTCGTATTTGTTTAGTATAGAAAACAGGGACGCAACTTGATGGTTGTTATATTTAATGTCCTTAGTAATAGTGCAACAACTCCAAATTGGGGCACATCAGAGTACGGGAATATTCGGATAAATCTAAATATACAGAAGCGTGGCAAAATAATTCAATTTTGTTTACACAATTTGAAATATTAATTGGATTTTTCATTTGTTTTCTTCTTAATTTAATATTTTAAGTAGATAGTTAAATTTTTGCATTTTAAAAAGCTTAACATAATAATAGTTAACTTGATTTACATATAATAATAAAAACGAGTTAAATAAATGGAAACCAGCAATGACAATAGGAGCTTGTCTATAATATTAAGCATTGCAAATCATTTGCGTGAAACTGAAGAATAACGATTCTTTGAATAATAATAAAACTGGTGCACAATATTTTTTAAAAGGCTATTTAGTGGGGTCACACTTAACCTCCAACACCCAGGCGCCAGAGAACTTTAAAATATTAAATCGGAATCTCCCATTTTTATTGTGAATTCGGATTCTACGCCTCGAAGTTTGCAAATTTTCTTCAAAAAACTCTTTGTTTTAATAGCAATAAATCAGATTTTCACCCAATTTTGGAAAATACTATCGATTGGTGGTCAAACAGATCCTAAATTTTTAAAACTAACCGGTGACACTAAGCTCAACCAATGCTCCATTACAATAAGTATTGCTAATTTAGCCAACTATGATGTGCATCAAGTTTTGCGTTCCAGAATTTCGCGAAAATTAGTATTTTTTCAATTTCAATTGCCCCCGTCCCTCTATCAGGGGGTGGTGTCACAAGTTTAGTGTCACAGGATAGCTTTCTAAAATATATTGGAGACGTTTATGTTTTCCATTCTTTTACCATCCCCGATATACATCGTGAATGTTGAAATGTGAATTCAGGAAAACTCCAAAAACGGAAAAAACTGTTTTACTGCTAAAAAATTTACGAAATGGGAACCCTATATTGCAGAAATGGAACTTCACTCTTTACCCCACGAACTACTTTTATTGAATTAGTACAAGATCTTTGGAAGTAGTAGAGGCTAACGTGTTTAAAAACTCTCACGGGTCTGCGAAAGGTAACTGCACCACCAATAGCGCCCTAATGTTGAATAAATGAAGCTAGATGATTTGTTAGAGCTCTCAAACTTACAGAACGCTTAGTGCTTAATGACAATGCAATATTCAATCATTTGTATAGAACATTATGAGCAGTATGGATGACGCTAATTGGAATTAATTAATTTTCCGATGTATGTAATATCAGGTTCGTCGCTTTTTCCTTTTGTTATATAAGGACTGGTGTCTATCGTATTTTATTGAAAACGTAAATCAGGTTTTTTTTTTGTTTTTTCTTAGCTTTTTCGCAGGTTTTCGAATACCATGAATTGATTGCAAATGGTCTTATTTCGAAGAAATTTTTTAGGGGATGTAACGATATAGTTGATTTGTAGTCAACCAATTTCTGGGTTGCAGTGGGTCTCAATTTCAAGAAAATTCGACTTGGTACCATTTTTAATTTGTTTTTTCTGTTGGATTTGATTAAAATTTCAGTTGGAGGGTTTTCGAGTGCCAGGCATCATAACAATGGGTCCAGATTTCGCGAAAATGTGTTTAGAAGTTCATTATTTGAATTCTTTTTTATAGCTTTTGAGTGCAATACCGGATATCCAATAATATTAAAACCAATATTCAAGGAATCGGTCGACTATGGGTATATATTTTGCAAATCGTATTATGTTAATCCAATCAGTAGTTGACAAATCAAACAGTTAAAAACTGTAATAAATCAAGAAAATAATTACAGTTCACTATACAACTTTATTTTGGGAGAGCATTAGCTACAGGTAACAGAGGCGGACTTAGTAATATAAGCCCTTTCTTTATTGAGTTCGATGATGCGTTTTTAAAACAAAATACTTTAATAATACAATGCAATTTATGCGTATGTCAAATCTCAGCTTAATATGTTTTCGCAAAAGTTAACATTTTGGGCTTTTAAACTTAATTTTACCTTTTCATTTTAAACAGCACTTTTTGCTCTCCTTCACATGGAATTTGAAAAAATTCAAAAATTAGTTTTTTGTCATTGAGACGGATATTAGTGTTAATTAGACTTCAATTATCTAAATTATTGCTTGTTGGAAATATTAACTGGTCAGTGAAATCTGGTTTCTACACATTTTCACCTGTTTAGAGTTCAGATTTCGAAAAATCTCTTCTTAGAGAGAGCCTACGTTACAAAGGTAATGTTCACACAAAATTTCATAATGCTAGGTTAAGCGGTTTGAGATGTGCATTGTTAGGTTAGTCAGTGCAGTCAGGGCATGTTGCAATTAATGATCTTTCAGTAATTGATCGATCTACTACGGAAAATTTTTTTTTTCATTTAACGCAGGATTCGATTTTGACGAATCTTAAATTGAAACATAGTCATGTGGGTCCTTTTATACGTTTTGTCATCTCGCGCGAGCTGTTGATAACGCTTACAATTTTGGTAATGGTCCCCTACCCGAGTTCATAATTTAAAAGGTATTCAGTTCAAACGATTTTATGTTTTCGTTATGTTTCACTAGTTTGTCATTTCTCAACTGATGGGAAATAGAACTTATGATTACATGATGCAAATGAGAATCTTGTATAACTTCTGGGGCATCCCTTTAGAAAATTGCAAATTTGAATGTATTATTTGTTCAGGGGTTCTTCGTGGGAGGATATCAAAATCATCTTATTTCCCTGCTTCATTAGTGTGTCGATCAATAGAAATGATCAATAGAACACCAATGTTACATTTTCAAAATTAAACCTAAAGTTTAATCAAATGAAATTTTAAGGAGTTATTGTTAACACAAAATTTAAACATAATATGTGCAGTACATCACACACCATTTGTTTGACTTATTTATTTTTTTTTTTTGCTGATGCAATACATTTCATTGAAGAATTTTCCGCCTTATTTTTAAGGTTACACATAATCAGTTTCTAATTTCAGATTAATGAATCATTGATCCAACGAATCCTAACCAGGTCCGCGGGCTGCAGGTGCATAAGTTTTCACTTATTCTTTTTCCTTTTTCAATGCGATCACCCAAATTTGTACTAACACAAGAAACGATTATTTGAAATTGTTGGTAAAGTTGTTGTTGTATTGTCTATCGTTGCTGGCTTGTGGTTACGTCAAAAATCCTTCAACATTTCTTACAACCTTAAATATTTAACTATAGCTAGAATCATTTACAATTAAATACATGTAAATATCATCTGCAATTACTGTGATCTGATTTACCTAAATTTTTTGATAATTTAAATGTAGTGTGAGAATTTTGTTTTTATTCTTGTATGGCGTACGGTCCGGATGCAATGTCATTAAAAAAATTCCAAATCAAAAAATTACAGTTTATTAGGAACATTTCAAATTTTTTATATTCTTTATTTTGGCAAACCACGCAAATTTTAATGTATTCGCAAAAAATGAAGTTGTTTTATTTCGTTTGTCACAGGTCGCTGTATTACAATATGTTTCAACATTACCTTGTCATCACGTCAACAACCATCAAATCAAAACGTATTAACAATAATATGAATACCTTGTCGATGTTACTAATAATGAAAAGCAATTTGAATATAACAAAAAATGGACCCAACACACCGGAAACATTCGTATGTAACACAGGTGGGGAAATTTTATTTTCCTATCAATTTAATATCGAGACGCTGCGACAATTTTATTATTTTCTTTCATCCTGTGATGGTAAACAACAAACTTGACTATACTCCTCGCGTAGACCATACATGTATGTACGTATACATTATACATCTCTACAGTTAATAATAATAATCATATAAAAAAAATCACAAAATAATCGATGACAAAGTACTGTAAGTAACAAGCATCCATTGTTGAGAGCGTACTTGTAAAGTGGAGCAATTTTTATTTGGTTTGAATAAGCTCATTCAATGTAGAGAACAACACAGCACAGCAAGCATGCACACAAGAAAAGCTTTTCATTTTTATTAATGCATTTTTAAAATTTCCATTAAAACTGAAAATTCATATTTATTCTGATTTATTGTTGTTGCTGTTGTCGTTTCCCTCGTGATGATGTTTATTGTTTAGCTTTTTTATTGCTTCGTTCATTGCGGGAAACTGAAATGTCAAACTAAAACATACACACACAATCACACAAAAAATTGTGCACGGAGGATTTAAATTAGTTCGAGATATGTTTACATTAGAGAAAGAAAGATTTCCCAACTAAAACTTTTTAAACAACTTTGTATACTTTTTTGTATGTATAAAGACAAAAGGTGTATACGTACATAGTGAATGTTAAAGAGAAAGGTAATTTACCTACTTCGAGTATATAGTTGGGATAAAAAAGGAACTTATTGTTTAATCCTTGGATTTGTGTGTTCAATATTTGTGTATGCTGTATGCATATTATGCGCTCTTAAGTAAATATTTAAATATAAGAGCAAATGATTATATAAATTTTTATTGTCAATTTAAATAAAAATTTCTCATACGTATAATATTGCTACGACTAGGCGTAGCCTATTCTTATTTATGTAGACAGGCTTATACTGCAGGTTAAATTCTATTTATAAAAAAAAAACTTCGACAATTTAAGTTGATTTTGGAAAAAACAATCTAATTGAATTTCAATTTCTAAACGTTAAATCTGTGTAATGCAGAAAACAAATGTTTAAAAAACTTTCTCTCTTTCAGAATATGTAACAGAATTTATATTCTATTTTAAACCATAAGAATCGCTTGAATCCCCCAAAAACAATCCGAACTGTATATCTAATATAGAAACAACTTTTCCTTATCATCTCCGGAAATAAAAATATTTTTAAAACTAGCAATGTTCTTTCTTAAAATGGAAAATATTTCTGCACTATGTACTCGTCGCTACGAGTATACAGTATACAAAATATCACGACAAGAGAAAACGGAATATTCAATTTAAACAAACAGAAATTGTTCATCAGATGATATGATAAGAGGAAAAATAATAACAGACGGAAAAAGAATCTAGTAAAATTTATTTTGCGAGTTGGAAAAAATAAAATAAAATTTTCATCTTTCGGCATTTGCAATGTTGATGACACAGATAACATACAACAACTATATACAGTATTTTACTATATATGTCTGCGAGTATAGTGAGCAAACTGACACAATTTCCAAAACGACAACAACAATGACAAAAAAATAGGAATAACGACAGGAAATATATTTTCCTATTATGTATTATGATTATTATATGATTTTCCTGATCAAATAAATTTCCATCGTTTTTCTTCATCTTAAAGTGTTACATATATTAAAGTGATTTGAATACATAAACAAACAAGCAAAATACACATTTTCAGTGACAACATTATTAATGGCGGATTAAGATAAAAACGATATTGTTTATGCTAATGGTCCTTTACATAATATTTTTGTTTCACTGGTGTAAATATGTATATTAACCCTTTGAATTGAAATAATATACCAATAGGCAAAAATCAGATTTTACTTCCAGAAAAGTAACGAATATATGTTCATAACGTTATAAGAACACATACTTCAAGTTCTCGTATATAAGGGTTTATAGTAACATGGGTGACCCCCGTTCCATAGGGTAAGAAAGCATTTTACTGGTTGCATCTTTTGGTTGGTTTTTGAACTAGTGGTTGCTTACAAAATTGTGAATAAAATTCTTTCTCCTGGCATCTTAATATACAATACACATGTTCCGCATCGTTATCAAGAATTGAACAACAGCGATAGGACTTTACGATGAATTTTATAGAAAGCCCTGGGGATAGGCCTTCACAAAGTTCAATTACCGGTGTGAAGTTTTAATCATTTTTCAAAATTGTGTTTAAACAATTTAGTCAAAAGTGCAGTTATACAATATGAAGAAAATGTAGCAGGGTGAATAGCCTGAATGAATGTGAATCCCATTGGATTTTACGTACTTTTATAGATTAATAATCTATATTATTATAAATAATAATAATATCAAGTATCCTTGAAAAACATGAAACCTAGAATAAAATCCTCGACTTCAGGAGTTCATCAGGGCTCAAAAAGCCCCCACTTTCTATACTCAAATGTTTTAGTACCTCGACTTATTTGTGGGGAGCCGTCAAAGACAAATGTTATACCAAAGACGACTGAGGCTTTGAAAGACGTAATTAAAGTGATGATTATTGAAACAGAGGCTTAAACGATTGCAAATGTACTGAAAAATTGGGTCGACAGAATGGGGTACTGCAGATCTGGCCAAGGTAGTCATTGGAATGAAATAGTATTCCATTGTTAATCGGAAGGTGCACTCTAGAAAATGAAGTACTAATCATTTGAAAATAATTGTTACATTTTGATTTAATATACATTTCAAAAATGAACCAAAGATTGCTGCACCTTGTATTTAGTTTTCCCTACATTTAACGCATACCTAAAGATCACGAAATAAACTTTCCATGTAAATTTGGAGGTTTTTGACCATTCTTCTGAAAAAAACTGCAAATTTGATTAACGTGAAAAATGTTATGTTATGTTTTTATTCTATGCAATCTGTTCCGGGGCCTAAGCACTCCCAACTCTTTCGCGGTTCACTTTTGACGCCCTACCTTACGCATTGCTTGCCAAATCGAGGACTTACGGCTATAGGTCCGATTTACGTAAAACCATCTGCCGATCGTAATCAGATGATGAAAAATCCCTTTGGCCTCTATTGGGATTCAAAACCGGTACCTCCCGATCCAAACGCCAAAGCTTTAACCACTGTGCCATTTGGTCGGTTAACGTGAAAAATAATGATTTAACATTTTTTCGACGGTGACCGAAGTTTTCTTTAATCCTTTATGAATAATGATTTAATCATTCATTCGATTTCTAAATAGAATCATAGATATAATTAAATTTACTAACACTTGTTACGGAATGGTTCAACACCATCCCGCAAATATTTTATCTAAACACGTAGAGGCCGCCGTCACGGTGATTTTGCCGACTAGATCTCACGTGGGAAGTTAAGGCTTGTGTGTTCTTGGTCTACACCGTAGAACAGAATAAACAGAAATAAAGCAAACTAAAAAACTGAAAATAAATTAAGTGATCCCATAATTCGTCACACGAAACTTGAGGAACGTAATAACTAAAATAATAACCGAGTGTGCCCACCCAGAGACAACCGGATCTCTCCCAGTGACGAGATAAGTACTCAATCTGCTGAATAGATGAATAGAACCCCTCCCCTCCTCCCCCTCCCCCGAACGACCCATCGAGCTCGACTGCCCGGTCCAGTCACAACGAAGCAGCATTTGAGAGTAGGGACATATCTTCAATACATCAGGCTTCTCTTCACCCGGAGAGACCTCCAACTAATCCTCCACAATTCACACTTCGGCAGCATGAGATCGCCAAAGTTCCTTGGGTGAACCGTGTGGATTTTACGGTCGTCCCCGAATGGACAACACATATGATGGTCTCGCCATTCCAACGCTGTGGATGTCCTGCCAAAGGGATGATGGGGAGTGACAAGCCCAGCCTGTAATTATGGAACCAACACTAAATGAGAATTTCCCCTCCCCACATACCGATCCGAAAAAATTTAGAACTTCATTTTATTGTTCATGCAGAAAACAACACCAATAATAACCGGAAATAGATCCGGGTCGAGAAAAAATAAAAAAAAATGCAACCGAACGCCAGGATATGTCCCCGTGCTGTATTTTTATTATAAAATTGATATCAAAGATAAAAAAAAAAGCAAAAAGTAAGAAGGGATAAGGGAAAAGAAGAAATATTGAACAAAATGGTTAAATGAGAAAATGAGAATTGAAACAAATAAACGTAGAAATGAAAAAAAAAATAGAAAAATGAACGCCTCAAAATTCTGAGGCGAGACCAACATGCATCCCGATCGCGCGCATCATCACCGTTATTCTGTGCTCGATTACAATACATACTAATATGTATATTTAAAAAATTTAAAAAAAATTTAAAATTGAAATTTGGAGAAGTGAAAAAATACAATTTAAAGAAAAAATAAAAACAAATGGTACCTTTCGCCCTTCGGTTGGGCGAAACAACAACAAAATTTCGAAAAAATTTCGATTCCAAAAATTTTATTTATGGCAAAATAAATATATATAAATTTATGACGATTGTTTCTATAATCTAACAAACAATGTTTTAGAAACACAAAAAAAAATATCCAATGGACAGCAGTCAGTTTCCAATCCTCACGAATATTCAGCATCTAAGAAATAAAAAAAAAGAAAGAAAATATGTGATAACAAATTTCAACAATGAATTAAATATGTTTTAACGATAAATTAATAATCTACAAATTATTTCCACTATTTCTTCGACTTGGAATCTGCTATTTTCGGATAAATCTAATATTAGAAATTGTTGGGCGCCATCTTCTTGTAATAAGATCCCGTCACGCGTTATAATAACCAGTTACGTTCCAAATTGCTCGTTCATCTTAGATACAAAGTAAAGTAAAAAAAATATAAAACCAGTAAAAAAACCGGAAATTTACTTTCTTCCAGATTCTGTAAGACTCACTGAACAAATTTGATCACAATAATAATTATCAAACACAAAATAATAATAATAAAATAATTAAGACATGAAAAGGAACAGCTTACCCGAAATTACCTTGCATATAAAATATGAAATTGAGTTTTCTTCCCAGGTGGTTGATTGTAAAACGTCATTAGCTGGTTTTCTCACGTACGAATAAAACTCCAAATCCTTACACGATTTTCACACTCAAGGCAATTTAGCAGACGTTAGGTGTCTTCCCGCTTTTGGATAAATGTTGGGCGGCTTCCCGTCTTAAGCCGTAAATTGGAATGGCCTCAACTGGCCACCCGTAAACCGTAGATATCGTTGGGCGATGTGTCGCCAAAACCGTTAAAACTTGTTGGGCGTTGTCTCGCCCAAAAACCGTAGGATAAATGGCTTCATCTGGCCACCCGTAAGTTGTGGTGTCTTTCACCGATACCAAATATTTTTTTTACAAATAGCTGTTTGACTTGTATGTTGCGGCGTACACCCGCCTTTGAATGTGGTACCCACCGAAATCTCAGTAACCGATGACAATTAACGGCACCCGTTAATTTAATGAGATATCCTTTGATAATTCGGTCTCTGTGGAAAAATTTGTACCCGTTATACTATAATGTAACTCGGTCGGCCGCCCGTAAATAAAAAAATGTGGCACCTTCGTACAAAACCAGGCCACGTAATTGTTGCGACCCGCCCTTAGTTAACTGTTAAGGCCTTACCGCCGTTATTAAATAGTATCCGGGCAACCGTAAATATTGTTCCACTTTGATTACTTTTCGATTCTTTTATCACTTTTCGATTTACTACTTCAGACTTCTATTTTAATTTAAACGAGAAATTTAATTTAGCACCGATTTTTTATATTGAAAGAAATTGTATGGTTTTGATTTGACAATGCTCTACCCATTCCTACCGCGCATTAATCGCACACAGCAAAACGAGAAACACACAAAAAAATACTCCTTTATATCTCACTAGTCGCGCTGAAGCACAGGGTATACATTCGCAACGACACGGCGCGTGGATAGGAGGCTAATTTCCATAAAATCAAACTTTATTGTTTTGTTTAACAACTTTATTTAACAACAGACAGCAATGCCATCAGTTTTAATCAATCAAAAATTCAAAATAAAAACTATAAGAGTGTAATGGACCGTATTGTCGTAACACACTTTCTAATTTTTCTTTTTAATATATAATTTAGTGAATAAATGAGTTATTGGACGCTAATTATACACAATGTTTTGTTTACTTTGTTAAATTTGGTCTTATGAAAGTGTCAAATTTTTATTTATGCCATAAAACCTATTTCGTTTCTCGATAATTTTTCAAAAAGTTTGATGTCCGACGGTGATCCTTAACTGTTTAGTAAAATCAATAATTAGAAAAAAAGTTGACAAATCTTGTTTATACATATACTTGAAGAGGAATTATAATTAAAGATTAGATTTGGTTCGATTATTGTAACTGTCCTCAAGGACCGACGTAGACACAGTTTAGCTCGTATATACTATACAAGTTTTCTATTACTCGTTTGAACCATCAAGAGTTATGAAGTATAGACTAGCTCTGAAGTCTACTTTGCATATGTCAGTGAATCCATTAAATGGGAGCTCCCAGAAACTTTATTCTGCTTAGTGAGTATTTTTCTCCGCTTCATCTTCATAATTAGGACAGTAATCACGTGCAGTGATATCAACTTTCTAAATTGAGACAGATCTAGTTTTAACCAAATCTACTTAGTTGTTACACAAAAGAGGCGATCTAGCTCACCTATCGTTAGTAGCCAGATTTGGATTTACGATTTGACTTAAATTATCATTACATTATTTTGTATTTTCTTTACAGTTTGACATCAATGGAATAAGCGATCTTACAGTTTACTAAATTATTTTAACACTTATAATAAAAAGTTAATAATATCGAACTTTATCAAAAGAAAGCTTACTGAAAATTGAAATTAACTAAGGAAACCAAAAAAAAATCATTAAATTAATAAGCTTTTGGTAAATCCCGCACGAAAAATATCTTAAAGCATAAACAAAACAAAAATCTTAGTCAGTTAATCCAATAAATTTGTCAGAAAGTTTTTTTTTTATATAAACAACCATGAGTATCTATTTCTTATCCGCCAAGATCTTTTACCCTTTTTCGGCGTTGTTATTGCCGTTATTCGTTTATATACCCATAATTGAATCTTTTCTTTATTAAAAGCATATTTCTAATCTTGTTATTTCTTCTTCATTTTATTCCGACCCTTTTATTGAGTAACTGTATATATTCGTATACAAATACAACAAACTTGTCATTTCTTTCATTTTTCGCGAGATTTTTTTTTATATGTGCGTATTCGACGTTGATGTACCCGTACGCCAAATATTTAAAATGACAAAAGAAACGTAAAGTGAGTACCGTTAAATTGTTCACCTCTTCTACCCTAGTTATTGTGTGTAGGGCGGGTTTGATAACACGTACTCGGAAGTGGAAAATAAAATAAAAGTACAGATTAAAAAAAACTTTTGCAGTTTTCGAAAAAGGTACACTATATGAATACATGAGCACCTAAATAACATCAACAAATAACACAAAAAAAGTTAAATTGGAAAATATAAAAAATGAAAATTTCCGTTCTAAGGACGATTAGAATTCAAATGAAATTTTTAAAAGAGTTAACGTATCGAAGAACTGTGGATACCTGGTTGTAAATTGAATCCCAAATATTATTTTATAAAAGTTAAATGTGATAAATGCCAAACAGTGTTGGTGAGGAGAAGGAATTAAATTTTTTCATCCAAAAGTCATGATATATTGTCACGACTTGTGCCATTTTGGTAATCGCGTTCTAATTATGAACTTAAAGAATGTTTTCTTCGACACATTTTTACAATTAAGAATTTCTTATTTATTCAATTTTTTATCAATTGGAAATTGTGTTATTTTGACCTGTTGGGATTTTCCCTATTGATGCATTTCAAAATGAGTGGCGAACCCGATTCATTAATTTATTTGAAATACAATGGACCAACCGACCATTTTTAGAGATGTTCACAGCATTATATTGATACAGTTGGATATAGAAAATTCTAACGGTAAAATAAATTAAGTTCAGCTATGGTGGTATTTATTTTACATATAAAAAAGCTTATCCCAGAAATGTATGCTCACATGGGTAATCCAAAAAGCATTCGGATGAATTGGGAGAGACGTTTTATTTTTTTTGAAATTTTAATTTTGCACACAATTTTTGCAACTTAATATCCCACATCCTTAACATCATTGTGTAGGTTAAGATAGCTAGAATAGATCTTGGTTCTATTAAACTTATACGTTACGAATTTTAATAAAACATCATTAAACCAATTTTCGCTAGGTAAGGTAAAATTTACTAGGTAGTATTGGAATCCCGCCGATGTTATTTAGTTATCTTTTATATGAAATTTGGTGATACAGTATTGATATTTTTAATCCATTTCTAAATAAATTTAAACTCTCCATATTTAATATAATTAACAGACACTGTATCTTAAGAAAAAGAACTACATACACATATAATCTAATTATTTGAATACTGTTTTCAAAACTGTCATACAACCAAAAAATCTTTAACATACAAATCATTAAATTATTTATTGATGAATCCACCTGTTGATGCATCATCATAATGTTCAACATAATTACAATAAATTGGATCATATTAAATTGGATTTTTCATGCATTTTTTTTAATAATAAAATTATTATACCAATTTTATACTTGAAAATTTTTATAAAATAGAACGATTAATAAAACAAAAAGGTAGTAGACATACACACAACGGCTTATTTACTTCTTTCTGTGTCTTCACTTGCACTTCAGTTTGGGCCTCACCCGTGGTAATCCAAACTAATCTTGTGAATCTACAAACCATAGAATTTAAGTACTAAAAAATATTTAACAATTCGGCAGCAATTTCAGAGCGTTAACACCACCCAATCATTTCTATCCGCCTGCAAATATCCATCGTCCCTAAATTGAAATTACTTTGAAACCGTTACGTTACCATACACATTAATATCCTAAAATTTATAATATTTGTAAAAAAAAAAAAAACATACCTTGGAATGAACAACGGGAGCAAAATAATAAAATATCAAAAATCCATCTGAACACTTAAATACAAGAACAATGGTAAACGGTAAATATTGAAACATGTCATTAAAGCTCATCAATCAATTTCAAAAACGTTTCGTTCAAAACAAAAGAATTAAACTTTTAAACAATACAGAAATCATCATTATTGCTAACATGGTATACGGTTTCGCACTCCTCTGTTGTAAGAAAACCTCTAAAATCTCGAGGTATGATTTATTCTTGCATCCATTAAAGGAGGAGGAGGAGGAGGAGAATCAACACAAAATAATACCATTGAATTTAAATTAAAAATCAGATGGTGTTTTATTCTTGGGAAACTTTAAACTTTTTGTGAAAATTAAATAAGTTATATTCATGACATGAATTTATTTATAAGTAAAACAAAAGAACTAAACTGAAAAAACTAAATAAATAAATTGTTTATGATGCTAATTTAAAATAATAGTAATTATTATAATCTACAACTTTTTACGTCTTATGTACGAGCGCACGAGTACTTTGTAAGAGATGCAATTTTCTTAGGAAACTCTTGTTGTTAATTTTCCTCGGTTTACATTTATTTTTTGTTTCCAACTTGTCGTCTAATTACTCTTTGGCTAAATTTGTTGAATTATTCTATGCAATTGTGTTGAGAATACGGAATATGTGTTGGTTATTTATTGTGCTTTACTGTGTACGGCTATTTCATACCGGAATTAATTCTACATCCCTTAGAATTTATTAACATACATCACTTAAAATGTTGCAATTGTTCATGTGCAATAGTTCCCGCAACATTTAAAAGTTCATTCTACAATAGAATCGAATCACTAAAGTGCAACAACATTTTGATTGTTACAATTTTGCTATTTTGTTAAACTCATGCATAGAACTATACAAATTTCCGAAAGCTGTTCACATTTTATTTATTCATTTATTGGGAAAACACCCGTTTTATATCCCACTGATATTGTTGTGTAACCAATTTTTTTGATGTTTAATCGGAAAAAAGCTTTTTATGATTTCAATTTCGACAGAATCCGACAACACAAAACACAATAAAAACTTTTCCTCGGTTATGTAGCACTAATTGTGTTTACATTCAAATATAGCAAATGTAAAAATCAATTTATAATTCAATTCAAAATTTTTACAATTCTATGTGTGAACAGGAAATCCGGCCGAATCCCCCCCTAAATCAAAATTTTGTAACCGAGAAATATATTTTAATTTAATCCAATCAACTTCGTCTTAGAAATATATCTACTCGTATATTGAATATCTTGTATACGTACATCCGTACTCATACATCTAATATACCCGGCGTATATAGCGACCAAATTGTAACTTAATTATATTTTGGAGGATAGTCGAGTAGCAAGATAGAAGGAAGAAAAATAAACCTGATTTCTGATAAATGAAAATATATAGAAGAAAAGGGGTGGTATAAGAACATAATGTATACTTTTCTTATATTTTTACGTTTTTAATGTGGCCCCATGGGACTTAGCGGTATTTTTAACATTGAAAAATTATTCTGCAAGAAAATAGTATAGAATCCTCGTCTATGCGCATTCGGTACATACAAATAGGGCGATCTAATTTTGGAAAAATATTCTATTGTTGTTATGCGGTTAGAAATAGACCATTAAATATTTTAAAATGTCGCACTTGCAACATCCTATTACGAAATTAAATATGTATTTCTTCTTTACATGTGTGCATTGGGCCTTTTGCATATTTTTGTTAATTTAATTAGAAAAATAATTAAATTAAAATTTTGGAGAGATATTCTAAAATAATCTTATCCTATTTTGTTTGTCGTAATTATTACGAGGTAATCAGAACTTCGGTTTGAATAATAACAAACCCGGAAAATTGGCAAACATCATACATTTCCTGTATAAGAAAACTGATGGTAAAACGAGTCAGATACATCTACTCTATCTAGATGATCATCAAATTTAACATTTTCTCATGATACACGATGAAGCGATTAAAAGTTCTAATTGCATTAAAATTTGGTAGGATATATGGAAAAAAAACTTTCCAAGAATGTAATTACGATATAAAAAAATACAAAAAACAACTCAAAAAATATTCCGGTTCTTCTTTAATTTGACGCTTTCAGACCAATCAACACTTGTCAACATGCCGAGTAAATCACACCCAACGTTATGAATATGTTTAGCTTTATGAAATTTTCAGATCAAATTGGCGATGATTTCACTAACTATGATGCCAGCAGTTGGAGGACGTGAAAGCGCCCTTTTAGAAAAATTTGTTTTTAAGCATACTATTGACTATTGGAGTCGTAATTTATAAACACTTTTTACATGGAATCACAACTATTAAAATTTGCCCCTATACCAATTTTTAATCGTTTCGTGAGCGCTGGTAGTCATATTTTACATGGAATCACAGCTTAATAAAGACATTTTTATTAATCACTTGTTTTTTGTTTCGCAGTTATTTTGAATAATTTTCAAAAAGTTTAAAAAATCACTCGATCGATTTCGACTTGTTAGGTCATCATCAGGAGTATCTACTCCTGATGATGACCTAACAAGTCGAAATCGATCGAGTGATTTTTTAAACTTTTTGAAAATTATTCAAAATAACTGCGAAACAAAAAACAAGTGATTAATAAAAATGTCTTTATTAAGTATTAGTGTGTTTCGCCAAGTGCCTACGGCCAATAGCGTAAAAAGAATCACAGCTTTATTTAATTCCAGTAGGTGGTGTTTTCTCTACATTACCAATCGTCAACATTATATTATGTTATTGAACTTAAGCGTTGTAACAAAATTGTTGATATTAAAACGATATGTCGCTTGATTGTATCGGAGTGAGAAAAAATTATCCGCCTCCACCGGAAGTTTTGAGTATTAAGCCTATTCAGTTAAATTTATGACACTCTTTAAAACGTTTTCAATAAGACAACAAAATTATTACTTTTTCCAACACCTTTCCAAAGATATGTCACAAGATTTTATTGGAATGAGCAAAATATGACTGCTTATTTGTTCTTCAACCTTTCCAATTATATGCGATTCGTATATATTCCATAACAAAAATTTTGATTCAATCAAAAATGAGAACCTTGTAACGACAGGACCTTTAGGTCATACCCATAACAGAATATCCAAAGTCCTCATCTGCAGCATTTGTCTTAAACATTACAAATATAGTATATTGTTAATTTTGCATATTTATTTTCTTTCGCCCCATTATCTTTACAACCATCTAAGAGCCACACACACTTCCTATTTTCCTTGTTGTTCATAGTTTCAACACACGATACCCGTTCCATAACGATAAAATGAGTAAATACCGAAATGTGTTCCCCCTGAAAACTGGCACACAAAATAAACTCGGAGGAAAAACCAGAATTACAAATTAATCAAACCAAACTGGATGTTGCTCCCTTAACTACCATTCTTCCTGGCCCAACACTACGTGTCTCCTAATTGAGACCATACAGGCTTGTTGGTGCTACAACTTGTACCACTTTGCAACCACAACTTTCCAAACTATCACACTAACAGTAACTTTCTGTTTTGCTGCCCTGATGCCTATAGAAAATTCTCCGGATAGATCTCACACCACTCTGCTACCGCTCTGAAACCAGTTTCGTTCAATCTCAAAAACAGCCAAAACTCACAAATTTAATTCAATTGACCTAATATGGTTTTTCAAGTGAAACAGTTTATTCCAAATTGCACAAACCGATAAATTATTCAACTTATCCCGTTTTAGGGCCAAAGTTTTGATCCTCCCGAACTTCTCAATGGTTATATGTAGACTTCTTGCGTCCGTATCCTCGGTCCAAATCGGTTTATTTCTTACATCTACTGAGAATCAACTTCTTCTTGATTGTGTACTATTAAATAATTATTCTTAATCTTTTCGGTACTTGAAAGTGTTATTACAGAAAACGTTAAACAAATTACCTCTGACTGCTCACAGAATTGCTCGAAAATTATAAAAAATCGCATATCCGCACCCCGATATATTCGTCGCAAAGTAAATCGAGTAAATTGAACGCTACTTTCAGTTCTTCCTTCTTATATTGAAGGTCACGAGTTGCAAGAAGTGGCAGCTGCATTACGAAATATGATTCGCGAGTCTACTAGGTATTCCTCACATTACATCGTCACGATCAGATTATGATTACGTAAATGTCTGTTAAATAATGATGATAAGTCATCCATTACTTGAAAGTTTCTTATAGTAAAGTGGGACCTTCAAAGCAAAAATCTAAATGTTATTCCCGAACAATAGGTTTTTGTGAGTTTCTTCACACAGTACGACGTTGCTAATAAATTTTCCTCAAAATTAGCTATCAAAATTGTTCCTGTCATAATTGTATCAAAAAAAAGGAAATGTGGCGTAGATGATGTTAAAGAAGACAGCAAAGTACTGAGCACGTTCATTGTAAAAGCCGTATGCGTTTAAATATGGTTATGTTCCGCCCGGGTGTTGCGTACAGTGTTCCCAATGTTATTTGTTCCAGGCAGTATGTGTACACGACCAGAAACTCACACTACCGGAAAACACAAAAAATAATAATCTGCTACATTCGTGTTTTGGAAAAGTTTGATAAAATTAGAAAACGGCAGCGGCTCGAGATCGGTCAAATCAAAATTTTGCAGTTAAAAATCATTATCGTGTGAATGTGTTTGCATTTATTAATTTATTTACAACAAAAAAAAAAAATGATAAAAATTAAAAGATTCTAAATCAATTTTGCAATCAATACAAGTTTTTCAAAATTTAAGCGGAAATAACTTTTTCTGACTAAAAATTGTATTTAACAAAAATTCCACCCCAAAAGCTTTTACCATAAATTGGCAGGTCCCAGTGGTGTTTGGTCGAAATCGGTCTACCGGAAATGACAACTTCCATAGTAGCTTTCCGTTTTTTACAAATATTTTGAAAATATATAACATTTACGAAAATCGATTTAAAACAACAACATTCTAAATTAAATGTCAAACAAACTTAGTTCAGATGAATTATTAAGTTTACCGGAAATGGCTAGGTTTGATAAAAAAAAATGTTTTCACCAAAATTCTAAATCTCTACTGGCACTATTCTGACTTTCCTTGGGAATAGGGAATTGGGAAAAATATTTTCATAGTATTTTTTGTCTAAATTGTATTTTTCTGGCCTACTAAGGGAACAGGTTTGGTGTTAATATTATCGAAACAAAGTTAAATGGGAAAATATTTTTCCCTATAAAAATTTAGTGGGACAAAAGTTTCCCAATTCACTTTGTTTTAAAATTTTTTGCGCTATATATATATATTCTTTCAGTAGGCCAGAAAAATATAATTTTGATAAAAATGCTACGAAAATATTTTTCCCTATTTCCTATTCCCAGGGAAAGCCAGAATAGGGCCACCTGTGACCCTATTCTGGTAATTCACTGGGAATAGGGAACTGGGGAAAGATTTTACATAGCTTTTGCCTATAAATCAGTTTTTTCTGGCCTACTGAGAAAAAAAGTTTGATATAAATATTTGTAAATTGGGAATAATTTTTCCGCATAGCGAAATTATCAGGGAAAGTTATTTCCAATTATATTTTGTTTTCAAAAAAATTACCACTAATCTTTTAGCTTAGTATGGCAGAAAAAATTTATTGAAATAGAATTAATATGTCAATTCTTTCCCCACTTCCCCATTCCCAGGGAATTACCAGAATAGAGCCACTAGGGGGTAAAATCGTGCTCCGTGAACAAATAAAAAAGAAAAGTTGTTTTCGTTGGTAGGTTTGAATTTGCCATAAGTCATTTTGATTTCACACATCGTAATTTTAAATTACGTGCGAATAATTTAACTACTAGGTTGCAAATGAAAAAAACTTTTCATTTTCATTATTTCATAGAAATTGAATTGACCCCGAGGCAGAGTAAAACCTCATACAAACCTTTTTCCATAATTGGAAGATCCTTGCGAAATTTGGTGGAAATCTGTGTACCTGAAGTGGCAGTTTCAATGCGAGCTTTTTGGATTTTTTCAATCATGTCGAAAAATTTAGCATTTACGAAGAACGACCAAGATTTAAATAAATTTGAAAATAAAGTTTTCGACCAACAAGGTTGATCTTGTTGGTTTTCTGAAAAGCAAGGATGATGATTTTGATTATGCAAGATAGTTTATCAAAGGTCTGATAAGTTTAATTTTTCGTTTCAGAAATCTAAGTATAAATTCGTTTTAAAAGAAAGTTGGGTGTAGGTGACAACATAATTACCCCTTCAGTTTTTGTTTTAACTGATATTCTTTGAAAATGTTTACAATTTTTGACTGTCAATAGGTTTTTTACCAATATATTAAATAATATATCATGTTACTAGTTAAATTTCAACAAATGTTTGTAACGGAATTTATTCCGTTATCAATTCTAAAAGCTCAACCCACACAATTCTCATATAATTATAATAATAATTTTTGAAGTAATTTTGCCATGACCTTGAAGAGATCATCTTCACTAAAATTCATCAAATATCTAGTCATGCCGAAATTACAAATGTTTCTCTGTGTTTGTTGTTGCATTCATATACCTAAAAATTCGTATAAGTTGCAATACAGCTAACATAAAAATATTTCTTGTTTACGCGATCCAATTGCAACCTACGTCACTCAATTCGTATATAATGTAATTATTATATATTGCAAACGTAAGTATTTGATTTGTAATTGGATTACGTATCCATATGTTGTTTATGTCCGCGATAAAAGCAAATGATCTACTTTCCTACTTAAAGTTAATCGAACGACCTAAGTAGGAATTTAAAACGTTGCAGTTTTCACGGCATACATAAACTCCCCAAGTGTTTATTTTATAACACTTTTTTTTAAATGGGCGGTATTTATACATTTTGTCAATATGGCAGAAATAATTATATTTGGTTGAGAGAGTAGCACATTTTGTACTAAAAATTTTCCCCTCCCGCCTCAACCAAGTAATATGTAAAAATACCGTACCAAAATTTTGGTAAGGGTTCAGTTTTTTGTTAGTTTTGGTCAGTTTTTATAAGTCAGTCAGAGTTTTATTAGTGGTTTGGAGTCTTGAGTTTAGTCGAGTGTTTAGTTTAAAATAGACTTCTATTTTCGGATTTTTGCAGGTAAAATAAATTAATTTCTTTCTGTGAAAAAAAAAATTCGATTTAATTAGTTTTGAGTGTTCGTAAGCTGACTAGCCGAGATCGTTATTCGATTATTTGAACTTTTGGAAGTCAGCAGTAGCAGCTCGGCTATTTGCTAAGTATAAAATAAATAATAATAAGTAAGTATAATACGCAAAGCGTACGTTGGTTGTCCTTCTGGAAAAAGGGACGGGTGGTTCTTAAGCAACAGTGCCTCAGGCAATGCACACCCTTCTACCAACAACGTTTTGTGGATCTAAACACTTACTAACCACTAGGGCCGTAGGCCAAAATAAATTAAAATCACTAAAAAAAAAATGCTTTTGGGTAATAATGCTACCCTAAACTAATTAATAACCACGGCTTAATAGCCCTAAACATCGTTGGAGTATACTTCAACACCTATTGGGTCCGGGTCCCAATATCTCCTCCCTATACCCACCATTTGATGGCATGCATTATGCTGTCTCTTCTCTCCCTTTTATTATTCAAATATGCGGTAATCTAGGCCGTAGTCTGAGTACCCCGAAACCCACACTGTTCCCCTCTGCCGGCTTGAGCTGCGGGAACCGACGCCGCATGGGGTACATAACAGATGACGGCCATTCTATGAAACAGGGATACTTATACGCCGAGTAAAAGTGCTTTTGTTTCATATTTCAAACTACACAGAAAAGAATAGTACATACCGGGTAAACATCATACATTTTTTTTTAAATATTAAGAATAATTTTTTAACGGATTGCAGTTTGTTTATCTTTATTAATAACATTTCGCAGATCGATCTGATTTTATCAAATTTGCGATAGCCATCTGGTATACCTAGCTAAAACTAAAAACTAATTTCTCCAATTAATTTATTAATATATACCTTTTTCTATTAATAAATTGGATTGTGAACAAATTAAAATGAATTATAAATGAAACAGAAACATTCAATTTTATTTATAATAAATTATTTAATGTGTTTTCCACGCGATTTTGTACAATTTGATGTAAAACCACAGGTTTTCTTCTTCGATAAATAATTGCTTATTGCTAACTGTCCCATTGGTAAGAATAAAACTACCGAAGAAAGGCGAACAGTATATTTAAATAAACCTGTAAAAATTTCTAGTTGAAAAGCTTTTAACTCTTTATAAAGTGAACGACTTACGTGCACAATCATAAAAAACCTGTAATACAACAAAATTAAAAACTTCCTGCTTCCTTTATTGTAAATTGTCACCAAAAGTTCTTATTGCGATAATTTATTAAGTTTTCATTATTTTAAACTTTTTATTGTTTTTTTTTTTTTTTGCTTTAAAATTTATCATTTCTTTTTCTATTTCCGTTTTGTTAATGTTTTCCTTGTTGTAGTATTATCGTCTCGCTTTGTTTTTGTATATTTATGGAGGTGAACATTTTATTGTCTGTAAATTTTAAGAATTTTACAGCAATAAATAGTCATATTCGAAAGGTGTGAGGACTTCACTAAACAATTCGAGTATATAAAAGTGTATTTCGAAAATAAATAAACTATCAACAGCACAGTATTACATGCAGGTAGATATATTAAGTTTAAGAAGGGTGGCAATCCAGACGACATTTTTGGGTATTTCCTGTTTCATTTCCCTGTCGTCCCCTACACCCTCGTTATCAACCGTTTATAAAATTTATTTCGGGGAGCCTGATCCTCTCGTCCCTTTGTAATATTTTATGTTAAGGTACCCGAAACAAATGCTCAAAAATAATCAAACTAAACAAGAGAAGTAATAAAACAATTTCAATTACAAAAACCAATTTTTAATTAAATTTTTTACATTTTTGGCGCATTCACAATTGTATAAGCTGTACGTATAATAAAAATCCAAAAATTGTTACAAATAAAAGCTTAACAAGAATAAATAACAATTGCTTATTTTTTGCCCGGTACGTCATGATATTATAGTATGTAATCAGAATAATACGTACGTACACAATCGTACATAACACAACAAGTGTAGTGTTGAAATAAGCCCATATTGTGTATTTTAACCTCAAATATTCAATTAAAAAGCGGAAATAAAAATTTAAATTTATTTGTACGAGCACAATTATACATATTTACGTATTTTACCAAAATGTTTGTGATTATCGGCATGTCGATTAAATATTTTATCCCTGATAGACTCAAGTGTTGTTGATGTAGTGTTTTATTATAAATTTCCCTATAATTGTTTGTTTTAACAACCAGAAAATCAAAGTCATCTGCCACAACCTGCGGCTACAACAAGTTTTGCATTAGGTTTATCCTCAAATTAAATTTAAAGATTTTTTTTGTGTTTAAATTAAAAATTTGTATACCAATAAAAAATACGCGTATAAAAGGTTTGAATATGAAATATGTATTACATTGATACGGGTATCGGGACCTATGGCACAATCGGCATTTGCGCAGAAGTTTTCTGTGTCGAATTTATGCACAAAAATATTACCTTCTTTTACGTAGTATGTAGAAGTAAGTACAGCAATCATGGAAAATTTTGATCTCGAGATTTTTACAGATTTACCATTATTAGTAAACAAAAATAGTTTTTAAAAAATCTCTGTGAGTGCGTGCATGCGTGTATGTGCAGGCAAAATGTCTGATTGCAGCGCTCTACACTCCAGACGGATTTGAGTGATCGGTATAAAACTTCATTGTTGTGATCTTAGACAGCTAGCAGGTAAATTTGCTCAGCTATATCTAAGTGTTTTAAAGTGATTTATGTTAGATTACCTCTGGTGCGAGGTCTAACAATAAAGAACACTTTGTTATCTTGACTATTACTTTATTCCCTTCAGCTTTACAAAACTAGTTGTTTTGTTAATTAAGTCCATACGGTTCTATTATCTTGCTCTTCATCTTTGGCGGTTAAGTGTACATTTACTTCGATTGGTTTTGGTTGCTCGGGAACGTTCTCAATTTGCGCGTTAAATTCGTAGCTTGTGTTGTTTCGTAGTCATTGCGAACCTGTCCACCAGAGACTGTGGCTTAAGAGTTCTTTAGTTGTTATTCCTTGGCTTGTGCAGTCATCTGTATTATCGCTTGACTTGATGTGATGCCATTGATTCGGTTTAGTCAAATTCCTGATTTCCGACACTCTGTTTGCAATATAGGATTTGTATTTTTGTATGTCGCTTTTAACCCATGAGAGTACCATGTTTGAATCGGTCCATGCGTAAGTTGGAGCTTGTTTTATTCCTAAGGCTTGTTTAACTTCTTGAAACAGTTTTGCCACTATAAGGGATCCATTTAGCTCTAGTTGTGGTAACGCCTTTCAGTTTCATGAGCGCTATTCTGGTTTTAGCTGCTACAAGGCTTATATGTTGACATGTTTTGCTGTGATTACTTTTAAATAAACACAAGCGACATATGCTTGTTCCGATGCGTCACCATGTAATTTTAAGATCGTAACTAATTCGTTGATGTAATTGACCCATTATTCCACTAATTCTTCTGAAATGGGTTAGTACCAACCAAGTCCTAGAATCCACATATAAAATGTATTATAATAATTATATTCAGTGTTTTTGATCAACGAGCCGGCGATGCTTACAAAGAGAGCATTGATAAGCTAAGCTCCAACCAACAATACGAACAGAAGCTTCTAAAACAACAAATAAAGATTTTGGAATCCACGGTCAATTTAATAAAACACAACTATGAAGAAACTAGCCAAAAGATGAAACATTCAACACAATTCTGCATTGTGTTTCATGATCAATTCATAGATCTGGCTCTCCACTCTCTAGAGTAAGAGAGTAAGATTGTAATACGTGATGATTTTCCACACCACAACATTGTTTATAATTTTTCCATGAATTGAGGGATCCCCGTGATTTTTAGCCAATTCGGTTTACTAGAAGTGGCACAGAGGAGCTTTTTAGTTTATTTATTATTTATTATATTTCGAAAAGTATATGCGCTCTATAGCCTATATCATACGCTCTTTCCCAATAGGTGTCGCGACTAGTATTATTTAAGTATGCTATAAATGGACAATAATGGTATTCTATATAGTACCTGATGTCAGCTGTCAAACGCAGTATGCGACATTTATTTGGTTGAAGTGTAAACCCCTAATATTTTTAACTCCTTGAAAACGTCGAATTTTATTCCAAATAAACACCATTTGTGGGAACTTTTATTACATTATTTTATTGAAAGAAAAGTTCAGCGGAAACTTATCATTTGCTTGTGTTAATTTACAGTGAGCATGATCCATCGAATACAACGTGCGAAGGATGGTTTCGACGATTTAAAAATGAAGATTTTGGTACTGAAGATAAAGACCACTAAAACCACCCAAACAATTTAAAGATGCTGAATTGAAAAGTTATTGGCTGAAGATTCTTCTCAAAGACAATCAGAACTGGCTGTATCATTAAATATTGATCGATCAACTGTTGCAAAACGTTACAAATGGTGATACTGTCTCAAAAACAACAAAGCAATGATTTTTGCATCGAATAATTACTGGAAATGAAAAATGGATTTATCATGATAATCCCAAATGCAAGAAATATTGGGTGAACCCTGATGTAGCTGGTTCAGCGCAACCAACGCGAGATATTCCTTGCAATAAAATTTTACCCTATATCTGGTAGGATCAGAAATTTGTCGTATATAACTGCTGGAATTAGGTGAAACTATCAATGGTAATGTCTACCGACGACAGCTAATACGTTTGAAGCGACCTATATATAGAGGAAAAACGACCAGAATGGATGAAAAGACACAACAAATTAATTTTTCACAAGACAATGCAAGACCACAAGTTGCAAACGTTGTGAAAAAATATTTTAATGATCAGGAGTGTGAAGTTCTACTCCACCCACCGTATTCATCAGACATAACTCCTTCAGATTAGTATGCATGTGAAGATACTGCTTAAAGTTTTAATTAGCAAAAACTTTACATGTGTATATACCAGTGTGAAGTTTTCACTAAATCTATGCTTAACCTGTATATATGTTGGTGCATATCAAAATGATATCTGTGTTAAGCGGAATAACTTAACTCTTGATCCATTAGCTTTATTTCAAATATTTCGCAATTATCTTTAAAAAAAACCGAAAGAAAATATAATATATTTACCATTTCATCAATCAATCTATCTATTATATTAATACGCTTAATTTTTTCAAACTCAACGATAAAATGACCCCTAAACATGATCCGATCCGTTTAAATTTTTCAGGGAAGGTCGACATAAATATAGCGGTGTGCCTTTGCTAGAAAAATCGGAAAAATTCCACCGGGAAGTACCTGAAACGGGTACCTCAGGTGTTTTCAGTAAAATTTTGTCACGACGCCAGAATGCCATGACAAAATATGTTTATATTGAATCTATGATCATGCGCATTACACCGCGAGAATGACAAAATTTATTAAAATTGTCGATGTTTTTGTGATGACACACTGTGATGACAAAATGAGTAGAAAATTTGTAATTGAATCTCAATTAAACAAAACAGAGAACATAAAATACATTTTGGTGTTAATATGTAGTTGTGAGCGTAAAAATACAATTTTGTCATGACACTCTATCTATTTAAGATTTAAAAATTAGCCGCGTACCTATATGAATTTACTTTATTTTTGATAATAGTGCATCAAATTTACATCTTAAAAAATCTTCTTAATTATTTCTTAACCAAAAATTCAATAAAATGTATTCACGAGACTGATTATTCAGTCACAGGTCAGCTTCTATCTATCTTCTATCTATCTTCTATCTATTATATTAATATTCTTAATTTTTTCATACTCAACCCTAAACATGATCCGATCCGTTAGATTTTTTCAGGGTAGGTTGACATAAATATTGCGCTGTGCGTGGGCTAGAAAAATCGGAAAACGTCCACTGGAAAGAACCCGAAAAGTTTTTGTGCGCGTGACATCTTGCAACATTTGAGAATTTTATGGGACGACCAAAAAGCAAATATTTTTGTTCAAATTAATGGCGCGCGATTCAAATTCAAAGTTGTAAAACAGTTGGTATGCGATTCAGATTCGAAGTTGCAACACTGTCGACACGCGAATCAATTTCAAAGTTAATAATGGTTGACGCGCGATTTAAATTCAAGGTTAATCATGCCAGGAGCAGAGCTCACAATCATAGACGGGTAGTGGGTGTTCCATTAGCTGGGAAAATCATCCTCATGTGTGGTGACTACCTGAAGGCGGGACGCGCGCGAACTTGCGGAGCGACCATCAAGTTGAACCCGCTTTGGAAATTGGTAAATAAGTTTACACTCACCAAGAACATGCGCGTCGATGAAGGTGGGGACGAGTTTGCGCAATATTTGCTCTCTGTTGGAAACGGCAATGCTCGAACCGACTCGATCACACTACCGGTAGATTTCCTCAAAGTGTAATCGATTTCGTGTATGGTGACATCAACACAACACCAGCTGAGGGAACCATCGAGGAGCGCACCATCCTTGCACCCAAGAATGATGAATGCGTGCTAACCAATCAGCAGGTGCTTGACCTCCTGCCCGACGAACAAGAAGTCAAACATAGTGCTGATAAACTTGAGACTGACGACATGCATGAGGAACTCCGCCTACCCGTCGAGTTTCTCAACAAGATTGAAGGGTCCGGATTGCCGCGCCATGCCATACCGTGAAAGGTAAACGCGATCGTTCGTTTGATGAGGAATCTAAGCACTAGCAAGGTGTTACGACTGTATGGTCGCAACGACGATTTTTTTTTGTTATCTTATTCACCCCAGTTGTTGTCTTCGTTTCGTCCATCTTCTCTTATGTTTTTATTCACCTCTGTGTTTGTCTGTGAACGCACCCGCGACGTTTTGTTTTGTTCCCCATTGTGTGGTGGCGCGGAGGTGAAGAGAAGACGAGAAAGAGAGAACAATGCACATCGAGTGTGTGCAAAGTAAAACGTTTTGCAAAAAAATGTTTTTTTCTTGTATGTCTCTCTTTTGTACCAACGAAAATTTGGTATAAAGGAGAGACAGAGAAGAGAGATGCATTTTCTTCTAAAACGTTTTACGAGCTGTGCGACGCTCGAATTTTTTTTTTTGTTTGGTCATTCGAGTGGTGAATTTTAAAAAGTCAAGTTGTGATTTTTGGCTCGATTGAGATTATTTTTTTTTAATTCGAGTTTGGATTTTTGAGATGGTTGTAAAATTATATAGTGGTATTAAATTTTTGGTTCTTAATAATGAATCCGAATGTTATTGTGAGAATATAACCAAAGACAAACAAAATTATACATTAATTACTAAAGTAGTGAAAAGTTTACAATAATAAAAATAAAAAAAAATAAAATAAATAAAAAAATTAAAAGAAAGAAAATGTCGTGCGTATTTAATTTTTTTGGGGTTTTTGGTTGATGGTGTTTTTCCCTCAACGAGATAACGCTTTGGGAAGGTGGTATAAGTTTTTTTTATTGTTGTTCGAGAAGGAGAAAAATAGTTTGAGCTACCAGTGAAATATATATCGAAGCAAACGTTAATAAAATTGTTTGGCTGAGCAAAAACCTAGTGCCGCAACGGTACAGTACAGGGTGGCCGGTTGAGGCCACTCATTTTTGTAATCAAGGCGAAGGACGCCCACCATTTGCGACAGTTACAAGGCTGCTAAGGGTTAGACGAGGCAACGCCCATAGTGTATTGGGTGGTCAAGTGAGATCACTCCGCTGTATACGGATCCGGCGGCCAGTTGAGGCCAGCCGTGATATTTATATTCAACGTGCAACCGAAGGCAATCAATACCAAAGGCAAAAAGGTCGCCCAACGGGGAGACATACGGGTTTTGGCGAGCTCGTGCCCAACGGTCAGGGTGGGGCAAGGCCACTTTATATACGGTTGTTAGGCGAAACCACGCCCAACGTTTTGGTTACCGGTGGTCTGCCGCATCATTCGGGTGGCCAACCGGCACCTCGGGTGTATTCATTTTGGTATCGGGGAGAGGCCCCGCAACACCCAAGTTATTTTTTTTGCGGGCAGTCGAGGCAAAATAATTAACGGCACCAAAGCCGCAACGGTCCGGGGCGGCGACCCTGAGGCATGACGGCACCAAGGCCGCAACAGTTTTGATAATTATTTAAGGTACCCTTTTTATTTTTATTTTTTTTTGATTTTATTTTTTTTCTTATATTTTATATATACATTATATTAAATTTAAAAAATTTTGTAATCGAGCGCCGCACAGCGGGTGCGCGCTCGGTACGTATTGTTCTCTCTCTCTCGCTTCTCTCTCGATCCCTCCCTTTCTTGTTTTCCTCGTGGGAAGTTGTGTTTTCTTTTGTTTTCCTTTTTAAAATAAATTAAATAAAATGAATTTCTAAGTTCTCGGTCGGTATGATGGGAGCGGAGACTCCCTCTGTGTCGGTTTAGTGTTTGCGGTCCCTTGGTGCCCGCATCCAATTTCGTAACCAGGGCTTCGCCCTGTTTGAATTCGAATGGATGCGCGCACCAAGGCACCTCTCTCTCATTTATAATTTTTGAGTTGTTCGTTCCTCATGTTTCGGCCGACGGATTTCGGCGGAACTATGGTTTATTATTATTTGCGTTCCCCCCCAACTTTCTGTATTTAATCACGGTGTAAGCCAGGAGCCATGCATGCCTCAAACCCCACGACCCTTCGCACTTCTCCCTGAGAACGTAGCCGGCAAAAATCACCGTGGAGGCCTCTGCATGCGCTTAGTGAATATCTGCAGGTTGGCAGTAGCCAGCCTGTAACAGTGGCGCCCAAACTTATTTCGCGAATTTAATAATTTTTATTTTTTTTAGGATTTTTTAGCTTCACTCCCTTTGGCGTGCGCGTCCAGTGTCGAAACCGGTGTTTCACACTGTTTGAATTCGCATGGACGCGCACACCAAAGCCAGTCTCCCGGTTGACATTCCCTATCTACGATCGCAACCAGCACGGGCTGTTTGATTGCGCGTAGATGGGGGGGTGTCATCCCCTATTCTTTGGACATCCGACTTCCGAGCTCTTTCCCATTTCCACTATGTTGTGTCTGATTGTGGTGGAGCTCGGATGTCATTTGTCTGGAGTTTAGTTTAGCTTCATTTCTTCTCTTCCCCGAAATTTCTTGACCGAAATTTGAGGAGCGGAACACTTTATTATTATATTATTATTTTTTTTTTATTTTTTTTATTATTTAGCTGACACGGAGTGGGGTTTCCACTCTCATCATACCACCGTATTATCGTACTTGATTTAAATATTTTTTTTGAATATATTATTTTTGATATTTTTGATTTTTAAATTTGGGGTTGTATTGGAACCCGCGGTACTATTAGTACTTCATTTTATATTTTTTCGCATTTTGATTATTTTTTGGTTTTCGTATCGTTTCAAATTTCAACGAGCCCCTCCAAATTAGGTTCTCATCGAAAAGCGCCACTTTGGGGGGTATCTCGTCTTCCGTCGTTAAACTAACCGTGGGAATACTGGACCCACAAACCACCACAAGGTAACCATTCCTTCCTTCTTTTATTATTATCTTATTTGTTTTTTTTTCTTGCTACTTTGCCTCCTTATCTGGGTGTGTTGGTAGTTTCATTAGCTACGTTATTATTATTATTAAATTTTGTTTATTATTATTTTGTATGAATTCAAATCCGTGGGATACGCCAGAAAGGCCTCAAAGACGTACAGTGTGGGATAACTCGGACGTAGAACCACGTATCCAACGTAACCATCCGTGGGATCGAGTGGAAGTTAACCAAATTCACAATCGAATTGAGTATTATCTAACGCACGGGGTAACTTTCTGGTTGTTTATCACGATTTGATATTCATTGGTTGAATTTTAGTTGTAATTATTTTAACGAGCCCCCCCAAATTAGGTTCTCATCGAAAAGCGCCACTTTCGGGGGTATCTCGTCCTATCCGTCGTTAAACTAATCGTGGGAATACTGGACCCACAAACTCTTACAAGGTATCCATTCCTTTTCGTGTTATTTATAAAAATATTTCGTGTTTTTTTTATTATCTAGTTATAGTGGGTGTGGAATATCTTTAGTTGTAATTTCCTCTAATTTAAAACCTTCCGTTTGAGTTAGAGTTATTTTGAATTAAAATTTTTTGTATTTTTATAAATCAATAAAGACTACGTTTTTTTTTTGAACTAACCAAACTTATTCCCTAACCTTACCTAAATTCTAAAATGGATGTAAACCTCCTGCAACGAGACGAAGTGGAGGTGGAATGTCTCCTTCGTGACATACGCTTCGACACATCAGATGCAATTCATCAACTCGAGGAAGCGGTCCGAAGTGAGCAGGCCGAGACTAAACCAGCGCCCGGAAAAATGCATACAAGCGCATCGAAAAGACCGGATATTGAGATCTCAACGTGTCTCAAGAAATTGGCGGAGATTCGGGGAGCGATCACAGTGTTGGATCCGGCGACAGAAGATCTCTTGCTATTGGTGCAACGGTACCACTCTCGTTTATTACATTTGGCAGGTCGGCTTAGCCGCGCATTTAAATCACCGACATACGAGCAGTCCGCGCGTAAGGCACATCAGGCATGTTCGGCACTCTTGACCAGTCTGCAGATGTACCTGGATGACCAGGAAAAATTGAACGTTTCCATAGAAAGCGCAAAGGGCGTACATCTCACGGTGGAAATACCTCTCCATGAGGAACAAAATGACGAGATTCAAGTTCAAAACCTCGGTAGCGAGGATGATTCTGACAACCCACAACCGCAGGAGCGAAGATGCACTTTGGAAGATCTCCTTGATCAGATTCAAACGAACCACACGGCGGTTCAACAATCAAATGCACAGACCACACTCTTGGAATCCATGCTGCAAAAATTCGAATTGGTATCACAGCAGCTGGTCAAGTTGGATCAAAGACAAACCAACCTCCAGACTCAAATCGTTGGAAATAACCTGTTCTCACAAGACATCCCGATTCCAACCGTACACGATCGAGCGCCTCCGACGTCCACCAGTTCGCCCGTATCGCCAAAATTTGTCGATCGACGTTTGTTGTCCGGTAGTGGACTAAGTTTCACGGGATCTCCATCAGGAATCAACATCGATATGTTCCTGTTCCAAGTTGACACCATCGCCTCCTCCCGGGGATTATCCGAACAAATTTTATTGTTAGAGCTCCACACCATTCTGAAGGACCTCGCGTTGCAGTGGTACTGGACATTTCGTAAACACAACCCGCACGCGACCTGGTCAGAACTACGAAGCGGAATTATCGAGCGCTTTCAAGATCGTCGCACAAATTACGAAATCCGCAGAATGGTCGAGGCACGTAAACAACAACCGAACGAAAGCTTCCTGGATTTCTACAACCACGTCTGGACCCTTACCTTACAATGTCGAACGCCGTACTCAGACGAAGAGCTCATTCAAATTTTGCTGAACAACATGAAGCCTACGCTACAATACCACCTTACAGATCGTCGGTTCAGCAGCATCAACGAACTAATCAAAAGCTGTTCTGCTTGGGAGGAGTCTTTCCGGCGGCTCAAAACTCCGGCGGATCCTGCAATCCATCCACGACGCGTGATCAATGAGTTATCAGGCAGTCCGTATGATGATGTTGGAGCATATGACTCTTATGAGAATTATCCCTTAACTGATGTTCTACCCGATAACTCAGTATCCGCAATTCAAACGGGGAGCAGGTATTCGTCGGCAGCAGCGAGACGTTCGGGTGGACAAGTCCCAGCAGGCAGTTCGGGATTGGTTTACAAACAACCTGCCAATCATAGTAAAAATATCGTCTGCTTTAATTGTTCGGATATGGGTCACACGTTCATGGATTGTCAATTGGCTCCCGTTGGATTGTTTTGCTATCGATGTGGGCTACGAGGGACGATATCTGCGCGTTGTCGACGTTGTGCCGAGGAGAGAAACGCTCAATCAAGATTGTCGGAAAACCAGAGCAGTGGTTCTTGGAGGACTGGGCCACGAGAATCACCACAACCACAACCGCAACCCAGACTGATGTTACCACGGACAAATCCACTCAAACCGATTCTGGAGGATGCAGCGAGCAATACGGACGCGGAAATCCGCTCCTATTCGAATCCGACGATGAAGTAAGCTCGTCTGCCAGTAATGATTCCTTTCCCGATCCTTCTTCCCCATCCAATCCTTCCTCCCTTCCTGTCGCTCTTAAATTTTTCTATAATGCCCCATCATTGGCAAAGTTAGATCGTTTAAAGCGTTCAAAAAAATATTGGAACCGTCGCGTCGCAATGAGAAATGATGTGATTTCCTCCGTTCTATTCTCCGAGGGTAGTGACACTCGGCCTTACGCCCAGGTCTTTATAAATAAGATACCTTTTAAGGGTCTTCTCGACAGCGGGGCGAGTGTCAGTGTTCTCGGGAGTGGATCGGAGAAACTTCTGTCAAATCCTTTTGTTGAATTCCATAACTTTCCTTCCACTATAACTACAGCGAGTGGCCAAGTCCAACGAGTTTTTGGTTATATCCGAGCTAACGTCGAATTTAACGGAGTCACTAAATTTATGAATTTTCACGTTGTCCCTTCCTTGGAACAACCGCTTTATTTGGGTATCGATTTTTGGAATCGTTTTGGAATTTCCCCAAAAATCTCCGCGTTAAATAATTCGGACGAATTAGGTGAAACTACCAACACACCCAAATTTCATATTTTAACATCTGATGATCGTCGTAAATTGGATCTTATCCGCGAATATTTCCCGAGCAGCGATATTTTGGGTTTGGGCCGCACATCCCTCATCACTCATATGATCGATGTCGGTTCCGCAAAACCAGTCAAACAACGTTTTTATTCCGTGTCCCCAGCTATCCAGAAACTCATGTATGCCGAGTTGGATAGGATGTTGTCTTTGGGGGTTATCGAGGAGTCACAAAGTTCCTGGTGTTCACCGGTCACGTTGGTGCGTAAAGCCAATGGGAAAGTTCGTCTGTGCTTAGATGCTAGAGAACTGAACAAGGCAACCGTCAAGGATGCGTATCCGCTGCCCATAATCAACGGATTGTTGGGTCGTTTGGGACACACCCGATTCATTTCGGCGATTGATTTGAAGGATGCCTTTTGGCAGATCCCACTCGACCCAGCATCCCGCGATAAAACAGCGTTTACGGTTCCTGGACGGCCCTTGTATCAGTTCAAGGTGATGCCGTTTGGCTTATGCAACGCACCACAGACGCTTTGTCGCTTAATGCACCGCGTGATCCCGTACCAACTGCACGATAAGGTCTTTGTGTACCTCGATGACCTTCTGGTCACATCCTCCACTCTGGCTGAACATTTCGATTTGCTACAACAGGTTGCTGGATATCTGAAGGACGCTGGTTTAACAATCAATTTGACCAAAAGTAAGTTTGTGTTGAAAGAAGTAGACTATTTAGGTTATATTGTGGGTGACGGCTGCCTCCGTACAAACCCAGATAAATGTAAAGCTATTCTGGAGTACCCTATTCCGAAAACGACGAAACAGATTAGACGTTTTCTGGGAATGTGCGGATGGTACCGTCGCTTCATTCCTAATTTCGCCTCCTTAGCTTCTTCTCTCACCGATCTTACTGGTAAAAACACAAAAGTATGTTGGTCTGCAGCTGCTGATTCTTCTTTTAATGCTCTCAAAACCGCCTTGTCAACTGCCCCAGTTTTAACGCATCCTGATTATACAAAACCCTTTTTTATTCAGTGTGATGCCAGTGCCGTTGGGGTCGGTAGTGTCTTATTTCAGGTGGACGCCGAGGGGGTGGAGCGGCCCATTGAGTTTTATTCCCATAAGCTCAATGCGGCGCAGCGAAACTACTCGGTGACCGAGCTGGAATGCTACGCTGCCGTCCTCAGCGTGCGAAAATTCCGTCCCTACGTAGAAGGCTATCCATTCGTCATTTATACTGACCATTCCAGTTTGCGCTGGTTAATGAGTCAAAAAGACCTCTCCGGACGTTTGGCGAGATGGAGTCTTAAACTCCAAGCGCTGGATTTTCAGATTGGATACCGAAAAGGTTCAGTTAACGTTGTACCTGATGCGTTGTCTCGAGCTTTTCCGGATGAATCCGCTCCTTGTGAGGATGATTCCGAAAGTAAGAGCACGCCTGATCCTGGTGTTCAATTTGGAGATCCAGTCTTGTCGAGTAAAAACATCGACCGTTCCGTGAATGCGTTAATACCTTCTTCAGTCCCCATTCTGCACGTTGATCAAAATTCGGTTGCGTTCCAAGATCCAGATTACATCGATCAGATCGCGAAAATTCGTTCCTTAAAAGATTGTCCGCACAACTATAAGATCCAGGATGATAAACTATTAATATCCCCTTCGTTCGGTTTTAAATATACGGATACCGACCTTTCGAATTGGAAACTTGTTATTCCTAATTCCTTAACTTCAACGCTTATCGAACAGGCTCACGTACCTCCCACTTCAGCACATTTAGGCGGCAGCAAAACTCTCGAGCGCCTTCAGCGTCAATTTTACTGGCCTCATATGGCAAAACAAGTTAAACAGTACGTTGCTAGCTGCACTAAATGTAAAATGAACAAAGCTGTTAATTTCTCTACACAACCAGCCATGGGAGCTCAGGTCACGTCAACTCGCCCGTTTCAAAAATTGTATGTAGATTTTTTGGGTCCGTATCCACGTTCGAAACTCGGTAATACTTGCATCGTTATCATCTTGGATCATTACTCAAAATTTGTAGTTGTAAAACCTTTGCGTGAAGCTTCCGCATCTTTGCTATGTCGATTTTTGGAAAACGATGTATTTCTGTTGTTCTCGGTCCCCGAAATAATCATCTCTGACAATGGGAAGCAATTTACCTCGAACTTATTTAAAGATTTGTTGTCCAAATATGGTGTAAAGCATATTCGTACGCCGGTGTATTCGCCCCAAAGCAACGCATCCGAGCGTGTTAATCGAACCCTAATTGCCAGCATTCGATCTTATTTGAGCGATCACGATCATAATTTGTGGGACAAAAACTTACAAGAAATTGCGGCTGCTTTACGTAATGCCATTCATGATACCTTACATTATTCCCCTCATTATGTCGTGTTCGGTCAACATATGTCGATGCACGGTTCGGACTATGCGTTAAGAAGATTACTCGATGAACATGATCCCAGCGAAGTCCAGGTGTGGGCTAAGCCAGATCGAGTAAACTTTTTAAAGGATCGTATAACACATTATTTACGTGTGGCACACGAAAAGGGGGCTCAGCACTATAATTTACGTAGTGCTAAGCGCACTTTTCGAGTCGGACAACCCGTCTTCATTCGTTCGTTTGTTTTGAGCGATGCACCGAATAAATTTTCCGCTAAATTGGCTGGTAAATTTAAACCCGCGGTTATTACCAGTAAAGTCGGACAAGTGGCGTACGCGGTCGAAGATTTGAATGGCAAATCATTGGGCACGTATCATGTAAAAGATATCCGCACGTGACGCATGTTTTCCTCGATCGAAAAATTAGTTTGTCGCGGTACAATGGATGTACAATTCAATTGAACTGTTTTCTTTCGTATCGTTGTATTTTAGGCCCGGCTTATGAGACATCTCAGGGTGTGGGACGTTCCCACGTTTGTTACGACTGTATGGTCGCAACGACGATTTTTTTTTGTTATCTTATTCACCCCAGTTGTTGTCTTCGTTTCGTCCATCTTCTCTTATGTTTTTATTCACCTCTGTGTTTGTCTGTGAACGCACCCGCGACGTTTTGTTTTGTTCCCCATTGTGTGGTGGCGCGGAGGTGAAGAGAAGACGAGAAAGAGAGAACAATGCACATCGAGTGTGTGCAAAGTAAAACGTTTTGCAAAAAAATGTTTTTTTCTTGTATGTCTCTCTTTTGTACCAACGAAAATTTGGTATAAAGGAGAGACAGAGAAGAGAGATGCATTTTCTTCTAAAACGTTTTACGAGCTGTGCGACGCTCGAATTTTTTTTTTTGTTTGGTCATTCGAGTGGTGAATTTTAAAAAGTCAAGTTGTGATTTTTGGCTCGATTGAGATTATTTTTTTTTAATTCGAGTTTGGATTTTTGAGATGGTTGTAAAATTATATAGTGGTATTAAATTTTTGGTTCTTAATAATGAATCCGAATGTTATTGTGAGAATATAACCAAAGACAAACAAAATTATACATTAATTACTAAAGTAGTGAAAAGTTTACAATAATAAAAATAAAAAAAAATAAAATAAATAAAAAAATTAAAAGAAAGAAAATGTCGTGCGTATTTAATTTTTTTGGGGTTTTTGGTTGATGGTGTTTTTCCCTCAACGAGATAACGCTTTGGGAAGGTGGTATAAGTTTTTTTTATTGTTGTTCGAGAAGGAGAAAAATAGTTTGAGCTACCAGTGAAATATATATCGAAGCAAACGTTAATAAAATTGTTTGGCTGAGCAAAAACCTAGTGCCGCAACGGTACAGTACAGGGTGGCCGGTTGAGGCCACTCATTTTTGTAATCAAGGCGAAGGACGCCCACCATTTGCGACAGTTACAAGGCTGCTAAGGGTTAGACGAGGCAACGCCCATAGTGTATTGGGTGGTCAAGTGAGATCACTCCGCTGTATACGGATCCGGCGGCCAGTTGAGGCCAGCCGTGATATTTATATTCAACGTGCAACCGAAGGCAATCAATACCAAAGGCAAAAAGGTCGCCCAACGGGGAGACATACGGGTTTTGGCGAGCTCGTGCCCAACGGTCAGGGTGGGGCAAGGCCACTTTATATACGGTTGTTAGGCGAAACCACGCCCAACGTTTTGGTTACCGGTGGTCTGCCGCATCATTCGGGTGGCCAACCGGCACCTCGGGTGTATTCATTTTGGTATCGGGGAGAGGCCCCGCAACACCCAAGTTATTTTTTTTGCGGGCAGTCGAGGCAAAATAATTAACGGCACCAAAGCCGCAACGGTCCGGGGCGGCGACCCTGAGGCATGACGGCACCAAGGCCGCAACAGTTTTGATAATTATTTAAGGTACCCTTTTTATTTTTATTTTTTTTTGATTTTATTTTTTTTCTTATATTTTATATATACATTATATTAAATTTAAAAAATTTTGTAATCGAGCGCCGCACAGCGGGTGCGCGCTCGGTACGTATTGTTCTCTCTCTCTCGCTTCTCTCTCGATCCCTCCCTTTCTTGTTTTCCTCGTGGGAAGTTGTGTTTTCTTTTGTTTTCCTTTTTAAAATAAATTAAATAAAATGAATTTCTAAGTTCTCGGTCGGTATGATGGGAGCGGAGACTCCCTCTGTGTCGGTTTAGTGTTTGCGGTCCCTTGGTGCCCGCATCCAATTTCGTAACCAGGGCTTCGCCCTGTTTGAATTCGAATGGATGCGCGCACCAAGGCACCTCTCTCTCATTTATAATTTTTGAGTTGTTCGTTCCTCATGTTTCGGCCGACGGATTTCGGCGGAACTATGGTTTATTATTATTTGCGTTCCCCCCCAACTTTCTGTATTTAATCACGGTGTAAGCCAGGAGCCATGCATGCCTCAAACCCCACGACCCTTCGCACTTCTCCCTGAGAACGTAGCCGGCAAAAATCACCGTGGAGGCCTCTGCATGCGCTTAGTGAATATCTGCAGGTTGGCAGTAGCCAGCCTGTAACAAAGGGTTGAATCAATGAAACACGCATGCGCGTCGCAAAAATAAACCGGTACATTCTGGAATGTGAGGTGCTGATTGGCTTCTCAAAAGGCGAGCGCGTTCTCATCCCATGCATTAAGCTCTCATCCTTGAAAGGCATCTCATTTAAAATGTCTCGCCTTCAATTTCTGGTTCAGTTCGCGTTCGCCATAACCATCAACAAGAGTCAGGGTTAAAGCTTGAAGAAGGTAGGAGTGTACTTGCCGGCCCCCGTATTTACGCATGATCAGATGGATGTGGCCTTTTCACGATGCCACTCATTTGAGGACTCAAGGTGTTTATCGTTGAGACAAGTGATCAATCAGCTGATCGAGATGGGCACATCACAACAAAGAATGTATTTTTTGAAGAGATCCTGTGCATGTAAATTGTAATATATTTTACTATTTTATTATCTACCTTCTACTACTATTTTATTATCCTTTTGTACATTTCTTATGAAATATTTAGATTAAAGTTTTCCTCAGCAATTGTGTGCTTTTCCCTTCTGAGATTTTAACATTTAGTTTGGGTGCGTAAGTGATCAAGTGATCCCGAGCGCGCGCTTCCTGTTTGAGGTATGAATATTTGACTTGACACGTAAGTCATACTGTGTACATTTGAGCGCGTGCTTGCCGTTTAAGATTTAAAAATTAATCACGCATATGAATTTATTTTATTTTTGATAAAAGTGCATCAAATTTACATCTTAAAAAACCTTTTTAATCATTTCTTAACCAAAAATTCAACAAAATGTATTCACGTGACTGATTATTCAGTCACAGGTCAGCTAGTATTCTCTAATAAGAATATTGCGGTTAATAAAAGTTTTAATAAAATTACTAGAAAATCGGTATCCGTGGCGGATTAGTTGCAAACACTACACACTGAACTATATAAGGAAGAATTATTGAAATCAAATGAGATAGCCGGAGAAATTATAATTCATACTCGGGTAAAATGTGTGGGATAATAGGAAAATTAGAAAAATAATACCAAGCACCAAAAGCAGGAAACTCCTAATTTTGGAAACGGTAACAAATATAATTACAGTTTTTAGGGCCACAATCGATTTCTATAGAGATCTAAATACAACCTGAGGAGTATGAATTATTAGTTGGGGTTCGCGTTAGTAAGAAAAATAGTGAGGATATCTTTATCTAGGGATGAGAACAATTTATAGAATTTTGTATTATAACCAAACATTTATTAAGAGTTATTAGATCAACTGAAATACTCCTAGAAACCTAAACACAAACTCAGATATATCGACTGTTAACTACCAAGCTGAATTAAAGAAAAAAATAATCAGGAGCCCACCATCCAGAAGTAGGGACTATCTATAGAATTTTCTATTATGACCAAATTTAGTAATAGTTCAGTGCTTTAAACCTGCACCGACTAAATTAGCCCGTCTCAATTAAACCCATATCATAATTTGTTACACATTTATTAAAATTTATTACAACCACTCCCGATTTCATTACCGTTACTATTTTTGAGAAACGTGTGGTCCGGTTCAGCTTGCAATTAAACCTGCACCGCCAAAATAATAACGGTTGATTTAATTCTAAGATCGGGGTGGTTCTTGTACCAGACTTTTTTACAAATTATATACATTGAATTAGTTATTTCAAAACCATCCCTATATATCTTCCGAAAGGGTAAATTTCACCCCAAACATTATTTATAACAAAAAAGTCAATTTGACCAACTTAAATTATTTATTACACAAGACTGCCACCGGATTTTGGGGAAAATATCGCACTAGAAGTCTGGTCGAGGATAGCTCAAACTTATCGAGGTGTGTATAATAAAATACTTCTTTGTTATATCAGACGGAATTGGCATCAGAAGATGTAGATTTCAAATTATAATACAAATGTTGGTTTTGCCACATTTAATAATTTATTTACTACACGCCAGACCACCACCAGATATTGGGTCAAATGTTACTTCGTTAGCATAGTGAAGGGAAAATCAACCTTATTCAGATTGGAAATACATTAGTTTTGAGTCAGGTTACTGGAACTTGCTCCAAACTACATAATTTATATGTACTTTAAAAGTCGATTTTACCACATTTAATAGTTTATTACACAAGACCACCACCGCCACTAGATATTGGATTAAATGTTACTCGATGGACCTTGTGAAGAGTAGGTCAACCTTATTCAGATGTGTAATAAATTATTTTTGTGTAAGTTGAATTGGCCCAAGCGGTAAATTTTCAAGTGTGTAATTTTAAAGGTCAACTGCAGAGGAGCAACTGAATATATTTTTTAACTGTATTTATCCCCAACTAATACCCCATGTACTTGAAGTTGTGTTAAGATCTCTGGGGATAGTTCAGTTGGTTTAAGAGTTTTTATTATATTTGGGAGGGTTAGAGTTTTTATTACGATACAAAATCCTCTAAACTGTTCCCACCCCTGGATGGGGGCTCCTGATAACTTTTTCTAACTGAAACGGTTCCCAACTAACACCTCATATACCTGAGGTTGTGTTAAGATCTCTGAGGATATTTTATTTTCACAAGTTCTTAATAAATAGTTTTATCTACTATATTGTATAAATTGTTGCTTAGAATAATGAATACGATTTATGATACGATCTGTCTGAATATGAGCATGTTTTCCTTAGCGGCAAATGCTACAGACTTTTTTTTGTATTGATAATAAGTTTGATAATTAGTAGTGTAATGCTCGTTTTTTCAGAATTTAAAATATATTTTTGAGTCAAATTACAGATTCATGTAACTAGTCGAGATAAAATAGTATCATATTATAATTACATCTAAGAAAACTTTAATTTTTGACAATGTTCCGTCTTACTCATGATATATCACTAACACAAACACAACTAATGAAAGTAGCAAAAGATTAGCATTTTCTTCATATTCGACTACTTATTCAGGTCGATGCAGTCGTCTCTTTGAGGTTCAGTTCTCGCGTAGAGATCGAAAATGGGCTTATTGGCTTATTGGGCTTATTGAGTGGTTCGCCTCCAAAGGCCAAGATTTGGGGAACGTTGTAGCTGCAGATGGAGCATACTTTCAATAAATAATTTTCAAAAGAAGCAAATGTGTTCTATTTTAATAAAAACGGGTGGAGTCATATTCAGAATACCCAATAAATTAATTTGGCAACAATACCGGTACACATTACTTTTTGAAATTTAAGCGGAATACGGATTGATGGATCGGGATGAAACTTCATACTTAAGTTTTTCCTTAAATTGGGAGTTCCAAGTGCCTTTTGGCCGACTTCGGTTCACATTATATTTACGAAAAAAATCGATTAAAAACCAAAAGATATTTCAATCAAATAAAATTAGTTCAGATCATATTTTAAAGTTTACAGGAAATTTCGAGTTTTTATAAAACAATCGTTAAATAACGATCTCTTAGCCCTTCGACGCTATTAGAAACATAAACTCTAAATAGTTTTAGTCCCGTTTTACGTTAGTATATGAGATAAGAAAGCTGCGTGTGTGAGAACGGAAATCTTATCAAGGAGTTCTCAAATAGCCACTTTTAATATTTTATATTTCTTTCGTTTAACTTCAGTTTAGACCTGCCAACAAACAAAGCCGTTGAATGTGATGTTTTAGTGCTCATTTGCATAAAATGTTTTCCTTTATTATTCAGACTTTTATGGTTAATCCCCTAATTGTCGAGAGTCCAAGTAGCACAAAAACAAAATAAAATAGGAGGGAAAACTTTTAAATTTTATATTATATTTAAAAGCACACAGCAAACCAAACTGAAGGGGTTGGGAGTAAAATAACAATTTCACAGTATGATGAGTGGAATGCTACTGCTGAATTTATATAGAAAAACAATGAATAGCACAAAAATATAAAAAGTAATTAAGTTTTGTTACTATAGAATCATACCTATACCATAAAGCTCCTACTAAATTCTGTGGTATTAACATACACAGTATAAAGAAACGATTTCGTCTTTAATTTGAAATTGAGAACACAGCGAATTAAGAACATTTTACGTAATTTTCCTCATTACAAAAAATAAAAAAAAAGTTTTATTGAAAATTTATTTATTTTTTGGAGAAAATAAAATAAAAATCTCGTGTATATAAAATTTATTAAAAATAAAAAGTTTAAAAGGAAGAAAGCTAAGTACAGTTTCTTATTTTCTTTTTATTTTAATGAAGTTAATTTCAATTGAATAATTTGATCATAAATTTTTAGGATTAAAACATTTTTTTTAATGCCTAGGATTAATAATTTTTATATGTTTTTGTTATGTAACGAGAAGTAGATGATAAACCAGTATCTTTTAACCAATTTAGAGGATAGTACCGCAGCCATTCACAGAAGAAAAAAAAACATTTAAAGAACGAAGATTATCTATATTGGTGGTTTCAATTCAATTTAAATGAATTCAATTTAAAATTCAAATTACGATAAAATTGAATTGTAATCAAATTATTCGAACCTTTTAAGGTTTAAAAGAAAAATATCGTTGGTGTACCCACCAAATTGAACTTGAATGGTTGTAATTCCGCTGGAGTGATTTATCATTTCACCAACGTTCCGTTGAACACTAGTTAAATATCACTGAGAGTCCACTCTCGGCAGGTATGTAACAAAATCACTTTAACCAATATAAATCATATTAAAAATTTTAATTAATTTTGTAATGTTTATAATTTTACGATTTATTCGTGATGGAACTTTAAAATGTAAATAAACTGGGTTGTGCCCTTCCGACCCCTATACACCAATAATTTCAGGTATACTGTAGTAAAAACGTGTGTAGTGTTATGTGCCTATACGAGTAGGAAAATTGCTTAATTTAATAAATTTATTATGTCCCTGGGGGAAATTTCTAATTTTTATTTCGTCATAAAATTTTATTAAATTCAATCGAATTAGACATAAAATTTGCAATAGAGGTGTATAGTGACAGAGGTAATAAAACTTTATTGCTTTGTATTTCGAATTAGGTTATCTCAATCTATACCTACATTATTATTAGATGTATGTATACTCATTGTACCCGTTGGGAATAAATCTAACGCATGTGACATTCCAAAATCTATCTAAGTTTGATTGGTTCCTCGAACACACATATATAGATAGATCCATCACTGTGTTACATGAAAACTAATAAAAATAAGATTTTCGGTCTTTTCCCGTTTTGTGTTGTCTTATCCATCTACATATTTTCCTTAAATTGGTTTATCATACAAATGTAAATGATTATTATTGTTATTATTTTCATGGGATTGATGATGATGATGATGATGGTGGAAAAATTATTATTTTTCCACTCAATAGATTACGTTTTCCTTTTCTTTGGGACTTTGCTATGTACTAAATTTACATATTTTCTTCTTATACACCAACACACACACACACCATACAGACCTAGATCAGTACAGATTTTCTGTTGAACTTTTCTTTTTGTTTGTGCTTTCTTCGACTCGTCTTTTTTATTTTATTTTTATAGCAAAATTATTCAATAATATAACAAAATGAGGAAAGAATGAAGATAATTTGGATCTCCATTCTTGGATTGAATTGCAGAACATGAAACAAAAAAGTTATACGCATAATAATGACCCAAAAGTTTTATTGGCCTTATCCAATGATTAAAGTTTTGATTTGGTTGTACGGAATAATAATATTTTATCTGTGTTATAACTCGACTAACTTTTCTGTTGACTCTAAGGTGCGAAGTTTAAGATTATGGCGTGTTAAGTATTGATCCCTTGCGGCACGAGAGTGTTTATGTTCTCTGATACTGATGTTTAAACCGATACACGGCGTTATCTAATTTGTACGAGGGATTGGTTTAAGAATGAATATTGAACACTTCATTAATGACCATATACTCGGATGAAACATAGATTACAGTTAACCTTTGTTCGACTGGTGATTCCAGAAATTGTTCAAGCTTTTGAGGCCTAGCATTTAAAACAAATACCATTTTACTAAATCAATAAATATATGTAGAATATTTGTTTAAAAGAAGAAAAACGTAATTATTAAGATTAATCGATTATTAAGATACGTGAAATATTATTTAAAGATTATCAGTTAAAAGATATCAGTGAGATTTCCCTAAAATAACATTTATAAAAATGTCAACTAAGCCACTGTTGCTCTGATCCCACCGTCTAACATGGGTTTAAAAATTGATTATTATTCCAAGGAAGGAGGGTGTATATAAAATCAAAAATTCACCAAGAAAAGATTGTAGATTCATTGGAGTTGGGGTCATGAAACATAATCTTATAGCATTTTAGAGCTCTTATAGAATCAGGAAACGATAATGCAAATATGTAAGCGTCTCTTGTTTGAAGATCGCGAATAAAGCAACATACGCGAGATGAACCCGTCTATAAGGATTTAACAGATCCGAACAGAAAATCTCACTAAAACAATCCTCAATAGAAAGTGGGGTACATTTCCGAACGATGAACGATGAATTGGTTACTAACACGGCACTCTGGATATCTGGTCAAATACTAAATTAGGTGCGCAGTTTACGATTTTGCAGTGCATCTTTTGCATGCAATCTACCGTATTCAGAATTGAACAAGTCCATTGATTTCGGGTATAGCAATATATTATAATTTCTAGAATACGATTGCCGAAATTTTGAAAAGCCTGGCCCTCAACACAGTGAATGTCTAATCTGGAAATTAAATGTTTTTTAATAAAATATTATTCCTACTATTAAACTTTTAACGTCATCCTGACAAGACGTGGCTTATCAAATAAATATATAACATTCAATATCAATATAGGAATTCTTGAATTCCGAGGTATTAATCTCCTATAACTGCAATGTACAGCCTAATAAATGAGTATGCAATTTACATATAAAAACACCAACTATAACTTAATTTTCCAAGTTATAGCTGCCTTTCAGCTAATTATTTGCCTTACGGTGCTCTAGTCTGTCTTCAAGAGGGGGGGGGGGGTCTCAAATAAAATATGATCTATCAACAATCCCGCACACGCATCTGATTCGAGTTCATTTTTATCAATTGATTACACTTATGTGCAAAAGATTACATACAGTAAACCGTTTTTGTTTCGTGTATGCCCTATCAATTAAAAGTCATATTTTTTCAAAATGATTTACTTAATAGATTGTTATACTCCTCACAATATCATTATAAAAGAAAATATTCAAAGTCTTTGATTTAAACTATAAGAAAAATAACAATTCATTCAACGAAATCTATTCATCGTCGTCTCAATAAACGCTAAATTCCACTGGCCGAAAGCCCCACACCATGACGCTACCTCATCCGTGTTTTACGGTCCCAGCCATATTTCGTTTTTCCAGCTCACTATTTGATGTTCTCCAAACCCGTGTTCGACCATCATTACCGTGGATATTAAATTTAGTCTTGTCAGTAAATATCACTGATTTCCAAAAATCTTCACTGTACTTTACGAAATTTTTAACAAATATTAGCCAGTTCCTTACATTTATTTTATTTGTGAATGGCTATTTTCTAACAATGTGACTTATGTTATAACCAGCTCTGTGTAGTATTTTCGTGATTGTAGTACGATGACAAGTTTTCCCAGTGCTAATATTTATTTATTTTAAAATTTTACTTGCTGAAATTTTAGGATCAATCTTTACTTTGCGCACAATGTTTCTATAGTTTCCACATTATCAAATTTCATAGGTCTCCCAGTAAGAGGCTTTGAAACCGTGGAACTAGTGATGTTACCGTTTCTTATTATTGTTTGAATGGCAGAACGACTTTTATCTACTGTCCAAAAGTAGCAATGTCCTGCAACAAGCAGCGAATTTTGCTCAGCTCTTACCTTCATTATTAGCTTTCTTATTTCTACGGTTGTGTTTTTACTTTTTATTCTCAATGTTTATAACAAACCAGTCACTTCTGTATCTTTCACAATAACTCATTCTCTATTAAATAACGTTTGTCCTACTAATACAAGACTAATTGAAATATTGCAGAGATGAAGCAATATAATACAAGAAAAACGGTTCATTATAACCTTGCATTTAAAATTATGCATCATTTTCTTTCAGTTTTTTTTTGAGGAGAAACCAGTGCTGATTTCCGCAAGGTTGTAAAAAACATGCATTTAGAGGGTCAAACGCAATCTGATATTGCAAAAAATACGAAAAAAACAAAATCTACTATTCAGGACATTGTGCAAACTTGAAAAAATACAGGGAGTGTTGAATATTTAAAAAGAATTGGCCGTCCATGTGTTCTTAATGAGAAGGAAAAAAGAATGGCAGTGCGAACTATAAAGAAAGAACCCAGAACGCCTAGCACAAAAATTCAATCGATGCTACACCAAGTTTATGGAATAAATGTGTGTTCGAGTACAGTTCAAAAAACTTTAAACCGGCACGGATTTTTCTCTAGAACACCCATAAGAAAACCACTTATGAGTGATTTAAATAAAAAAAAACATCTGGAATTTGCAAATTTACACATGGAGAACGACATTTCATTCTGATACGGAGTAATATTTACAGATGAAAAATACAACAGTTTTGGATTTTTGGCCGGCAAAAGTTTGGCAAAAAAAGGGACTGCTATGGAAAGCGCAAATTTTCGATATACGGTTAAGCACGATGGTGGCAACGTACTTATTTGGGGGTGTATGGTGTCGATAATTTGATATTTATTGACGGAAAAATGAACAAATGGCAGTATCTGAATATTTTAAAAGCTAATTTACAAGCATCAGTGTTGAAATTGGAATTGGCGCAAAATTGAATCTTCCAGTAAGATAACGCCACAAACACACAGCGCTAGTTGTTCGAGAATGGTTGCTATATAACACGCCCAAGCAATTACTTCCTCCTCCACAAAGCCCTGAATTTAATCCTATCTGTGGGATTATCTAGAGAGGCAACTTCATAAACACCCTATTACTTCCAAGGAAACATTACAAGATGCAATAAGGTTTGAATAAGCCGGAGTACCACCCGAATTCACACAAAAGTTGGTTGCGTCTATGAATAATAGATTAAAGGTAGTTATAGGGTCTCAAGGTGTTATGGGCCCCTTATGTCCGGCTAACACAATCGAGTCGGGTAGACGTCATTGGAAAATTGGGGTTCATTTGCCGACATAAGAATGATGGGGCCGTACAAACCATTGTGTTATTTCGAAATTCACTACCAAGAAAAAATTTGACTCACACTCCCAATTCCCAACAACACCATTGACCAATACTTAAAACAAAATTTACTCCATTATAACAACAAACAAAATTTATTTTAATGAAAAATGACAACGAACATCAATATTAAAATATCCATCGTACAAATTTATGGAAAATTACGAGATATAATTTATTGAAAATATTTAGGATTTAATAAAAAAAATGATAATATGTATTTCACTAACATAGAAAGAACAAGAAAAAAAATTTGTATATATTGTATAATTTTGAATATAATCGTGAAAGTGGATGAATGGATTATACGAGTATATATGTATAATAAAGCTTACAATTAAACTCACCCAGTCTTTTCCGCAGAGTACTCGTTGTTAATACTGTGTGGCTGTGAAACAAAAAATATTAAACTTAATCCCACACCTTCATACACTTTCTTTTTGCAGTATTATACCGCTTACACTTAACAAACTTTTCTTTCTTATAAATTTTTTTTTTCAAATTTTGCTTTTTTTATCAATTTTCTTTTTTTTTATATATACATTTTTTTCACTAAATCTTATATTTTTTTTAAATTAACTCAACTTAGATAGCAATAAAACTATTACTATATATATATATTTTGTATCACGAAATAACAGACTAGATTTTTTTTTTTAACTGTGAATCACATGATCGTTATAAGAACTTCCGTTGTATCCAAATTCGGTACAGAAACATACGAGTAGTACGATATGAATGGTACGGATTGAAGTACCGTTCGGTTACCGCTATAAAATTATTCCCGGTATCGTCCCTACTTATAGTGGAAGTTCCGTTTCCCACGTTAAAGATGCTCTTAAATTGATGCGACTATTTTCCTACGATGTATTCAGGTAACGCTTTATTTAGGTAACGCTTTATTGAGGCCACCGTTAGGCCTTTTGTCCCCTTCACCCGCGATTTCGGGTTGATTTAAAATATTCACAGCCTTTATCACCAATATAAAACAAAAAAATTGGAATTGACAAAAAATCCCACAGAAAAAAGCAAACCAAGCTTACCTATATATGTTAGTTAGCGTTAAAACCTTTTGGCCCTGCTGTTTAGGGTTTTGAAATTCTTATTACCTTAATTATTATTAAGTATTTTTTTTTAAGAATTATGATTACTACTATAATTATCAATTACACGTTTGTTTATAATTATTTATAATTATAAATACACACACTTCAGATTGGGTTTACCTGTCACAATGGCCTCACGAATTATACTGAAATTATTCTAAAGCCAAAATGAAACTTTGGTCATTGTAACGATTATCGAATCATTGTACTGAAAATAAAATTGGAATTGACAATAAGGTTGGAACTTTCGTTCCAACCTAATTTATTTTGCTTCTTTAAGTGATGTTAAAATCATTTTTCCTATTCCAAATCGCATGCCTATGTATATTACAATTTTGGCTATATACTCGTACTTGTATGTGCTTGCTGTACATAATATTTAGGTTTTTCTGCAGTATAGGTTGTTTTTTGCCTATTTGCCTACTACTAGCAAAGTTATACAAATACGAAACATATAGTAAATAGAGAAATTTTATTATCACATAGGTACAATATTGCATCTGGATAAGTATATAAAAATGCAATATTTTATATTTTATTGTCTATTATTGGTATTGCTAAATATTTTTGAGTACATAAACGGTATGTAACGGGTGATTTTTTAAGAGCTTGAGAACTTTTTTTTAAAAAAAAACGCATAAAATTTGCAAAATCTCATCGGTTCTTTATTTGAAACGTTAGATTGGTCCATGACATTTACTTTTTGAAGATAATTTCATTTAAATGTTGACCGCGGCTGCGTCTTAGGTGGTCCATTCGGAAAGTCTAATTTTGGGCAACTTTTTCGAGCATTTCGGCCGGAATAGCCCGAGTTTCTTCGGAAATGTTGTCTTCCAAAACTGGAATAGTTGCTGGCTTATTTCTGTAGACTTTAGACTTGACGTAGCCCCACAAAAAATAGTCTAAAGGCGTCAAATCGCATGATCTTGGTGGCCAACTTACCGGGCCATTTCTTGAGATGAATTGTTCTCCGAAGTTTTCCCTCAAAATGGCCATAGAATCGCGAGCTGTGTGGCATGTAGCGCCATCTTGTTGAAACCACATGTCAACTAAGTTCAGTTCTTCCATTTTTGGCAACAAAAAGTTTGTTAGCATCGAACGATAGCGATCGCCATTCACCGTAACGTTGCGTCCAACAGCATCTTTGAAAAAATACGGTCCAATGATTCCACCAGCGTACAAACCACACCAAACAGTGCATTTTTCGGGATGCATGGGCAGTTCTTGAACGGCTTCTGGTTGCTCTTCACTCCAAATGCGGCAATTTTGCTTATTTACGTAGCCATTCAACCAGAAATGAGCCTCACCGCTGAACAAAATTTGTCGATAAAAAAGCGGATTTTCTGCCAACTTTTCTAGGGCCCATTCACTGAAAATTCGACGTTGTGGCAGATCGTTCGGCTTCAGTTCTTGCAGGAGCTGTATTTTATACGGTTTTACACCAAGATCTTTGCGTAAAATCTTCCATGTCGTCGAATAACACAAACCCAATTGCTGCGAACGGCGACGAATCGACATTTCACGGTCTTCAGCAACACTCTCAGAAACAGACGCAATATTCTCTTCTGTACGCACTGTACGCATTCGTGTGGTTGGTTTAATGTCCAATAAAGTAAACTGAGTGCGAAACTTGGTCACAATCGCATTAATTGTTTGCTCACTTGGTCGATTATGTAGACCATAAATCGGACGTAAATCGCGAAACACTTTTCGAACCGAACACTGATTTTTGTAATATAATTCAATTATTTGCAAGCGTTGCTCGTTAGTAAGTCTATTCATTATGAAATGTCAAAGCATACTGAGCATCTTTCTCTTTGACACCTTGTCTGAAATCCCGCGTGATCTGTCAAATACTAATGCATGAAAATCCTAACCACAAAAAAATCACCCTTTACTAGTATATAGTGGTTACATATATAATCTTCCAATTATAATCTGCTTGATGATACAAACATCAAAAATCTAAAAAAAAAAATTCATTTGCTAAGTGAGACACCGCGCAATATCGGTCTAATAAATAAAGTGAAAAATATCTAAATTTTGAAAGTTTGTGTAAAGTTATAGCTAAATATTCCTAGCCTAAAAAAAAAAACACAAACAAAAATTACCGAAGTCGACGGTAACAAGAAAAAGCTTATTTAAGTTAAATTGTGGATGCGAATTTCTGCCGAATCCTGAACGGTGAGTTTCTAACGTTCAATTTTTGTGTTTGCTAATGGCCTGAATATGAAGCTTAACTTTTTTATGTGTTCTATATTCAAATTATTTAGAGTCTATCTTTTTTTTCAACCGCTTCTGGGTATACAAATTGCGGAATACAGAAACTCGAGTGGCGGGGTCTCACGGCTAACCGCATTGTTAATAACATTGAACGGATCTTTATAAATTCGCAATTATTTTGGAATTTGATACGGAATTTGGATCGCTACGTTTTAACGTATAGGTGTATTTTGACAACGGTCCTCAGGCGTGGTATTACCCTAAAGAAAAAAACAACTGTATCAACGCACTGGGATATACGTACATATATATATTATATAAAGTTAAATAGTTTATGTTTAAGTGTAAATGAAAAGTTTCTTTCTTGTTGAAATTTTACAACGTAATTCTAAACATAGCAAAATATCAAGTAATTTTCGTTTATATTCGCTATCGCAGATAGTATTGATTTTTTTTTTTGATTGTGTGGAAAATATAGTTTAATATAATTTCTTATAGTGAAGAAAAGTGTCAGGGCAAGAACCGAAATTAATTTTTTTTTAGCCTATCACACGTATGTCAACCGGAGTACTCTGAGGCAGATTGTGCGGGTGAGTTTTTTATGCTTGGCTTAAAGCGGAACCAGTCAGGAATAAGAAAATAAAAAAATAATAGAACAACAATGCGATAAATGGCATTTCAATGTTATTACCCAGTCAAACTTAATGTTCATGTAAGAAGCCGAATTTCCCCTTCGTAAAATTTGAGCTGTCACTTATTAAAATAATAGTGCGCGCTATTTCTCGCTCGAAAATAAGAAATACTTAAAAATACGATTTGTTGTTGTGTTTTATACACAGCAAAAGAAGATAAATTTGTGATGCGGGGAGTGGAAGCCATATTTATTTTGTGTACATTTTTTTGTTTTCTATTTTATTTATTAAATAAAATTATTTTAATATTTTTTCATATTTTGTGATTAATTTTAATAATGAGTGATAAAGTAAAAATGGTGTTTGAGTGAATTTTGTTAAAAATTAATTTGTTAATGGTATGATATTATAGTCGTAGTGTAAACGCTATATTACTACTATAATATTTTAATTTTGTTTAGTTTATTTCCTTTTTCATTGTGATGTAAAAGCATCTCGTGTATGTGTACATTTTCAAATACGAAATTAATATATAAAAATATGTAACAACATGAATAAATATGAAATTTCTCTAAAAGACATTTCACAATAAAAAACAGCTGTTTGTAAACGAACAGCTGTAACTTAAAATTATTATTTTTCACTGGTTCGAATGTCAAAAAAAAAGAAAAACAATTGGTTAATATTCGTTAAAATTCGTATTTTTTATTTTCTTATTCCAGACTGGTTGAGGCTTTAAGCCATAAACTAGTGTTTTTTGCCTGTATTTTATTTTTTTAACATTTTTCTTCACTTCCCTATTAATTCAAAACATTTGAAACATAGTTATTTATTATGTATTGGTGATGAAAGTTTTTTATTGCTCAATCAAACTTAAAAGCAAATTTTTTTTATGAATAAATAGTAAACTATATAAAAGATGAATTAAGTGAGTGTCATTGGTTGATGGTGGTGTGACGAAACGTCGAGTGAGGAGTGGATGGGTTTTTTTTTTGCTAAATTTCAACACGAGAGTTTGTGCTGCAAAGAAACTACGACGAAAATGATCCTTGTATAGCCCGACTGTAGACTACCCGTTTCAAGCGTGTTGAGAAAAAAGATATTCAGCTCGCCTATATACTACCAATGTACAATAATTGTATATACTTCCACAATTCATATTTCATTATACTGGTGCGTACTACCAAATATAGTACTACCATCCCATTCTGTCGTCACAGTGAAGTATGTAAATTAGTATAATTGTTTTTATATACCATACTTTTAATGTTTAGGTAAGTATGTACTTTGTATATAAAATTTATTGTCATTGAGTATACGGAAAACATCATAAAACTGACCCGAGTGGAAAAATTGAAATTTTTTATATTAAAAATAAACTTGCGATTTCATAGAAATTTAATAATAATTTTTGTATAATTTTAGAAGGTATGGCAATATAATTTTAGTATAATTTTAAAAATTAAACAGAAATTATACTTTCGAACATTATCTTACTAAAAGTATAATTTTTATATATTTTGTGTTATAACAAAAATTATAATTATCACACAAAACCAAATTGCCGACAAGCCAGTTTACCGAATAAACCACCTCGCCGACACTCACACCGCCAAAATAAACATCGCAACATTACTAGTCAAAAAGCAAACAATTTATTTTCGAATTGCTTCCAAATTGCTACACTTTCTGTAATATTAGATGTGCTATTTTACCTAAATCAACAGCATTGAGATTAAATAGTTACACCATTTCTTCTAATTCTGTTTTTATGAAATATTTTATCGATTATATTTCGTTATCAGTATTTGCTCCGTGTTTGTCACATTATAGGGCCCAATTTTTGTGTATGACTTCAAAGTTTCGTTAACCATGTTTCAATGAATTTTACTCCGTAAACTGAGCTTCTAATAACTGTCACCTTTAGGGGTTAACAATATATGCATTTCATATTTATGAATTTACTTGCTGACACCCACATCGCCGACACCTACATTTTGAATACCCACGTTACCTATATAACCACATTGTTGAAACTCATATTGGCCAATCACATACACATCATCGAAATCCACAAATGATAGTGATATAAACATTAACAGAAATAGTGCAACAGCTAGAAGAACCCATATCACCGACGCTCATACCGCTAACAAACCCTTCACCAAAAAGATTTTTAACCAACAATTTAAACACCAACATCCACATCACAAATACACACATCACCAACAACAATTTCGCCGAATGGCCAGACGTTTCGACAACTACATCTCCAGCAGAAATTAAGGCCGACAAATCAACTTAGCAGACAAGCCACATTGCCGACTCCACTATATTGCCGATACTGACATCGTCGACACCCACATTGCGGTCACTCAAATCGCCGACAACCGGTTATGTAAATTAAAACTAAGAAAAATTATCAATGAAATAATAAATAATTATAAAAAAATAGCAAAAGAAATAAATTTTAGACTGAGCAACAAAGTTATCTAAATATGTGCTAAGTTATACGGGGTTTCCCCACCGGTTTGAGTTATACTGTATGGAGCCCGAGAAAAGAAAATTTCCGATCACCACAAACAAACAGGAAGAAAAAAATCTACCCAATCACCGATTACAAATTCGCCGACAGACACCCCATACACAACTAGATCAACTAGGAGTGGGACTTATGACATGAATCATTGGTGATGAACTACAACGGCGATCAGAACGGATTTAAAGGATCAAAAAGATTTTAACTATTAAAAACAATTTTAAACAATTTAGTTTTTGTTTTGAGGCCAATAGCACAGAAAAAAATAAATATAAACAGAAGTAAAGCTGCATACAAAATTTTTACGCATATTTTCATAGTAAAATATGGGGTCACGATCCGGTTTTATGTTGACTAAATTTAAAATTACCGTTATAATCTAAACGAAGAAAAAATGAATCAAAAACATTATGAAAGTTAAAAAAATACTTAATGTATATTCGAAGAGTTGGACATTCTAAGTTTATTATTTAAGGCGTAAAACGAGTTTGTATTTTGGGGTTACAATCTAAAAAAGTTGGTTCAAAATTTTGTATGCAGCTTTACCTCTGTTTATATTACTTTTCTCTATGCCAATAGTTTGTTCCAGTTACATATTTCAGTTTTACAATTTTACATTATGATATTTTCAAATGCCGTTGCTAATTAACCAGGACAACGAGGCAATGCGCAATAAATGTAGGAGTTTGAAATAAAAAATTTAATTTTGGCGGTTAGTAAAATGTAGACGCTGATGTCGTCGAGACCGAGTGTTGCGAATCTACTTCATTTACTGTAAGAATTTGAGACAAAAATCTAGCGAAGCAATTTACTATAATAGACGTCATCTTGTCAGTTCGGTTTAACACATTTTAGAAGTGAGTTAACAATACTGACCGATCATCAACCAATTTGATATCTCCCCATTCCGGTGTTTCATATAATTGCATGTCTTGGATGGAACTAAAGACTAGTGAGGTTTCAGGCGTTAGCAAAACAATTTTTTCAGTTTCAATATTCCACTTTGATGCTGATGTTTCGTATACGCTTTGTCGTATGTTCACGATTCTTTTGGTGGAGATTTTATTTCTTATAATGGGGAAATTATGTTAGTGCTGTAAGTGTTATGAGCCAACTATTTACCAGACTTGTTTACTTGCGATGAGCGGATTTCACTGATAGTGGAACGAATCTATGTAAATGTTCAATCGGTGTGATTGTCAGTCATCTGCCGGCGGCAAATTTGAAGTCGGCGATGTGGGTGTATTCCACTTTGTTTGCGGTGTACGCGAATTTTCTGTTCTCGAATTCTGTACCCGTAAAAAATTAAAAAATTTAAAATTTATATCAAACAACAATTTACAATAAATTATACAAAATTAATTGAACAAAAGAGAAAATGGTTTCCAAATTTAAATTTACATAACTACTGTTCGGCAAAAATTGGTGGGAGTAATGCTATACTATATGGCAAATATTGCAAAGTCTGAAGATGTGCTCGCATGATGACGTAATACATGGAATCAAAGGGGATGAAGTGGTAATTTTTTGGCGATAATTTCCATAGTGTAGCATTGCTTCTGCGAAATTTTGCCGAACCTTATATTTTGACATAAATTGTACTTATGTACAGTACTTATGTAAATTTAAATTTGGAAACTATTTTCTCTTTTGTTCAATTAATTTTGTATAATTTATTGTGCAAACCTACACTTTTAACGTCAGAATCGTATAAACATTTACACTTTTATGTTGCCACTTTTTTCTGTACCTACACTTTGTTTAACGTTAGAAACTTCACACTGATGTTTATTGAGTATTATTCAGACAATTTGTTAGTCGACCTAAACTTTATTTTATGTTATTTTTTGTATAACTGTTTGTTGGTTTATTTGCAACATCGGATTTTCCTTATATTGATATTTTTTCTTAGATCCAATTTAAGTAACCTTCCAGCGATGTGGGTATATTGGCAAAACTTCCTGCGGGAATGTAGATATCGCCAGTCTTGCCGGTCGGAGATGTCATTGTGTCGTTGATGTGGATGTGTATGGACACTGTGGTGGTCGGCGATGTGATTGCCGGCGATATGGTTGTCGGTCATTTCGGCGTTGGCGATGTAGCTGAAGTTGTAGCGTTTTGGGTGTGCCGGCGAAGTGGCTTGGCCATTTTAATTGAGGATATTCTAAATTTCTGTTGGCGATGTGATTGCTTCTAGCGGTACAACGATTCCTGATAATTAAATGTTCTTCTCAATATCTAAGACACTTTTAAGATGAACTTATATTGTTCACATTTACATTGCCAGCAACGTTAAAGCAAACTTTAACTTTGCTAATTCACGAATTGCTATATCCTACATCAGCAGTGGCTTTCGGCGACGTTTATTTCGTCGGTGTGAGTGTCACTGAGGTGGTTGTAAACGATCTGGTTGTGTGTAAGCATGATTTTCGGAAAAAAATTCCTGTAGGCGATTTAGTTGCCGGCGATGTGTGTTGCGTTTTCGACGATGTGGTTATCTGCGATAAGGGTGTCGATGACATGGGTGTTGGCGGTGTGGATGTCGGCAATGTTTAATGAGCGATTTATACGTCAGCGATCGGATGACGGCGATGTGTTTGTGTCATTTATGTGGCTTGTCGGTGATTTTGTTCGGTGAGCCAATTGGATTTGTCGGTCAAAATTCCTGTTGGCGTTGTGGTTATTGGCCTTCTAAATTTGTACAACTATTTTACATTAAAAACATTTTTTTAAATATATGTTATTTGTGTTATATGCAATACTGAATCAAAAATTTTACAGAATATACGCTCAGCTCAACTGAGCAAATTAAATTAACGTACATTTCTTCAAATTTCTTTCTAAACCGATTTAGATACAAAATTCATTAAATTATTATAAACTGAAATAATTTATTGGTTTTTATGATCGGGATCAACAGTGGTAATTGTGTGATGAAAATCTATGTATCTATATGCTTGGTTTCTGTAACGAGATTGTGTTGTACTACAACACTGTTGGGTGTAAAGCACCAAAGGTGACCATGGTCCACCACTCGTTAACAGACAAGAATTATCCCACTAGAGGTTCTGGAACGGTCGATTACGCCGGCTAGGGCTCAGGAGCAGGTGGGGGTGGGGAATCCAGAACATAGTGAGATCTGTGCTGACCGAAAAAGGAAGATGGGAACCAGCCATAGGCTACTTACCTAACCTGCATACTCATCTCAGCAGCATCCTCATCTCATTCACACTTTAATTCATTTTTTCCTTTAGATAGACAACTCGATAGAAAACAAAATATAAATATGAAAACAAACCACCCCAAAAAGACCCATAAAAATACTAGAATGCAATTCAAAGATAAATTTAAAATTTCACTTATGTATATTGACAAAAATGCAAGAGAAAAAAATCGCAAAAAAATCAATGGTTTACAATGTTAATTTTATAAACTAAACCAACCCCCTAGGTAACTATATACTAAGAATTTTAGCTTAAAATAAAGAATCTAATAATTTTTCATTCGATACTCCAACTTGAAGGAACGCAAAAAAAACAACAAATTATTAATTTAAGTAGTTGGGATATCTAGTGAGAAATTATATATTATAAATAGTATTATAAGAAATGCATATAAAATGTCTATAAAGAAAATAAATGGTACTTAATAATTTATCGTAAACCAGCTGGATGTTGATTGATGCGTTAGTTGTATATAACGTCCGTTGTAGATAATATTCGTCGTTTACGTTATATACTCGAAATTTTTAAAAATTTTAATATTGTTTTATTATGGAGGTATCATAGGGCCTATTTTTTAATTCAACCTGAGCAAGCAGTGCGCTGTCAAAAAATACTCTGTGTTTTTTTATTCAACCTGAGTAATTTTACTTTGCACACTGAGTTTTTATTTGTGAACTGTGCTTACACCGAGCATACTCGGTTCTTTAAATTTTACTCTGAACAGAATGCCAGTGTACGAAGAGTATGCAAAGTAAAAAACAAATTATTACTCTATGCACACAGGATTCATTTGGCACTGCACAACTGGTGCTCGGTGTACAATACCCAGAGCAAGCCTGCTTGCTCGGGTTTAATTAAAAAATAGACCCATAAAATGTAATGATCGCCTCGTCCGGATTATATATGTTGCTTATATTTATTGTTCGATTATTATTGATATAATTGATCACCATTTAGGAATTCAATTCAAATTATAATGCTATTTATTAATTTTAATGTTAGTTTATTAATTTTATTGCTGATCTACTTATTATTATTGACACTATTACTATAATCGTATAAGTATTATGATTGATTATTATTATTATTATTATTATTATTATTATTATTATTATTATTATAAAAAAACTTGTAAGTCCTAAATTTATTGAACCACTAACCACTTATTATAAAAAAAAGTCACAGTTTATAATTTTACCCTTTTGGGTAAGACACTCATATCGCACTTTAGATAAAAAAAAAACGTTTTCTTTGCCCCCTTTTTTTCTCGTTTCTTTTCGTTACACTTACGAACTATTTAACATTCTCAAATTAAATTATATTACTTTATAGTGTTCACAGAACCTTAGAATTACACCATTTTTTTTTTCTTTTTGCCACGCTATCACCAATATTTTTTCGTGGGTTCAACGGTACTTAGTTTTAATTACCCCGTCATGCATTCAATGGGCCTATTTTTTAATTCAACCTGAGCAAGCAGTGCACTGTCAAAAAATACTCTGTGTTTTTTTATTCAACCTGAGTATTTTTACTCTGCACACTGCGTTTTTATTTGTGAACTGTTCTTACACCGAGCTTACTCGGTTCTTCAAATTTTACTCTGAAATTAATGTCAGTGTACGAAGAGTGTGCTAAATAAAAAACAATTTTTTACTCTATGCGCACCGGATAATTTTACCCAGTACAACCTTTGCTCGGTGTACACTACCCGGGGTATAAGCCTGCTTGCTCGGGTTGAATTAAAAAATAGACCCTATGATAAAAAAAAATTTAAAAGTTTTAATAAAAATAATTGTTTATGGTTATTGGGTGCACTAAAACGTTTCGTTTAGAAAAAAAAATTCTTTGAATCGTTCATAAATTCCATACATATATTATAATACATATAACTATATACATATGCATATAGCCCCACTAAAACTATTCATGATTCACCAAAAAAAAATTGCTTCGCGAGCGCGTACTTTTTCTGCAATTTTATTATTATACTCGGTACTTCGACAACAAAAAAAACATTTTTTTTATTACTTTAAATATATAATTTTTTTATGAGGTATCGTGTATCATAAAAATAATTGTCTATCGTCCGAGACCCAAAACTGACTGCCTCGCCCTAACTTTTTTCTTCGTCCTCCGAATTGTTTCGTTACCGCCAAAATTTTAGCGTATTACCACAATTAGTGGTTACCTCTTTTCAATGTCATAAAAAGCTGGTGATCATAAAAAGGTGGTATTGCCGTATTCAATTTGAATATCGAAAAAACTTTAGCGGTTAACCCTATAATTGCCATGGAATTGCGCATGGAACGTCCCGCGGACGTAACATTTCTTTTACAAGTGACCATAAGATAAAAACCCTCGAAACCGTTAAACCCATAATAAATTATAAGCACCCGTTTTGAAATTCTTTTATAACAATTTTCTACAATCACCGATAATCCGTAATTTCTTCAACGTCACCATATAATTGAATCCTTGGTATTTGATAAAATCAAACCGCGATGTGCTGCCTCTTTTGGTAATACCCTTCCTCACTAGCAAAACAATTACTCTCCAAGTTATATTAAAATATCAGAATTATCAAAATTGTTTGTAAATTATAAAGGTTCATTACCCATCAGAATATCATTGTTCGATTTACATAATAAAATTTTGTTTGTACCATTAATACACGCACATATATCACAAACGTATTTTCCACTTAAGGTAGTAGAAATAACATATTTGCGGTATTTTCCCGAGTTACCCTATTTCCCAATTGTTTATTTTACTTGTTGGTTTTATTCGCATAAACACATGACGTGCGGTTCCTTTGGACTTTTATTTGTGTATTTGATGTAAAATAAGTAGCTAACTGAAAGCGATAATAAATAAACTTTACAATATCAAGTATAGCGCACCTACCTCTCCACCCTCAAGCTTTTGCAGATCATTTTAAATAGTATTAGTGCTTCATTGTAAAATCCAATTACGTTTCTTTTCGTCCCTTTTCGTCATTCGAAAATAAATAAATAAATTCACTAATTTTGTTTTAATTTAATGAAAAACCGGAAAATTCAAAAACTGTAAGAGACTAAAAGCGTAACCAAATAATTTGTATGTTATACCTAAATACCCCTCTACTCATACATATACCAGAATCGAGCATGACGCAATCAAAATTTACACGGAAAACAATAAAAATGAAAATTCAGCAGTAAAAAAAATCTACCACAACAATTTCGTTCGTACATATTTACTCTTCACGTTTTCTAATTATTCCCAGGAATATTTTAAGAAGAATATTATGTTTGTACTCCTTCTTACGCTTATTCTTATACTCACAAGAAAATCTTGTATTTTATACACATTACACAAATATATTTTTTTAAATTATATTTTTGCTAAATCTAAATTAATCCATAAAAACACCTACAATTGTAAATTTGTTCTACATATTACATAAATATGTATACATAAAATTCTATGTACAGACGTAATGTACATAATACGAATGGGGATGATGAATAGGCGAAACATCATAGATTTGTTTGGTGTTTAGTCATGGAAAATGGATTAGATTAAGTTTTGAATTCATAATCTGTCCTAGATTGGATAGTGGACGTGACATTTGACGAGATTTATTGCACTAAGCAAAATACTAAGAACTGCTATAAAACAGCTTCTAATAACTTATTTGTTCATTGTATTAGAATTGGGAACCAGTTTTAAATAGAAGCTCCTAAATCATTAAACACACCTCTTATGCTGCTGAAGTAGTCAGCTTTTGTCCTATATTTGTTTACATCCTAAACTTTGGTTCAGTATTTATTCATTAAAACAGATTTACTCGCCATTCAAAATTTTGCCGTGTAATACACCAAACATAACCACTTGCGGTTGTTATAAAACAGAAAGCCAAAAGACAATAAAACAAACGTTTTAGGAAAAAAAATCTCTTGTGAGCAGCTACAGGGAAAACCAAAACTTTTGTCTCTAATACCGTTTTGTTTATTTTTCTATCCCGAAACTACAAAAGGAAATTCATCTCACGTACAACAAACAAAACTAATTGTGGTGGTTAAGACATTCGTACGAATCCATTATATTGTATATGTGTGTGTGTTCCGTTTTATATACCGGAATGTACATAGAATTGGTAGCATCATGATTTTATGGTACTTCAGCTGCGTTGAGTGGTTTTCTCACCCCGCCGCATTCATTTTATGTGTGCGAGTATCCTCAAATAACAATCAACCGCATAATTATTACATGACAGTAATTAATCCAAACTGAATAGACAATAATGTATCGACAAATATATAAAACAATTTAAAAATAAAATTGATTGTCCTGTTTGAAATTTAATTTTATTGTTTGCGCCTCAACATATTCAATTGCCCTCTTGAGAATCGCCATTTTTTCTATGGTGGTTTTCGTTGTACTCTCCTATTATGATATAATTAGCGCTTTGCAATGCAACTCAATATATTTTCGTTAGTGTCAATTATGTGTTCACAAAAATATAAATAAAATATTTTTTGCTTGATTATTTAACGTCGAACTTATTTATTATTTACGAACACATTCATCATTATTATATTTTTTGCTTATTGTACCACCATCTAGTGGAGAAAATAAAATTTTGTAAAATGTGTTTGTGTCTTTACTAGTATACTGTTTACCGATTTTAACGACATCTTTGAGTGGGTATTGTAACTTTTGGAAATCAATGCAACGCAGCATACAACAAACGAAATAGCATTTATATTCATTACAAGCAGCTTAATTTTTGAGTTGCACAAACTTATAAATTATAATTAAGATTATTTTGAATCTTTGAACGCAGTAAATTACGTAATCATTTGAAAATTAATATACATGATTTGAATTAATTGCTGGTGTAATATTTTTATGGTTTAATAAAATGTACCAAAATTGTTCTATGTGGTTTACTACGGCGAGTGCGGATTTTTTTTTTAAATGTCAAATAAAGTTGGACAATTACATTTGATTTGTTAAATACCATAAATAATGTTACACTTACAATTTATAAATATTAAATATGTGAAACTCAAAAAAATAAACAGACGATTTTCTAAGTGGTCACCATAACCATTTCACAAATGTAACTAAATCTAACAGCAAATCGAACGTAGGCTAACTTTGTTCTAACGAAGTTTTGAAATGGAGAGGAACCATGAGATGGTTCTTAAGGAAGAAAATTTTGGGGAAATCCACCGGAAAAGTCGGAAAATTTGGAAAATCGAAAAATAATGTTGACTATGAAATTTTCAAATCAAATTGGCGATGATTTGACTAATCATGACAGGGGGACCTGAAATCGCCCATGGTCGCATTTTCCTTTTTGCAAACGTGTTATTTTTCTTTCTGCCATTAAATTCTCAATTTGAGTATTAATTCACTGTTTTATGATATTTGAATTGTGTGCATTGCAACCATAAACGGTACCATTATTATAATCATAGAAGTTGGGTGTGATTTTTACGATTTCGATAGTTTTTTCCAGAAAATTTTTAGTGCATGACAAGTGCGATTATTAAATTGGATTGCGGGATTGAGAATTATTCGAACCTAGGATGAAGAAACCGTAATTCACAAAGAATACACGATGTCCGTGAGAATGAAATACAAGAGCAACGCGAAGAATTAAATGAACAGAGACGTGATCATATTGGACAAGTTCGCGCTGCACAAGCATCAGCTCAGGTTCAACAAAACGTAACTCGACGAAGAAGTGCGGCGAACGTCAACTTGAATCGCACTGTTTTCAATTATGACAGTACAGTCAATAAAAATCTTCACTGCCTTGATATTGGAGCATTGTCTGCCATGTGCTAACATTGCCAAGCTTTGATTGTTCTAAGCAGAAATGCCAGGGCTATGCTGTGCCGATGGTAAAGTCAAATTGCCGTTTTCGACTTCGCCACCGGAACCATTGTGTACTTATCTCTATGGAGATACAACACTATCCAGACATTTTCTCACACACATACACACACATCAGCACAATCAATGCTTTAACATGCGTCATTTAGAACCGATGTTGTTGTTCGTCAACCCGGCTACAATCGCACCTATAAGGTAATGACGTCACCACGTGTTCATCATTTCGAAAATGTTGAACGATTGTACTCATCATATTCAAAATTGCCCTCTATTTTATAGATTCAAGGTCAAATTTATAATCGAAGCGGAGCATTATGCCACCAGCGAATGAAGAACCCAAGTTCCTTCAAATTTACTTCGTTGGAAATTCCGAATATGAATAAAGTTGACTTGCGCTTTTCAATACGTAAAAACGAGAGATGATCGGATAACTTCAATGTCTTCTACATGAACACAATGCACTGGTTCGTTTGTTTAAAACTACTTTGGAGACAATGTCTTCCGATGATCACAAAATAATCATCGGAGCAGACAAAAGACCAACCGGAGGCCATGCACGTCAGTACAATGCTCCCACTATCGATGAAGTCGCAGTTGTGATTGTTGGTGCAAATGTGGAATCGAGTGATTGCAAGAATGCAAAATCATTATCTGAGACGGGTACACAATGGCACATAAACGATCATTGGAAGCGTTCCATCGAACGATAAAAAATTTACAAAGTGGCCCAAGATGTTCGTTTTTCGCCAAACGCCACCTGTCATTCCGAAATCAATAGCTGCAGATGATTTCAACGCATGTCTGAAATCGTCGAGATTGTGGGACTATGTGAGGAAATTGCTGTTGGTGCTTGGCAATGGTCAAGTTGATGTTGATATTTCGACCGGATTGATTTCGTTTTCCTCGAAATTTTGGATGTTTATGACAGGGCTTATCACGAAAATGTTGATGAAGGGCAAATTCAAAGGAGAGGATGTTCTAATTTCGAGAATTCCTCTGATTCCAACTGGCATTCTGTTGGACTTCAAGCGCATTCAGTTCCCCGTTCGTTTGGCGTTCGCTATGACGGTTAACAAATCGCAAGGTCAATTGTTGGGTGTGTGGAATAAATTTCGAATTGTCTGTATTTTTCTCATGGCCAGTTGGACTTCGTGTGTTCGAGAAGTATCCAACAATCATCGTTGTTCATTTACGCGCCGGAGAACAAAACAAAAAATATTGTTTACCACAACGCATCGTATTGATTTGCGTCTGTATTAGCACAGACAATCAAATTAGATTTTTCATTTGAACTAAAAAATGAAAACAAAACAAACTTCTGATAATTCCAATGTCATCGTTGTATCTGTGACTTTTCGTTAAACTGCGTATACGTATACGCAAAAAAACAAAATACTTTTGATTGTATGCGGCTATTTACAGAAAATGAAATTGTAGTTTAAATTTTTACGTTTACATAGGATGAAATATCCCTTTTAGGTTGTCTCTGGTATTAGATTTAATTTCACTCGAATAAAATACATTGAATTCTTTTGAATTCCAACTGACTCCAATTCATTTCCACATTAAGAGAGAAATCTAAAAAACAACTCAATTTTCGATAGATGCCTGAGTTTGAATCGACATTTCATTCACTTTTCAATATACATTAGTGTTCAATTCGATGAAAAAGTGAATGGAATGAATACTCAACTCAAACGTCTATTGAGAATCGAGCTGAGTTGTTTGATTTTTTCTCTCATCAAAATAAATTTTCGTGAAGGACAAAATTATTTGCTCGGAAACGAAGTAATTTGGGGCGGAACAAAGTTCGCCGGGTCAGTTATTTTTAATTATAAGATTGGATAATTTTGAAGGAATTTACAAGGGAAATTGACCTCAATAGACAAATACTTCTTTGCAAAGCATAACATGCCGGCCTGTAGTAGGTTCCAATTGGTGCATTGTAACCGGGCGCAGAAAATTCAAATTGTAAAGGGCATCACTGTGATAATTTTATAATAGGTAAGAGTGTCATATAATGTAGATACTTTTGATATTTTTGGTAAAACCTTGTATACAGAATATGGTTTTTTCTAATGTCATTGCTATCTTTAAACAATCGCATAATTGATGTATACTGAAAATAATTTTAGTCGTGATATTGGAAACTTGACGATTTTTGTATTATTTATTGCCGAATTGGAGCTAAAGTATACAATGATACCTTCCTAAGGCTTTAAAGTATACAATTATTCATTAGGCTGAAACCATACCACATATACACAACATACTAAACTGAAGTTTAACTTCAGGGGCGCCCGCTTTCATTGAGCCGAAATAAATCAACGGAAAGACACTTGATATAGAGCTATTGTTAATTTTGCAAACCGATGCTATTTGTTAATGATCGTAAACATTTTTCAAGAATATAATTTCAATCGCATTCACTTATTATGCATATAGAGAGTTTTTCTCTAGAAAGTAACGAATTGCGCCAATTTGTAACCGATGGCTTGATTAAGTGAGATTGCAGCTGGTTGCACACCATCTAGCCTGATGGGCGGGTCCCGTTAACCACATGCAAGCAGCTATCATTACGTAATTCATTACGATAGGTGTGCCAGGATCTAATAAAAAAATGTCGAATGGTTATGGAAGGCGTGAATTACATATCGCTACTGAGTCATCTACCCCACAAAATTTAAACTGTGACTTAACACATTATGCCACTCGCTGAACAAAACAAAACATTATCTTTGCCGTAGTAATATACTCCGAATGAAAAGCATATGGGGGTATACGTAACCAACTGTATTTACTGAAAGGCAGATTTGAAATTACCCCAAAAAAAATCTATTCACAAAAAGTGTGTACGTAACTTAAACAAGCTTTGACGAACTAACTAAATTACGACTACTAAACCAATTCATCAATTAAAAAACTTTAATTTCTAAGTTTAGTGTAAAAAAATTATAGTCCTAAATTGGATAAAAATGAAAAACTAATGCATGCACTATAAATATAATATCACTAAAAAGTTAAAAACTACCTCACCGATTACGTTGTTAGTGCTGATGTTTCCGCTTCTTCGTGTGCTGTTGAAATTTGACTGCCCTTCATAAAATTAACTCCACATTGATGAACGTTAGACAAAGAGGTTAAGTCGCCCAATAAAATATCACCGAAGATGGTGAATACACCTAACCGGTGTGTAAAAATATTTTCCCTCTGGTATAATTTTCCGACTTGGTGGACCAACTGTATCTAGTTGTATCGTTGCCCACTTATGGTTTACATACGCTTTTAGCTCACACGCAATGCAATTTTCATTATCCAACAGGTGGAACGCTTAGAGAAACACCAAGTTTTTTTCGTTTCAGCCAAAATAAATGCTCACTCGTGTTGCACAAATTTGTTTTTTTTAATTGAAAATTTAATTGAACTGATTTGATTTTTTTTTTTTGTGGTTTTTTTATTATTTCATAATATAGAGAATTTTTATTTTATTTAATTACTATAAACCACAATATATTTACATATAAAACAGTTTTTTGTTTACTATCACTATCAAGAATTATTTTTCTTTCACAATAAATATTCTTGAAAATGTCTCAGTTTGTATTTTTTTAACTTACTTTTATTTTTATAATCTTAATAAATTTTATTTGGTTTTATTCATTTCCATTACAAATAAATCACATGCTTTTTTTTTGCTCAACTCATTGACAACTGATCTCCCACATTTTTTCGTCCGTCGTATTTAAAGCTTTGGGTCTATCCCATTTTTATTTATTTATTTATTTGTTTTTCTTATAACTCGTTTTCCCGGTCGTTGTCTTATCTATTCATTTTGTATTCATTTTTCTTTTACATGTTTACCCGTTTCGTTCATCATTAAGTTTTAGAACCAACACATTTATATAAAAACAATTTACCACTATAGAAGGGAAGTACAACAAACTAACCGCGGGCTAAATCACCTCCAAAGTGTAAAATCGAAATTTGGTTACAAATTTTTATCCATCATGGCTATTTATTTTTGACAATGTATCTACAATAAGCGCGGATGCGTTCTTTGGACCTTCGTATGTGTGGTAATCCAGTGCGAACCGTATTGGTTTTTAAGAAAATGAAGTTACAATTATTGAGCAGATGTTATTTATGTTGATGCGTATTTTGTCGATGGCTGTGTCGGTTGAGGCTGTAGGACGATTTTCGATAAATAACTCAACGAGTAACTTGATGGTTTGCCTAAAAACATTTCTTATGGTGACACAAAAAAAAAATTCGGATTGAAGCTCGGATTCCTACTAAAACGACTTAAGTGTCTGAGATGAAATGAAATGTGTTGCGTCTTCCAAATTTGGAATTTGTTGTGTTTATCAGTTTTGTACTAAATCAACTTAGATTTTTTTGTTCTTCTCATAAAACCTAGGATTTTGAAAATATTTACAAAACTCGAAAAACATATTTTGAATACTGTTTATCCAATTTACCGTTTTCATTCAAAAATCATTAGGTCCTCCAAATTTATGTAAAAAATATGAAGTTTCACATGTATTAGTTAACTACCCTGAGCCGGCAATTGGTGTGTGGTTCTCAGACATCTGAGTTCCTGGTATAGAAGTCTTCCTCTTGACTCATACGAAATATAATGGTTTCCGGCGTGAGAGCCTTGATTGCTGGAATTTTCTGTGCAACCCGATTGATGAACGTTGCACAATTTGCCACCACTCGTTTTAATTTGTCATAACTGGAAATTCTTTGGAACAATTCCACCTAGACGTTGGTTAAATTCGTTGCTGCTGATAATGTTACCTTCTCCTCGTATTCCTCGGGAAGATACATTTGTTGATCTGTCTCACTATTTTGTTCAATATTTTCAGAGAGCTTCCACTGATTTGAACCATGTTGCAAAAACTATGGACCGTGCCACCATAACTTGCGCAATGGACTAATTCTCTTGGAGATGTTCCTCGAGAAGCGTGTTCTGCACACATACTCGTGTGACCTTACGTGGTGCCAAGTGGCTCTTGGTAAATTTTGTCTTATGCAGGAAACGCGGTTCGCTACAAATGTTTTGAAGCGCCTTGGTTCTCCGTTGACCCAGCTTAATGTGATGGGGGAATCGGTTCAAGCATGCGTTTCACACTCATTTAATTGCATTGCTAGTTGGACATGCCTTAATAGTTTAGCTAATAGTCTAGCCGCGTTTAACTCCAATCGAGGAACTGACAGCTTTGTTTTGCTACAGAAAAATTCTGCACACATACTCAGACATTTTCAAAACATCATTTTTTCCAGTTTGAAATATTTATTTATTTATTTAATATAAGCTGGGATTAAGCTAATTGTGCATGCGTCTAGTGGGCCCTTTAACAAGTCCAATTTATTTATTCTTTTCATTTGAGATTTTCTCGGCTTTTCGGACAAAATATTATTTTTAATGACACCCATACAATGTTTACGACTTTTCTAGTCGTAGAAAACAAAGAGGCCATTTACTCACAATATTTCTACAAAAAAGTAGAAAAATGCACTCCCGCCATTTTTAACCCTAAGGTTCTGGTGTAAATTTACACAAACCCTTACAAAAATGAGAATTTGCTTAGCTCTCTTCTTGACATCTTGGTATCGTACAGATAAAAAGTTGGTCTGGGGTTAAAAATGAAGAGAAGTGCATTTTTCTACTTTTCTGAAGAAATATTGTGAGTGGCCTCTTTGTTTTCTATGACCAAAAAAAGTCGTAAACATTGTATGGGTGTTATTAAAAATAATATTTTGTCCGTAAAGGCGAAAAAATGCTCAAACAAATTAATATCACGGATGATTATAAAAGTCTTCTTATTCTTTTCAGTTCGGACGATTTTGATAAAAAAAATCAGCCCCAGCAAACGATTGTGATGATGATTCCTGATTTCGAGATAAACCGTTGAGGAGATCTTCCGGTATGGGGCGAACACATATAACAAAATTGTTCATTTTGTTTTTTAATATTTCTATGTTATGAATTCTTGGCCAGAATTCCGGAAATTAGCGGTTTGTTAATCTATAACATCATGAAATAGAATATGGTGAATGGAAATTGGGTTATTAAATAATGTAAGGCTTCATAAATTATTTTTGGCTCAACGATTTTCTTAAAAATTGGTAGGAATGGGACAATCGTTTGGACAATATCGGAAAAACTCGTTTGTTTGTTTTGTTTATTTATTTTTATAATGACATTTGCTGTGTTTTTTATTAGCGCCCGATAGCTGTATCCGGAGTAGCCAATTTTCTATGTCAATACTTATATTTGGCACGCTATATTGCATATAATTAATTTATTTAACTCTAAACTAAGATTTTTCATTCAACTTTTTAGGTAAAAATCGATAAAAAAATATCTTGCTCTACTTATTTATCGGGAGCCGCTATCGGAAGCGCTATCCATTTCAATGGGAAATTTGAAAAGGCTTTTATTTTGTAAACCCCTGAAACCATTAGAAACTAAATCTTACAATAAAAATTTAAAACGCAGCAAAATAAATTCTTCTTTATAACGTCATGTCAAAATAAATGTCAATTAATATATTTCAGGTGATAAATGTTTGTTTTATTGATGAATTTAGTTTTAATTTTTATAGCACAGCGACACCAGTGAATAATAGCTGCAGTTTCAATAGAAAATTGCCATTTGGCTCCGGATAGTGCTCCAATAATAAAACACAGCAATTGTGTACGATTGATGGCAATCGGATTCTTTGGGCAAAGTTCTGGAATATGGCTTTCTGGAGTAGGGTTAGGCCATTTAACTGATCATATGAAATTGAGTATATGGTGGATAAAAATAGAATTCTAAAATGATTGTTCGATGTACTTCTGGAAGCTGGGGCGGATTAAGACATTCCAAAATAACAATTTAAGCTCTTTATATCCGTTTTGCTCTTAATTTTAACGTAGAGCGTTATTTCTCCCTAGATATGATTAGTTTGGACACCTAAACTGTTTTTTGGGAACGACGTCATACTACTTGTTTTCCTTGGTTAAAAATTTAAGACTCATGTTCAATTTAAAATTTTTGATGTGAACTCAATATGCAAACGTGTTAATTAAACACATACTCATATTTCGCGTAAAGTTTTTGATTATTTCAATTTCAGCATGAATTATTTCAACACTGCGATTTAATTTATAATAATTAAGAGACTCATTCGGTACATTAACTTCAAATTACTTTTAATAACTGTATTCGTTATGTACATGTGAATCTGAAGAAGTTCGATCACATCTCAGAAGATAGAGAGATATTAATTTGTTCATCAACAGAACTAATATTTACAATAACTCCGGAGTAATGAATATAGTTGTCAAATTGAATGGTTCAACTTCAGATTTTAAAAAAGTAAAAGTTTTAGTGGTTTTTAAAAAATCGTTATTAAAATTAATTGTGCATAACTATGATTATTGATGTATATTCGAGCATATGTATATTTCTTTACATTATTGTGGATATAAATTTGTATAAATATTAATTTCTTGAGTTTTGTGTTAATTGTTTGTAAATGTGTTAATTGTCTTGTTATTCCGTTTCTAAATAAGTTCAGTAGTACAAAAGCTGAAAGCTTAAACTACTGATTTAGTTTTAATAAGTAATAATATTTATAAAGATATAATAATAATTTACCACCAGTGCCAAGAGGTGGATTTGGTTCTCGCAACAAAATTGTTGATTCCATAACGGTTATTTTCCTTAGTGCTTCAACTAAATTTGTAACATTCTTCAAGACATGCAACACTTATATATCTGCATAGGTTTCAGTGATTCACACCACTCATTCGCGCCACGTCATTAACAACAGTATACCACCTGCACATTGCAAGCCTCATGTCAACCTGTATATTGACGTGGACGGTGGGTCGGCGCTGAATTCTGCACTCCATCAGAGGGTCTTTGTTGTATTTATTAACATCACCGATCGTAATCGCTGGCAAAAATTCGATTTGCACCTAGCCTCTGATGGGATTCGGACCCAGTACCTGCCAGTCCAAGTACCGAAGCTTTAACCACTGCACCACTTATCCGGTACATATCTGCATAATAAACTAAAAATATCATAGAAGGTAAAACACAACTTCTTCCAGCGCCACAACAGAAGATTTTGCTTTTGCATTCACCAATTGTCATCCTATACAAGACGTTTTCAATGACAAGCAACCCTATCTTTAATAAACGAATAATTGTAGCGTTGGAGTTGTGAACGAAAGTGTTGGTACTAAAATAAACGTTCTTTCCGGTGTTCCGGAGGGCTCACACCTTGGTCCTCTATTATTTACAAATGACTTAATGGATGTATCGTATCTAAGGGACTAATGCCAATGATCTCAAACTTCTCTGTCCCATTGTTGACTCCTCGGATTCCACTAAATTACAATCTGACCTGGATTCGATATTCTTGTGGTGTAGCATGAATCATTTAAAGTTAAACACTGAAGAAGTCTGCTATTATGTCTTTTTCAGGGGAAATAACTATGGTAAATGTTTGATTATAATATTAATAGCGAAACATTAGCTCAAAGACTTGACAGACAAATCGCAGACTTGGGAGTAACGTTTGAGTTATCCAACACTGAGTTTTATTCTGCATATTGATAAAATAATATCAAAATCGTCGTCTTTGTTGGGTTTTACATAGCGTCTCTCAAAAGGTTTTAAAGCAAAGAGGACTCTTCAAATCTTATATTAATCAATGGTTCGGTCAAACTAAGAATATGGTATAGTCGGGTGGGCTCCTTCTTTTAATGAACATATTGAATGAATAGAAAAAATTCAAAGAAAAATTCCACGGCAGATCTTTTTAAATTTAATCTCTTTAACATGGACAGACGACTGACTTATTTGGATAATATGGATAATATTCTTAATTTTGAATTTTCAATCTGCAACTTTTTTGCGATAGCTTAATAAAAACCGAAATTATAAGATAAAACATAAATTGGTCGTTAAGGGCAATTTAAGCGTTTTCTTGGCTCTTTACTGTGCTCTCAGTAGTATATCAAAAAATTTGAAGGTTCATATAAATCAAATTTGAATTATTATTACTTGTGATAAAGAAGCCAACAATGATGAAAAGTTTTCTTCTGCTACGATAAATTTAGAAACCAACATTGCTAATTCGAAAACTGGTCTCTATATACGATGTCAGGAGTAAAAACTTTCGGTACTTTGGTTCTTAAAAGAGAACTTGCCTGTAAGTTAGCAATGCGTGCTGATAATAGATAAAAAGCTTGCTCATCACTTGAGCAAGTTCGAAAAGACCGTAGTTGGAAAACATGTCTAGTTTATTTAGATGACATCACTTGACAGCACATTTGATGAACACCTTAACAATCTAAAACAAATACTACAAGCCATCCGGGCGGCCAGGTCAAACTCAAAGAAGTTAATATTAGTGATGGATTAGCCAGCACCAGCACCAGAGAAAGTAAGTCAACTAAAATATTTCCTCGGATTATGTACGACGGAAAAAATTCAACCATTTGAGTGGAACTTACAGAACATCAAAAAGGATTTGAAGAATCAAGAAAGAAATCATGTAGCGCTCCGATTTTGGCGTATCCGCAGGCAGGATGATCAGCTTGTTTATAAATGATAGCGTGTGTGTTCAACACGGCAATAGGTGAAGTGTTATTACAGAAGCAAGAAGATAAAGAGCAGGTTGTCGCATATTACAGTCGATCCTTCTGTAAACAGAGAAAAACTATTGTATAACTCGTCGGAAGTAAAGCACTGAACCAGACTTTTTACACGAATCCAGTTTGACGCAGAAAATGGTTATAGGATAAGAAACATTTAAAAGAAGGCCAAGAATCGATGGATCAAATGGGCTGATAGAAGGCAGACGACCGCGTTGGCAAGAAAACAACGACCTATTACCCCTCCCAACCACGCGCGGGGAGTCTCCATCTGTATTATTATTATTTTTTTGAGTATAATTCCAGTGATTATAAACATGGAAATCGAACTGCTTAACCTGTGAAATTAAAGAAAATTAGCAAGCGGGAAAATTTGTATTAGTATAAAAATCAAATCTGATTATCTGCAAACTAGGTGAACAGCTAAGCAAAACGATACCCGTCGCGGACAGAAGGAGAACAGAGGTTGAGTCTGCTTAGTACAAGCAGATTAAAATTGAAAAATATAGCAATCAACTGATAAAATTTCATAAAATTTGATAAATAAAACTAAATAAAATGTAACAAAACAAAATGTTATAAAAGTTATAAAATATTAAAGGCCAAACCAGTCAAGTTAAATAAAAAAGTTGTTTTTAAGTGCGTTTCGTCATATTAAAATCAACGAAGTGGGAGTATTGATTAGCCTCGTGAAGCATCCTAGATACAGGTTCATTTTTACCATAGTCAGTCCTCTGATGGTCGATTCGAAACATAGGTACCGATCTCAAGGCTTGTGAAATAAAATTTAGATTGATTTTTCCTAAGAGGAAAGGAGAGTCGGTACTGCCGGTTAGCAATAGATGAATAAAAACCACGTCTGCAACAACCCTGCGCCTACAAAGTGGTTGTAAATCAATTAGCTTGAGGCGATCTAGGTATGGAGGCACACAGCATTATAGTTACCAATTTAAGACGAAAAATGAACAAGATTCATTTTGAAGTTGAAAGCTCCGCCGTAAGCGACCAGCAATAGAATAAAAACGGAATACAACCTCGTAGCGGATAGCGAGAGGCTTGCAGAGGAAGATTCCATTTGGCTTTAGAAATTTGGTTCTACTATGCCTAGAGATGAAAAGATAGATTATTGGGCGATTATTATTCGTGACGTACATTGATGTTACCGGATCAAGTATTCCTCCAATACTTTTTAAAAATTGGTAACAATCTAGCAGTAAATAATGATCAGTAAAATTGAAATTGTGGAACACAGTGTTGTGCAATTGTATGTAAAAAACTGTTTTATACATTTTTTACGTAAAAAATGGTAATATACTTATTACTGTATAAAACGTATAATATTGTGTAAAATCAAACGCGTATTAAAAAACCTTAGTAAAGTCGCAAACCTTACTATACGAAACGTAAATTTGTATCATATTAATACATTTAATTTTATTCGATAAAAACTATATTAATAAAAGATGCTAAGTTAAATTAATATAAAATACGACATAAGCATAACTACAAAAGTCGTTATCCAAATATCTATACACTTCGCAAATGCGATTACTGCGAGGAACACTGCGTAAAATATTCGTAACTAATTCAAAAACATCAATTCTTACGTATATGCAGCGTTGCCATATGTCAAGTTTTATCTTTTTTTTCAAGTTTTTTTGGTCGCAAAAAGGATTTCAAGTTTTTCATAGTTAAATCAAGTTTTTCTATAGAAAAGTGTTGTTTTCAAGTTTTTTTGAAGTTTTTTATTTATGGAAATTTTCCGTTTTATCTTATGGTAAATATTTATATAATGACGGCGATAAATCGCTTTATAAAGAAAAAGATTACAATTTTTGGTTTAATGGGCGATGTTTTTCAAATTATCAAAGAAGAATTACAATTTTTGGTTACTGAGGTATCTGTCAATTATTTGGAATAGAGCTACATTAACTAGAGCTGCAACTGTTTTTTTGCCATATAAAATCAATATAATATTTGCCTTAGAGGAAAATACTGAAGAGCAGCAACTATTTTTTTCCCATATAAAAATCAATATAATATTTGCTATCTCTTTTGAGCCACGTGGGAACAGGATGGTTATATAAAAAATGCATATGGCTTACTCATATCTCGCTATAGGCACCCCAAATCATTTGTTTATTTATGTGCGCAGTGACAACGTATGTTGACGACCTAATTTTGTGGTTTTAAAATTATTAATTAAAATTCATTAAAATAATAAAAAAATTACAAAATAATTAGTTGTTTATGTAGTAGTGCGTGGTAGTGCATCATTTGATAATTAAAATTACTGATGATGACGATAATATAAATGAAAGTGATTGCTCGCCGGTAAGTCTAGATATTATTCAATAAATTATATTTTGTGTATAAAATATTCTGTGCCTTTTATAGAAATCTAAGGAAATCAAAAAACTGCACCCTTCCACCACGTACGTAAAAGGTTGGGAAAATGATCAAATTTTAAAATCGTGGTTAACACAAAGTGTGAATAATGTTGCCTTTTGTAAAATTTGCAATTGCGAATTAAAGGCGAAATCTGGAATTCGAGATTTATATAACCACAGCAAAAGCAAGAAACACGTTGGCCGTAATGCAGCATTAAATATGCACAATAACAGTTCGCTAAATTTCAAAAACATAAACTAATTTACTGCGCACAGTAAGAAAGTTTGTATGGCCGAAATCCAGTTTATTATAATAATAATTATAATAAAATTATATTTGTTTATTATAATAATAATTATAATAAACAAATATAATTTTCGTAATGAATACCTTGTGATATAATTTTATAATAATAATTATAATAAATAAAATATGGATTATACATATATATGTATATGTAAAAATATATGTGTACGCATTTTTAATTAATCAAGTTTTTTTTCTAGAAAACAAGTTTTTTTTCTGTTTCTGTTAAGTTTTTATTTTGAAACATATGGTAACACTGCGTATATGAAAAAAAATTGGATATTGATGTAAAATGCGAAATGGATTTAAAATTTTTGAATTTATTTATATTATTTCTAATTTATTAATTATAATTAAAAGTCAAATATTTTTAAAAAAACATAAAATAATATTTTTTTTTTTTCAAAGAAAATATGGTTTGTTTCTCAGCTACTAACTTATTTTTTAGAATAGAAAAACAAAATCCACAACACTATGGGATTGAAGTGTAAAACGATTAATCATCGAACTCATTCAATATTAATGCTATCATTTTAATGTAATCTGTTACAAAAATTGTTTATATTTATATTTTTGTACAAATATTTTACTTTTAATTATAATTAATAAATTAGAAGAATTATAAACAAATTCAATTTAATTCAATTATTTAAAGTTCAATTCTCATTTTACATCATACCTATATCCAATTTCCTTTATAGATACGTAAGAATTGAGATTATGAACTATAAGTAATTTTGAATTAGTTACGAATAGTTTTTGTATTTTACATTTTGTAAAATTTTGTTATGTGTAAAATACGTATTTTACATGTAAAAAACCGAGTATATTACGTAACGTAAAAAACAGGCATAACACTGAAAATGATAAATAATGAGTGAATTTGTTCAAGAAAATGCTGAGTGTTTTATTTTCAAAATCCATTACTAATCCATCGATCCAGCATTCGCCATCCATCGATCCAGCAGTTAATTCTTACAACGGAGAGGAATTTACCCAATTACGGTTCACCGAAGATGATGTTCATGACAGCTTGTCTCAAATTGATGTTAATAAGGGTGCTGGGCATGATGGATTTCCGCCGATTCTTATTAAGAATTGTGCTGCTAGTCTGGCTGCTCCCATCTCCTTTATCTTTAACGAAAGCATTCGAACTCAAATTTTTCCAGATCCCTGGAAAATTTCGTATATACATCCAATTTTCAAGTGCGGTAAAAGAAGTGATATCTGTAATTATCGTGGGATAGCTATTCTCTCCGCCATTCCTAAACTCTTTGAGCTTATGGTACAAAGGTTTTTATTGTTCCATGTTAAAACGGTTATTTCACCCGCACAACATGGTTTTTTCGCCGGGAGATCCACCGTTACCAATTTGATGACATTTTGCAGACACTTATTCAGCAGTATTGATTCGAAAGTGCAACTGGATGTTATTTATACCGACTTTTCTAAAGCGTTCGATAAAATTAATCATTTAATTCTAATCAAAAAGCTACAGCGGCTGAATTGTCAAGCCATCCCTACTAAGTGGTTGCTGTCCTACCTCTGAGATAGGTGGCAGTTTGTTAAAATTGGTGAGTCATCTTCTCGTCTATTTCGGGTTACTTCTGGAGTGCCACAAGGTAGCCACATTGGGCCACTTCTATTTTCAATATTCGTCAACGACGTAGTTAACTGTTTTGTCTCTGCAGATTGCCTGCTTTACGCAGATGATATGAAAATATTTGCACGAATTTCAAACGTATCCGACTGTATAAATTTCCAAGCGGATTTAAACAGATTTTGTGATTGGTCGGTTGAAAACAAACTGTTGCTGAACGTGTGTAAATGTAAGGCAATGTCTTTCTGGCGTACCCGCTTTCCGATTATACATCAGTATTCGCTTTATAATGAAGAAGTCGTTAGAGTTAAGTTTATATCCGATCTGGGTGTTATTTTCACTCGAGATCTCACATTTACAAGGCATATTGATTCGATAATAAGCCGAGCATATATGATGCTTGGTTTTATTAAACGGAATTGTAAGGATTTCTGTGATCCGATAACCTTGAAATCTCTGTTTGTCTCATTTGTTCGATCAATTTTGGAGTATGCCTCACAGATTTGGTCACTTTCTTACCGATGCCATTCCGAGAGAATTGAGAGTGTTCAAAAACAGTTTCTTATCTACGCGTTTAAAGGTTTACCTTCAATGCGGGCACATGAGCACGTTCTTCCGCCTTATCGCGATTGTTGTGCTCTCTAAGGATTACAACGGTTAGATCACCGACGTGATATTTCATCCGCAATATTTGTCCGTGACGTATTATGTTCACGTTTAGATTGTGCCGAGATACTCACCAGCTTCGGTTTTTATGTTCCAGAACGGTGCTTGCGTCGCCGGGACGAATTCATATTTACGATAGCGGTGGCCACAAATTATTGTTCATCTGAACCAGTCTTGAACTTATCGCGTGTTTTTAATCTTGTTTTTTTTAGGTTTGATTTTAACATGTCAAGAAATTCATTGAGGAACGAACTATTTAAATTTTATAACAACCGTTCTTAAATTAAATAATTTTTTCAATTTTGTCATGTCGCTTATTTTTAATAATTGTAATAATTACCGATTGTAACCCTGTAGGTAAATTATATAAATAAATAAATCCCTATTTAACGACCAAAACTCGTAACACTAGTATGTAAATATTATACCACGTTGAATTAAAATAAAAACTGTCTAACGTAAGGCGTTTCTTTTTAGAAATGTTTATTTATTTACAGCTTTGGAATCCTGATATGTATAAAATTGACTAACGCCTTTAAAACACGGTAAACGCTTCCTAATAGTTTTGTTAATTATTATTGTTTTTACTGTATATCGGAATTCAATTCACGCAATACTAGAACTTTAGTATAAAGCACTATCAGAACTAACGGCTCTAGCTAGTGTTATGGCGATTTAATCACGATCATGATGAAATTGGATTTGGAACATAGAAATAGGATTCTGAAATAATTTTTGGGGGAAGATACTGATTTTGACCCAAAAGAAACTAGGGCTTTCATTGGCGAGCTGTGAATTCCGGTAGCACAGGTTCTTGCACCGGATGCTTGTACTTGGTTTATTTTTCTCTTTCATAAAGGTTTTTGGTTTTTATATAAGGTTTCGAAAATTAAATAGGGATTTGGCTCCGTCACTCTAGAAACAGGCCAAATGAACGAAGCTATTTGTCAACCAATTTGAATTTGGTTTATCTGATGAAAATGGGGTTCTAAAAAGGAATCATTAGAATGTAATGGGTTTCAAATATAAATAAATTGGCAATAAAAAAAGGAGTTACCGTTACATTATTACAAAGTGATTCCTTCTCCTTCAACAGGCGACAGTAGCGATTTAGGTTTCGAAAGATTGATTGTCCCTAAATATATTCACGTTTGATATGGCACCTATATAGTATATTTTCCGTAAGATGTGGATGTGCTATACCGAACTTAAGTTAATTGGACATTTTTAAAGATTAGATTTTTAATATTGATCATTAAGTTGCAATGATTTGAATCGTGTGCAGGTAAAAACGAAAACCAGTCCCAAAATGTTGCATTAAACCACCTTCAATACACCTCTATTTAATTGAATTACCATGGTACATCTTTCGATACTTGACCTTAAATAGGGCAAACTAAAATAATATTGGGCTCAATGTAGTTTTTCGTTGGAATAGACTAACGTGCCTATTAGTATTAAACGGTGTGGTGAGATAACAAAGTTTAAATAAATTATTCTGTGATTTATTTGCGCTTTATAAACAAATTTTTATTTCTTATATTCGTTGCTAAATGTTTACTTAATGTTTGGTAGAAACCCAGAGCACGATTAGTGGTGGTATATAAATACACTTGTATACACGTAACGTAATTAAGATAAGGCTTAAAGTAACATTGTTATAAAACAAATAAGGCGACAGATGAGGATAATCATTTGATCACAAATCTTATTTAAAAATTTGTTTCAACTTTATAGCCATTAACCCAGCAGTATTTTGTAATCTCAGGCAATTAAAACTCAAAATAAGAAAGTGAATGTTTTATTTTCCAATTTTAACAGAAAGATCATTGGTTAAGATCACATTCAAGACACTTTAGGGAACCGGAACATTTACAAGCTTGAAATTAGTGATGTGATTAATGATGTGAAAATTATTATGTAAAACCGGTTTGGTTACGTGAAGTGAAAATATAAATCACCATACGGTGATTGAGTGGACAAGACATAATTTTGTGTTACATATTAAGTTGCGAATACTTTTAAAAAACGATGGAGTTAGATTTCAGGAACAAGCAATATAAATTTATGATGGACTAACAATTCAATAGAAACAGGAATATACAACGCTGAAGTGAGGTAATTTTAAAGTAGGTTTAGTTTTTGTTACGGCTGTCTATCCTTTTTAGTTTTTGAGGGTGCGTGCCAATAGTCAGTAAATGATTATTAGTAGTAAATGATTTACTCGACAAGTGGTCAACTTCTAGTTCTAGGAGATGAAAACTTGTCCACTATAGCCCAAAGAGCCCAAATCTCAGCATTACCTTTTCAGTGACTTATTATGTTCGGAGCACTAGTTCTGGGAGAATTATCGGGCTTTCTAATCTTGATCAAACAACGATTTACGTCAATCGAATTGTTTTCCCACTATCGAAAACTGATTACATAATTTGAAAAAATTCATTAAAAATATTTGACATACTAACAGCTCCCAAAGCTTAATTACAAAAGCTTGATTGCTCTGTAATTCAAAGGGATGTTAAATTGGTTGACTAGAAAACACTGAAGCTAAAAATTCACTCGCCGATTGTAATTTGTTTGCAGATTATTTTGAATCCGTAATTGTGGATAATGTGTGTTAACTGTTAAGTGATATACTAATAACAGCCTTAAAGCGTCAATTGGATGTGTTATCGAACTAATGACTTAAAGAATTATCACTCATCGAAATTTCTTAAAATTTTCTAAATTGTGCCAAAAGTATCATTTTTAGTTATTCTTGGGGTTGAATACACCTTCAAAACGCAAAAAAACCACTCTTTATGGCTAGACCACGGAAATAAACTAAAAAATAATATTGGCAATATTTCTAAATTAAATTTGTACGATTTATCTGATTCGGAAGACGACGAAGAATTATTGCATATTTTGTGCGGAAAAGAAACCCCACCGCGTATTAATTTGTACGTAGAGAGGATAGTGAACAATTATAATTCGATAGAATTTCAACATATTTTTCGTATGCTCAGAGAGGCGTTTGAGAAGCTTCTAGCAACATTCAATTTAAATCTCCACTTGGTACTTGGTGGGGATTGGGCAAGCAATTGCGAGCCGTTATATGGGTTCTGGCTACTCCGAATTTGATAGATCTAGTAGGGAACGCTTCGATTTGGCAAAATCAACTTTGTCAATAATATTTTTTAGAGTAGTTGATTTTTTCAATCAACTCGCTAATAAATTTATTAACTTTCCCGGACCGTACACGGAAATTAGAGATACAAAATTTTTTGAAGCATAAAATGGGTTGAAAGGAGTTGAGCAATTGATGGTACGTACGTCCCATGCAGGCAGGGTACCTGCGGATCTAAGAATAGCGTACACCAACAGAAAAATGTTCACCGCTATGACACTACAAGCAATTTGTGACCTTAAAATGAAATTCATAGATTGTTTTGTAGGTTACCTGAGCTCGGTACACGAGTATCGCATTTTTTGGAATTGGGCTGGTATTTCAACCAGGACGAAAGGATTTTGGGTGACAAGGCTTACCCAATATAAACTTGATAGAGGAAACCTAACGGATCATCAAAAAAAATTCAATAGAACTCACAGTTCGTGCAGGTAAATAATTCATATTTAATTTAAATTATTTCAGACAAGGTATTGAGCGAATTTGTGCCCTCCTTTTTGGCCGTTTTCAAAGGCTTCGCTATTTAGACATGAAGAAAATCGAATGGATACCCGCAACAATCATTGCGGCATGTGTTTTACATTACATATGCATTGAATTTCCGGAAATCAATGTTGCCGTTTATTTGAATGAAGGCCTAGAGCATGCGGAAAGAAATAACACTGTAGGAAATCCCAGTACCGCAAACAAGTATGAGATTCGCCACTTCTGTCAGAAATTTAATGATAGATAACTTACGTATTAAATTCAAGATTTATTTTATTTATAAATGTATATTTATAATATTATAAATAAAATAAAAATAAATAAAATAAAAATAAAATAAAAATCCCTTTTTCTACCAGAGAAAAAAAAATTTGCTTCAATTTATGTCCTACCCGGAATTATTTTTGAAAAAAAAACATTATAATTTGATAACATATAAAATATATTACATATTAATTATTTGTGTTAGATAGCATATTAATTATTTTAATATTATTATTATAGTTATAGTGTTATTTTCGACCAAAAACGAATTAAAGGGTAATCCACAATTGTGTATGTTGGTTCAAAATACATACAAAAATAAATTGTTGACATGATTATTTTGCCTTACTCACACAATTGTGGGGGCAGGTAGGAAAAGGGATATAGGAATATATTAAAATTAAAAATAAATCAAAGTTTTTCTATTAATTTGAGCATAAGCTCTTTGTGCTTGGCCAGTGCTCACTTCTGTAAATCTAACTGCCGTCTAGCTAAATTATTGGCCGTTTCTAGTTTATTCATTTTTTCTTATGCCTCACTTCAGATTCTTTGCGGACATCGGCAACAGTCTCAGCCACAGTTACTCTCCGACGTTTAGTGCTTGGAGCACCAAAGCTTTCCTCTTCGTGGGTATAGTCGAAATCTTCAGGAGGCATAGGTATATATTTGGTTGATGAGGCCGAAACTGATAACCTGATACTGTGGCTGTATCCAAAAATGTCGTCTATCTCCTCGCATATTTAAAATTAATGGGCACTCCACCACTATTGCCCGCTTTTTGGGAGTCCTTGTACTTGATGTATTTTGTCTTTGCTCGCGAAAGGTATTACTTATTTTCGAATAACCATGCAAGCTTCAAACTCTACCTTCCAACGACTCTTTGTGTTCTTTGTACACGTTAATTAACAGAAGTATCGCGCTATGTAGCCAATTCACTTTTTCTGCAAAAAAACATTTACACTTAATTAATATTCCACCTATTTAGTTATATAAACAAACAATTAATTACCAAGTTCTCAACTGATGAATTATCTTGATCAGGAAGCAGTGCTTCGTTTATATTGAACCCCGTCTGCTTCATTTGCAATAAAACGGCATCGGTCACTTGAATCATTTCCGCGTCACCATTTGAATGAAATTGTTTTCTTCGTCAATTAAAAATTGAAATTCCTTACCCATTTTAAAAGTAGAACTTGACAGCTACAATCAACAACACTCTCTACTGCAATTAAAAAATGTCGTTTGGTGTTGATGACAACCTAAGCAGTGAATACAAAAGTTGTCGTTTGGTGTCGGTGACAATCGAAGCAGTGAACGACAAATAGCCAAAAAACGAAACTTTTTACGTAAAATGTAACCAGTCGCGTATCTACTTTGTAAATGTAAAGTAAAAACATTTTAAATTCGATAGCAGGAGTTCCTGGATTAACTTCTGTAAAAAAACTAACAATGTTTTTGACACCACCAGACTTAACAGTTCAATTGTAATAATCGTTCATCTGCGGCCCTCCATCCAACTCATTATCAACAACCGGGTATATTTCTCCTTCTTTTCGTCCACTTCTATTGTTCCATCGAGAAGCATCCTTCTTGCACATAGAGTAGCATAGATTGAGCTGAATCTTATTTTAACTATCAGCTTGAGTAATACTAGAAGCATTAGATTTTCAGTTACAGTAGTAGCATTCATGTAAATATTTTACAATTGGTCGGATGCAACTCCTCCACCCCGAAGCCTTTTTCCATAGATGGAATATTATATTGGAATATGCACCTCTCGAACTAAACAATTTAGTTAGCGGGGTTTAACAAAAAAATGTGTGGTGCCCAGCAAAACACTCCAAAAAAATGTATTATCATGTGCGTGTCTGGAGTATAGGGAAACGCTATGGCAGTTATTTATACAGCAATTAACATTAATTTTAGGGAGCTTTTGATCAATTTGCATATTCTAAAATGGCATTAATTATCTAAAATTACTCACCAAGAAGTCAAAATTATTTGTATTTGATAGTTTTTGCACTTTAGTGACGCATTAAGGTTCATAAGTGGCCGGTATGTGTTTACTTATGATCAATATTGATGATATGGATATTTTAAACTTTAAATTTGTTAAGTGATGCTAAAATTATTCATATTCATCTATTTCTCAGTCGATTCTATTTTTAAATCATCTTTGCCGTATACTGTAATGCAATTTTGTAAAAGCAAATTAGGGCACAGAAGCCCACCAAATACGTTGATACTATGCTACGTGCAACTGAATATGTAGTTGGTTAACTCGATTCAAAGATCTAAGTACCCTATATAAATCACTAGGTGTTACAATGACAAAATCATTCATATACGTATATTGTAAATCTATTCTGAAGTTTGAGAAATTTATGATGTCGTGCCGCTGATAAAATTTTTGTGATCCAAACAATACGCGCAGCTACAACTAAAGCAGGAAGCTCAAATTAAATGCAAAAATAAACTTGACTCGCGAGTAATTTAGTGCTTTAATTCACATTTGATCCGAGTTGCGGCAAATGCCATGGTGTACGTTTGAAAAGTAAATATTTTATAAATTTCGCTATAGGTACAAAAGATTTGTAACGTTCGTATTCTACAAAAATGCAAACATCGTAAAGTGTAATGACCCATAATGCAAATAGCATTGATGATGTTGCTAATCAATTTTACTACGTGTAACTAGACACCTAAAATACCACACAACATAATTTATTACTTCCGAACACTATTACGACCATATGTTTTTCCGAATATACATAAAATTAATTTAATTTAAAACTAAAAATTGCATTCCTTCAACAGCAATTAGTATTCATTTGCAGGCGCTTACAATCGGTATTCATTCAAGTTCAAAAACTATCAAGTTTAATTTAACATTTCCACTGTTGATGGTAGCTGAATTTTAATTAGGCTCACAAATAGCTAAACGTAAAATTGTTTAATAATATTAAATGCACCAACCAACCATTCATTGTATAATCGCACCACAAAGCTCTTTTCATTGGTTTAATAATAGGTTTTTGTGCTTGGAATACTTTTTCGTTCTGTATTCTGGATACTGTACGTGGTTAGCTGAAAAATGTTTTGCATTTGCATAATAAAATAAATTTTATTGTAATGTTTAGTGGCGAGATAATTTCGTTCTTTTATGTTCTTAGTACCAATAATATAGAATATTAGATCTAAATTGTTCCTAAGAATTTTTTTGAATTCATAGTCAAATAATTTATACTCGTATATCTAGTTCACAATTCAATTAACAAAATTTTTGCTAAGTAACATTTTTGCTAAGATTGGCCCGATTGATGAAAGCAGATTCAGCTGGTTAAATTAATTTTATGGTGTATGCCTGGGTTAATTATCAAAATTCTACGAAATTTTGTCTCGTTGATTTTTATACGATTATCAAATCTCAACAAGTATGTTACGCGCGTATCTAATAATAAATTAACTTTGCGCTAATTATTCGATTGAGTTTCAATGTGCTTGTCGTGTGAATGTGCACAATAATTGCATATTGTTAGACTAGTACATGCAAAAAGTGCAACGGTTATGACAAGTGCATGCATGTCACAGTGGATTACAATTATCAGTTCCAGTTGACAAATTTTTAATTATATTACTTTTATCGCTTTTCAAATCAAGTTCAAATCTCACTGCTTCGAAAATTGTTTACGTAGCAAATCAAATAATTAAATAAACGTCCATTGCACAGTTTAACAAACTACTCGTATCGTAATATTTCTAAAGGTTACAAATTCTTATCATAATGAAATTTTTATAAAATTTCAACTTATAACGATATTTAATTTCTTACTAATTTGTTACTACATACTTCAGTAATTATAAAGTATTTTATTATTTTAAATATTTTGCTGATGGTTGTTGACACAGACTGTAGCTTTTTTCCATATATATGTAATACATGGTACTGCGATATAAAGAAACACAGATACTGCATCCTAGACTTACTTTTCTATATTTTAATTAGGTATTTGCAATGTAAAGGTGAGATCAATGTAGAGATAAAAATAATTTTGTTAAGTACCTACAGTTGCAATGTTGAGTTTAGTGGAATGTGATTATTTGTTTTTCTGCGTGTGATTTCAATGAACAGTTATGTATGTATTACTCTCGTTAAATCCTAATTGTGTCGTGACGCACCCAAGCCATGATCCACAATTGCTTCAAGTGTTTATCGATTTTCCTTTATGATTTGTTATTCGTCTTATACAAATTTAAAATTATGAACTGGGGCCCTATTCTTGAAATCAGTGGACATTTCCGTAATCGGAATACAATTGTTGTACAATTCTTTATCACTTTGGATGGCAGTCCAAACGAGGGACGAAAGCACCTACTGTGCTTGTAGTCAAACGGAGTATACATACAGCTAGTTTTGAACTTTTATCCGTTTGAGGCCGCCAAGATAATGTTATATACCATTGGAAAGGTCTTGAAAAGAAGACCCAAATAATGTATAAAACCATGAATTTCTACCAACATTGAGTGGAAATATGAGCTTCCGAAAATTGCCCCAAAAAATCAGTTTTTCGAAGATAACTGCCCCAAAAAGTGCCCCAATTATTTTTTAACTAGCAAATGATTGTAGACGTCAATACCAAATCAACGACACCTGATACGTCCAAAACGGATGATTTTGACCAAAGTTATGACATTTGGAAATTTTTCTATGACGTCATCATATAATCTTGCTTTGGTATATCAAATAAAAACCGCTTAAGGAGGTAAATGTTCGAGTGACGTAAATGTTCTGATATCAAATTTGTGCCGAAAAAAACAATTGCATTCGATTTGTCAACGATTTTTCGGAATGTTAGTGCATTCGGTGTGTTTGTTTACATTTTTCTTTCTAGCTGTTAAAAACAAGAACTTGTCAACGATTTTTTGGAATGTTCAACAACAACGCGCTGAATGCACTGACATTCCGAAAAATCGTTGGCAAATCGAATGCAATTGTTTTTTCGGCACAAATTTGATATCAGAAATTTTGTGAATTGAATTCGGCTTTCGTCACTCGAACATTTACCTCGTTAAGAGGTTTTTTATTTTACATATTACTAAAATTTTTCGTCGGCTACTATTATCATTTTTTCAAATTTGTGTGCAAGTTTTCTAATATTTATTTATCTACTATTCCGTATCGATTTACCCAGTCGGAATGTTTCCTTTAGTAGAGGGGAAAAATTATGTTTATTCAAAAAAAGATAAGAAATTAAAAAAAAATGAATAAAGTAGCCGTCTAAAAATTTTAGTAATATAAAGAATTGTACAACAAATTGTATTCCGATTACGAAAATTTCCACCGATTTCAAGAATAGGGCCCCTGGATCCTTTCTAATTTAAAACTCATTGAGCTTAAAAGCTAGATAAAGGTATCCAAATGAGGGTTTTGTTTCGAACAAAGCCTTTCCATCAACATTTTTTTATGATAAAATGAAATTTATTTATTAAAAATTGGTTAATAATGTAAAAACCCTTTTTTTATGTAACGAAACTATTGAAATGGTCGTCCTTCATTTTTGAAATGGTTGTCCTTTGTGCGACCAACAGGATTGGGCAAAGTAGATAACACAATGTAATCTAAGCAGTTGTCGACACGTACGCCAGCAGTTGGCGATTTTCTGCCTCCCTGATGTCGACAATGTAGACAACGTCAACGTAAATTATTAGTTTGTACGGTAGAATAGTACCCTAGTTGCGGCCTTAGTACAATTCGTTAGTACCGACTCATACGCTGACCTAAACTAATTCTCATTGGACGGTAAAGAACGCGATTTTACAACAGTCGATGTTAAACGTTCATTATAGTGAGTCCAGATAAACCTCGTTTAACGATCCCTCGTTTAACGACTTTCCTAGCTTTCCTCGATTTAATGAACATCTTAAACTGATAAAAAACCTCGATTTATGAACGAAAATCTCGAATTAAACTTTAAACAAGAAAAGAATTTAAATCAAATTTTGATTTAACATTTAAAAATTTTAAAAATATTTCACCAGGATATTTTTGAAATTGTCCTTTGATAAATTAAAGTCGAATAGGTCGACGATGATGTTGAATGATTTAGACATCCTATTAATGGGGGTTGTTTTGCTCCATAGTTTGTACAATGGTGTTCTAGTACTAAAACTCATGGTTTCGAAATGTTCTGCATGGCACATGAATTGATATGTTTCCCAAGATGTAAGCTGAATCAGTATGACCAAGCAAAACGTTTCCAATAAAAGCCGCGCCTAAGAGAAGTCGTCTATTTTCAAGAGTGCATATTTTGTAATCCGTGCATCTTGTTGAGTACGGAGGTCCCCGAGCCACATTTTCATGGAATGGTAAGTCGTGGTCGTAATCCCAGTCTTTTTTCTTTAGCAAGAAAATTAGAAACTTCTTTTGAATGATTTTAGTTCATTTAATGTGCACAGCATAGTATGGATTCCAGACCGTTACAGCGTATTCCAGCGAAAATTAATTTAGCGCCCATTACCATCATCCAATTCGGTCTCATCCCGAATGTACTTAGTTCATATTTAATTGGCTCACTATATTTAGGGAAGAAATTACAGATTCCAAAATACCCGAAATATAAATACATCGAGTAGTAATTCTTGGAACTACCCGGGTAATCCGAAAATAGACAAATAAATACAAAATTCATTTATTAAATAAGACAAAAATAGTGAAGAAAGAATTCAACTATGCTAAAATTCATTATTCATTGCAAATTTTAAAATATTCAAAAAGTTATTGAAACTTTAAGTTTATATAGGAACAAAATTTTAAAATATGTTAATTCAATTTTTAATTTATTACTTATTTTTTATTTATAAAATTATATTTTAAAAATTCCAGTCTATTAAGAGTGTCTTCAGACAAACGACTATGGAGTTTTGTTATTATATTCCCGGCTACTGAACAGACCCGTTCGCATGCCGTTGAGGTAAGGCTTATTGTTAGGTGCGCTATGTAAAATTTTGCCAATATTTCACTTCGCATTCTTCTATTCAATTCGACGAATTTGAAATACTTTTCGAAATTAGCACTCGAAGCTGTAAATTCAATGAATTTAGTTGATGTAAATGAATTAAGAGACTTCTGTAACTCATCGTAGGCTGTTTTTTCATAATCGCGGTTTGTGTCATCAATGGAGCTGGAGCTATCCGATTTCGATATTTCGTTCTGGATTTGATCTGGATTTAGTCTATTTATTAATTGTTTACCAAGTAGTTTTATTGTTGTTTCTGCGAGGAGTAACTTAAAAAATCGGTATTTTTTAGATGCCTACCATAATGTAAGAATAATAATAACGTTATTAAGTATTTTTGTCGTCGTTCCTCAACTTCAATTTGTAAATGTTCAATTATATCCTGCGAAAGGGGCGTGCCCTCAGCAGTTGTAAGATTGGCATTTTCTTTACTAAGTTCTTCAACTGCAACCAGTAAAAGTTCCAATATTAAAGAAACTTCCTTTAAAGCGTGAGTGACTTAATTCATTTAATGCTGAGTTAATACAGTTAAATAATTTTAAAAATGAACAGTCCAAAATTATTTTAATATTAACAAGAGGGAAATGTTGCACTACATACTTTGATAAAAGATCGCATCGAATTGCTGATTTCTTAAAAAATCTTAATTTTTGTCGTATCTTATCTAAAGCAGGTTTGATGTTTGAAATCAGAGAAAAGGCATCATGTTCCAATATTTCTTCGAACAGAAAATTTACATCGTTGTAGAAATTTTTATTTACTTCGTCAGCGTCTCATCCATTATCATCCCTTTTCCTCATCTGCAATGTTGTCGTCTTCATATAATATTTCTTCTCTTTCTAAAGTACTGTTTTTGTATATTGCCTTTACAACTACTATATGTATTGCATGATTGTAGCAGAGCTGATTTACTATTCCGATTAGCTTTCCGAATTGAATCATAACGTTAGCACCATCGTGAATTATTGAAGCATCTACATCTTTATTTAGTTGAACTCCATATTCTTGTAAACGATTTCATACAAGACGTTTAAGTACTTCCGATGTGCAACTCCCATTTATTTTAACTAAACAAAACAAATTTAGTAGTCGCCGAATGTAGGATGATGTTTAAGAATCTTCACATATTAACGTCTGTCTATTCATCGACCGTTTGACATCGATTGACTCATGCCAGCTGTTTATAGATGACACAAAACAAACTGCGCCTGAGTTTTATTAAAACTGTGCTAAATAAATTAAGATTAATAAATCACCAAAATATTTCTAATTGCAGATTGATATATCTGAACTAATTTTGTAGTTTGGAACTGATAATTAGACATTATTTGATTTCTGAACATTAAAGACATCTATCGGTGACTAGCATGAATTGACCACTAATTAATGTTAGAAATTTTGATCGCGTCTTTTGAAAATCATATATTAAAGATCGCGATTGCTTAAGTCATATTTTGTCAAATTAAAAATTAATGTCTGATTAATATCTGATTTTTTTTAATTAAATATCTTAAATGAAATTGCTAAACACAAAGAATCCATCGAAAAAGTTAGATGGTTTTATTGTAATATCGTTGTCCTCAACAGTTCTGAAGAGTTCTGTACACTAACAGAACTGTATAGAGCAGACACATAGTTAAAATCTCTAATACTTTGTGCCTGATACCAATTTTTTTGACTAAATTACTGACGCCGACTTTTTTCTCTGTAAATTTCGGAATAAGTAAATTGATGGTCGACTCGTCTGGGGGAGATATGTCAATATGTAGTCGATTCGATCAATTATTGGTATGAGCAATTAGCAATCAATTCGGTTAGTCGGAAGTTTGAACAAGAAAGTCGGCTTCAGGCGCAAAGTATAAACTAACTTAATTTTAGTTCATATCAGTTATCAATAGATGGCATAAAATATAATGTACTGACATTTTATTCTAATTCGTTAATTTAATTTGAGTTTTATCAATTGTCAAATTTTTTATTATGGATGATAGACAATTAACAATTTAGCACTAAATATTAACGTAACACGTAGTGGGGTGTTATGAATACACTAAGGACCAGAAATGACTAGTAGCTAGTAACGGCTATTTAGTTTAGTAGGTCATTTAATCTGTAGTATATCTCACGCCAATTGTTTTGTCTAACTTTCTACTAACAAAATTTGTATGTTCATACTAGACCTTCAAGGATGGCGCAAAACAAATCGTGTCTATGGTTCAATTACAATTTATTAACTAACTTTATTAAGATTTGTCCATTTCGATAATATTTTTAATCGGCTATTGACAAATCGGAATTAACTTCAAGTTTAAATGTAAATATCATGAATATTTTGGTTTAAAAACATTATAGACATTTGACTGTTATGAATTCACATTCATATTAGTTAGTTGGACATTTAGACGGTGTCAGGCACACAGTATTAACGAAAACACCTCATTACTTGGAAATACGTTAACAACAGTTAAAAATATGTTGATATTCAATCACTAAGGGCGGAGTTATAGGGTGTCAACGTTGTCTACGAGTAATCGACGTTGTCTACGATTAAGTGACATTGAAGACGAATTGTGTACGTTATCGACGAATTGTCTACGTTGTCGACGAATTGTCTACGCAACAAAATAAATTTTAGTAGATAACCGCGCATAATCGCCCATCTCTCGCGACCGACTATATTTTTGTATTACTTCCTAGCCGTCTGGAATTGCAGGGGCCAACAGCATCAACAACGTCAACAAAGTCCTAAGGATCGGAAGGAATTCGCTGTACTTCCCTCATCCCGCCAAAGTCATCCTTAATAATTAAAACTCCGGAAGCTTAGGAGTGGAGTTCAATGAATATATCGGGAGAATTGAACCCCTTTATAATCAATTGTTTACTCATGTAAACGTATTTTGATGTACTACTCGTCTGTATACATTGAATTGCACTTCCCATATTTTTTCTAATGAATCATAAAAAACAATAAATTAAAAGAACCTTCACTATAAATAAACACTGAGTGATATTGGGCGCCCGAAATACGAAACATTACAACATCCCGAATAAGTGGGGTTTTGTAAATACCATAAATGAGCTTAGTAGATATAAACATCTAGAAGTCACAGAAGTTAAGAGAAATGATGATGAGTTGTGGGCTTTCGGACGAAGGAAATAGAAAGAGCTATTGTCGAAGCTGCAAAAAGTTAGATGGGAGGAGGAGGAAGCTAGAGTATATAGGGAGAGCAATCATGAGCACCGGCACTCGCTTCAGAACCATCGCAAATAGCGCTTCAAAAGATCAACATTTTATACATAAACCGAAGAACAGTTAAAAAGTGTGGGATTCGGATCGGTGTGGGAAATAAAAAGAATAATTTTGAGTAAACGAAACCAACGCTTGATATGGGAAACAATATGAAAACACTGCTGCTGTAGCTGGAGAGACGAGATGCTAAACTATAGACAAATACGGGTTCAAGTATACACCAAATAGGTGATCTGAAAGATGAAAGTAAAATTAAATAAGTTGATACCGGCTGCTTTGGAAGGTATTCTCACTTACCAATGAAATAACCCACAGATTGAACTGAACATTGATGCCGAGAGCTCAAATATAATTTTACAACCTCAGTTGCAGTTCAACCTCAGTTGCAATTCATACTCAAAACAGAAGAAGGTGACGACCGGGTCATGATAGAGTTGAAGCTGAAGAAGTATATCTACTAAATCAATGTCGGTGCGAAGATTTAACTCAAGCAAAGTTGCAGTGCTATAGGCTCGCATAAAAGAACAATGAAAAGTCTGGAAAATATCGTTCAAGGTCAAAAAAAAGTATAGCAGCAAAATGCAGAGTGAGGCGTCACCTAATGTTTAAGGTGGTTCCTCAAATGCGGGAAATTTTGACACTAACGCAGCCTGATTCTCGCGGGAATATGGAAAACCACAGAGGGTTCAAGTATAATGCAAACACTGAGGCAAAAGTTTAAGTGAAAGGCTGCGTGAAGAGAGTTCACGGCCAGAGCAAATGAGAAGCGAATTGGCTTACCACGAGTGGTGCAAAGAAATGCCCAAACCAAATTGAAAAAAGAATCAACAATTGTGTGTATCAGATTCATGGAATCCTCGGAGGTTCACTGAAAGTCGCCAAATGCCACAAATTGGAACGATACGATTTTAGACCGGTCTGTCACTTTAAAGGTCGGGTTGTATTACGAATTTTATTCTACACAAAATAATACAGTTTTGGTGGTCGATTGGTTAAGATATAAGCCACCAAGTGTTACCGTCCCAAAGGTTGTTGGTTCAAGTCTAACTCGAGGTAATAATTTTAGAACATGGATTGGTGAACATGGGTCGATGTACTGCATCAAATATTCCTCCAATATTGATTGGGAATTGAATTATAGAATTGCATTCCAAGTGGAGGCGAAAATGAAATTAGCCACGTCGCTAATCTACATGAAAGGAGAATTATTAACTTGGAATGTTCGTTAGTAAAACTACATACAAATGCAAATTAAGATAAATGAAATTTAGCTTCTTAGAAAGGTCTCTCTCTATCAAATTCAATACAAAATTTTTGAAGAAAATTAGATCTATTTTTTATATTTTTAAGCAAAAATAATTTAATTATTCGCAAACTAAGTCAAAACTTGGCTTTTACCTGACTATTATGCTCCAGGTTACGTAAGAATGTTTCAACTTTCACAATTTCATATTTTGGCAGCCACAAAGGGTACTAAATAAAGTACCTTTAGTTTTAATTCAAGTAGAGGTTTTTAAAACTGGACTTCTGTACCGTAACTTACAAGCGAATGAGAAAGAAGAAATCAGAAGGACACACAATCTTGACACCAATCAAATTAATCGAATATTTTATAATTTGGATCTGCCTTACAGCATCCAAAATGTTGTTATTTAAAAAAACACAAATTGTCTATTTGATCGAACTCGAAATAAACAAATCAGAGTAAAACTAGTACTGTTAACTACCTTTGGGGAATTATAACGCTCCACGTGGGCTAGTAACAAAATGATTTATTACTAACTGCTTGTAAGAAGATCTTCTACGGTAAAAAAATTTAACATTGCAAAATTAAATTTCTCCTATAATTTTTCTTTAGTTCCAATCGTTTAAATCAATGGTTGTCAATTTGGTTATACTGCCATCTATAGCCAAAGATTGGAACCGTCGATATAATATTACGTCATATAGAATTTGTTTTAAAGCAATGAGGCCTTTAGGAACTAGTGCACTAAATAAACGGTCTTAATTATTTCTTTATTTAATACAGAACTCTATTTTGTGATTTACATGTAAGAATTCCAATTTAAGGTTCAATATTCAGTTTAAAACAAAATAATAAAATTTTAATTGAACATTTAAATATTAAATAATTCTTCGCGATTTTTTTTGAAATTGTCTTTTGATAAATTAAAGTCAAATAGATCATCGATGATGTTGAATGATAATGAAAACACCTCATAGTTTGTGGAATGGTATTCTACTAGGGCAAAATTTAAATAAACACACTGTGATTTATTTCCCTATATATAAGTGTTTCTTATGGAAAGTGTAATTTTAATTCATATATACATAACTTTACGATCAAAATTATTGAGGGGTCAAAGGATGAATGCTCAAATTTGCTTAACTAGCGATTATTTATAATTAGGACTATTGACAAACAATTTTTAAATCCGAGCTTTATATTCAACTTAATTCTCCACAGATTTATACTAGCAAATTCATAAAGTATCATTTAATTCCAGTTTCGGCCGGATAAAAATTTGTGAACAATTCAAAGGTTAAATTTTGGTTTTGCGATATTTAATTTCAAATTTTCCACTCGAATAAAAAATGGTATCGGCTTTGCTACTTCGAATTCAATCAATCAATCAATCAACATTTTCGCTGTTCATCATACATTCCGCAACCAAACTTCACTATCATAATCGTATCAGTGCCAATCTGTAACGAGCACATTTAAATTAGTTGATAAACGAAACATTTTCATATGCTACACCAATACATAAACAATTTACGTATATCGATTCCATTCGACGATTTAGACTTTCCAGTTTTATATGTATACATTTTCGTTTAGTACTTTACCAATCGAACTTCCGATTAAGGTTTTTTTGATTGATAAGAGCTTAACCATGTAATGCCACACGTAGTGTTTGTTTTATGTTAACATCGATATTACAAAATAAATGTTCAAGTAGTAACCATCTAAGTATGTTGAATGTTATCAATTTTATCGATTTGTATTATCGCATGTCCCAGTTTTGATTTGAGTATAAGCAGTCACACGCGTATCTTTTCGAAGGTTTCGTCCTTAGAAAGTTAAATCCGAAGTGGTAAATATAGTATTAAGTTTTAATATCACAAAATAATTAAATAAAAGTTCTACGAATTGTGCAAAAGTGCGAGGTTAGTTAAGGGGTATCTAAAACGAAAAAATGTAACCGATAAAAAATATTTTATTTAGCCGTTTACGTCTATTAAATGCGAAATATTTATTTCGTTCACTGTACGTTGACTGCCTATAAAATATCAATATGATAATATGAAGTAAACATATTTGTAATTACGATTAAATATTTATATGGGATACGAGCCATGTACAAGGTATTGCCACTCGCCATTTTATCATCATACTATTAATAGATAAAATGTTTTTTAAAACTAATAACAAATGACTTATTAGAGTTCAGTGATCGAACAAGTGCACAATATGTAGAAAATAAATAGTATGTCTGGTAAATACATAGTTGGCCTCATTTAATTAATTTAAATATGCTCAACATTATGTTGTTTAAGAATATTGATAACATTGGAGTCTTCGCTAAATTTAGCTAAGCTTAGACATTTTTCGATTCAATATCGAATTTACTACTTTATCATTAAAATATTGAGACAGAACCTAGATGCCCATTTTGCGCACCTAATAAACATTCATAAATTGCAAAGCTGAACATACTTTTTGTGGTCATTTTCCAGTAAGAGCTTCACCAACTTATAACCAAGTTCAACTAATGTATGAAGTCATTAACTTTGACATTGGAATAATATGAAATAGTACTGTTAGCAATATTTGGATTGCTATTGAAAATAAAATTAATTTCCGGTCATGTAGCGAGCATAATAAAATGAATGAAACCGAATTCGAATTTGTCCATTGTACGTGTTTACTTAGTAAATTGCATTTATACATGCGGGAACCCTTTTTAATGCATTAAGGTTTAAACTAAAACTAAGAGCATGAACATTAATAAGCTTTGACAAATTAAAAATGTCAATGCAACGTAGTTCACAGACAGAAAAGTGAAGGAATTTCCTTGTACGGCCTAATAAACTGAAAAGTTGCTAAGCTCGATTTGCAAAAGGTCGGCTTCAGTGTAGGAGCTGCGTATAGCTGTTTTTAAGTCTACTTATATCGATGGCATTTTATATAATATTAGACCCAACACCGGCAGGTTAACTATAATGAAGGCTTGTGAAGTAATGAATCTCACACCTCTCAAAGATTGCTGTGTACACGTGAACCATTTCAATTTAGTATCTCAATGTTTTTATTTGTAGCATTAAAAGCTGTCATCCCCAACCAATGGTTAAGATTAATAAAGTTATCGGGGTTAAGAACGCTAGTAAAAATGTGCCTACACATTTTATCGATAAGTGTGGGCTTGAAAATGTGTAAATCAAAAATTAACAAAAAAGTATTGCGCGTTATGCGATAATAACGTATATCGTGAAAAATATCGATACCGAAGATTGTTTGAAGTTAAATTATTATGTCAAATGTGGCACCGTCTCAATTATTGCGTAAAAGAAGCCTGATTATCTTCTAATAAAAATTCGTCTTGGTTTTTTAATAACTGAAAATTTCAAATAAAAGCAATAAGTGTCGGATATAGTTCTTGATTTGGTTTCTTGACTTCTTGATTTGTTTAACAGTGGAAGAATTTTAAATTAAAATCATCCTAAAAATATATTCAAAATACAGTAACAGAGAGAGAGTTTTTTGGGGTTCCGGTCGAAGTGGAATATTTTAAAACGGCATTTCTCAAAATTGCATTAATAAATACATGCCATACTAATATAAATTAATTTTAACTTAATAATAATTACATACTAAAAGGATATTTTTAACAATTGCTTTCAAAAAGCCATATTTGCTGTATTCTTTTCATTTTATTAAAGTTAAATTTATGTGTTTTCCTTAATGATATATTAAGGTTTTTTTGCAGGTGGCGGATTTTCCTTTCCCAGTTTCTCAATATCTCCGTTTGTAGTTCTACTGTTTTTTTTACAATTCTGCAAATAAATGCAGCACACTGATATGCAGGCGACCAAATACCGTATTTAAATAACGGTGAAATGATTCGGCATAATTTTGCGTCCGTCTTAGATAGATTTGGCGGAAACGATGAACCTCTGGCATTCTTTCCTAAAATGTCGAAATTTTTCGATAAACTCGATAAATTAAGAAAATACATACACGAGATATATTCCAATAACTAGAACTTCGAAGCTCTATATAAAAATTTAGGTGGAGTAGAATATTATATGCATACTATATACCTTTCGTCTAGCAAAGTTTTCATATGAAACATGTAGAAGAAATTTGTCATAATCAATTTTATTTCATCAATTTTATTCCAAATCATTTGTAACTTCAACCTTACCATAGCAACTTGTGCAATTTGATCTTAACCGACTAAGAAATAAACAAGTTCCTTCTCATGTGGCTTTATTCTAGAATTTTATCCAAGAATCGTTCATAAATTTCATTTATGTCAAATTTTACCGTGTTCCATTAGAAAATAACCGTACCTGTTGGTCATATTCAAGAAAAGAATGAAAAGATGATTTTAGATTCATGATCGAATAAAAGATACAATTCTACCTTGTGCAGTTTTAAGAAAATATCGTTTTGAAAAGAAATGCCATTTTGAAAAGTGTCGTTTTCTTAATATGCCGTTTTGAAATATGCAGTTTTGAAAAATGCTGGTTTGTATCTATGACGAACTAACTGAAGCACATTAGAAATTTTCCAATGAAAAATTGGTCTTCTCGTCAGACTGCGGTACTAATCAACTACAAAAATAATATTTAATATTATATGCTTCTGCGTGAAGTATAAACCTTTGAATCTAGCGAATTATAATTTATTGTATTTAACGCATAATAACAGAGAAATGTAAGGTTATTCCGGATTAAACTCCTATCAGATTATTTTTGTACGCAGTTAGGACTAAAATTATAGTTAGTTTTCACTTAAGCTGATTAAGAATGAAACGCTGTTATTGAACTACAGACAGATTTGATAAAGATTGAGCCGATATGACGTGGTGTTCATGAGAACTTAATGTACTATATAATAAGCTTACTATCTTGATGCTTTTACTTAATTAAGTTTCAATTTTAATATAAAAAACACAAATGGGAATAACAAACACTGATTCAATGAAAATTAACAAATTGAATGTAATAAAAATTATTATTTATAATTTCATTTGACTAGTAAATAATAATTCTGTAATTGATGATTTAAATTTACTTAAGTTATTGTTCATAGCAAAGATGATGTTGTAGCTTATTGAATAATGTTTTATTCAGATGTCTCAAATCTGAATAAAACTTTGTTATCAGAAATCTTTATCAGAAATAAGAGAAAAGGCTCTGTTCTATAGTGAGACACTCGCGCGCCTTGTTGGGTATTTATGACACTTACACAATTATACACTCACACTTACACTTAATAAACACATTTTATTAAACACTTGTTTTTTATTTGTTACGTCATCATCAGGAGTATTAACTCTCTGATAACAACTTTATTTTGAAATAAAATGTACTTAGTTTTACTTATGTCCAGTGTCATATTATTTTTTGTAAGCCAATTGTTTAAATTTAATAAATCAATTTGCATGTTTCTAAATAAATTATTCAAATTTTCATCTTTAAACAGCAGTACAATATCATCTGCAAATAATTGAATACGACCAATAAAATTAATCGACACCAGATCATTAATAAAAGTTTTAAACCATGTTGACCCTAGAAAAGAACCTTGAGGTACCTCAATTTTAACAGATTATACGCCGCTGAAGTGATTACCATTCTGGACTACCTAGATAACTTTGAAAGAACCTTAAATAATTCGGTTCAAATTTCATTTTCTTGAGTTTCCACAACAGTTCCACTATGATTTACTAAAACAAAAGCTTGTGTTAGGTGCAAGAACAACACAGATACAAATTTCTTATCTCTAATTGATTTACTAATAAAATCTGTTAACCTAAGGCATGCTAGTGTATTGGAATTTTTGGAAAAGCCATATTGATTTTCATTTATAATGCCGTTTAGCGGACGGAATGGAAATTGGTCGGAATGGTATTTGGTACTTTCGGAACTGGAATCACTTTAGATTGTTTCATTAAATTCGGAAATTCTGAAGATAGTATTGACTTGTTAATGAGGTTTGCTAACATATCAGAAAACAATTTTGAACATAACTTTAATAATTTAGTAGGAATACCATTTACCTTGTAACCCTTGCTTGAACTACTTTTCAGATTTTTATTACACCTTTCACTTTATCTGTTGTTGTTTAATCAAATTTAAACGGAAAAGAAATATGATAATCATGAGTAGGCTTAGGATTTATATGTATTAAAAAATCAAAAATATGTACCTAAAATATGTGCTTAAAAAGAAGAATTAGGCAAGTAAAATGAAAAATATGTGGTCAAAAATAAAAAATATTTAGAAAAAAACCAACAAACACACTCTAGTATAAGATATTTATTTAATAAATAATATTTTACAAAATCAAAATAACAAAAATTAATTTACTTCATTTAGTAGGTGTGTATTTTAAAATTACAGAAAAATCACCCGTATCACAAGAAAATTCATAATTGCAAAATTAAATGAAGAAGCATCTAGTTTTCAGTCAGTGCTGTATTGCAATATACAACAAAGTACATCTTCAAATTTTCAAACAAAAATTTTTTTCGGTTAGGACGTAAAATATTTTTATACATGGAAAACGATCTTTCTACGTCAACTGTTGTGATTGGGGCATATTTAAATGCTGATATTTCCGATACTGTAAATTATTCAATTTGATTCGAACTTCCAGATCTTCAAACGTAGCTTTAATGTTTCGTAAACTATTCAATCCATTATTTTTGGACACGACACTTTTCAATTTATTTTTATTAAGTTCACCGACAGCTCAACTTATTGCTTCAACTTGCCTATTAGCTTCCAGAAATAGGTTCATTTGTTCTACTAAACTTTTATTTGAAGACTCGAGTCTTTCTATTGTCGTTGTTAGATGGCTATAATTGCTAGTTATATAAGGCAAATCATTTTTTAAATTGGCCTTTTCTAATATTGTCTTCGCAATTTTAATGTACATAGATTCGTCGTCGTTTAGTTCGAAAATAATTTGTTTTATTTTTTCAAAATTTTCGTTATAATATGTCACCGCATTTAGCCAGGTTCCCCAGCGAGAAACTATTGGTTGAGGCGGCAACGAAAGATTAGGAAATTTGTTTTTAAAAAGCGCTATCCGAGATGGTGTTTTCAAAAAAATATTTTTAACCGTTGAAAACAGTTGATTTACACACATGCAAAATTGTGTGGTAAAATACCTGAATGGATTGTGCGGCTTTTACCATATAAGGCGCCGCATCGGAAATAAATAGTAAAAATAATTCCCGCTCGTTCTCCTAATAATTTTATAGAGTCGTCGAATAAAATTGAATGGTTAGTTTTGTTGAGGGACGCTATATTCAATAAGAATTTTCCTCGACGTTTAATATTCCAACTATCACATTGGCAATATAACGTCCAGTACGATCAATAGTTTCATCGATTGAAACCCATACATAATTATTTTGTGTTGCTATTTTTTTTGTTAATTTTTTTGTCGTAAAGCGCTTTAATATACCGTTTTCGTAAAGTTAATTCATCCAGTAAAATTTGGTTGGTATATTTTTTTAGAAACCAAGAAAATACAGTGTTGTTCAATTTTGCCAAAGGGATATGGCAGCTACCATTGCCATACACAGCTCTTCGTTTAATATCGAAAAACTCGAGCCAGCCACTGTTTCTTGAAAAAATGGCTGAGAATAATTTTTCGTTTGTTTTTCTTCAAGTTCTTTGTTTTGTACTCTTCACGTGTTGGTCTACAAGAGATTTTTGGTTCATCGATACGGTTTTTTCACATACTTTACAGTATAAAACTGCCCCGTCTGTCTTAAATACTTCACCGAATTCTTGTACTATATATGTTTAGCTTTACCACTGAAGCTTTGTTCAATTTTCGGCATTTTAAAAATATTCAAGAATGTTTTTAAAGAATAATCCGTAAATAAAACACAAGACGTCTGGATCATACAGCAAAATGAATTGTCAAATTTTCTAACTATGTATATACTTGAAGTGATCTGCGATGAAACAAAAAAATAAATACAAATTGTTATGGTAACATCTTCCGCAGCAGAAGAAATAATAAAATATACCATAGAGGTGTCTGATTCGCAGTTAAATTTTTATTTCAAAGGAGCATTAGCATCTAATGAAAATAATAGTAAAGCCTATACACATCGGGAATATACAGCTGTATTTCGTTTGTAAAACTTTCAATGATTTTCTGTGATCTGCGTATAGGTAATTGTTAAAAAATTCAGTACAATATGTATTTATGGAGAAAATATGTGCTACAATTGGAAAATATTTAAAAATATGTATTTATTCAGAAAAATGTAAAAATATGTGGTAACAAATATGGCTAAATGTGTTCGAATATTTATGATTCGCCAAACTCTGTTATTTATTTTGTTTTATCTTAATCCAAAAAAAGATTTATTTACATAAAAATCCGAAGCCTAATCATGAGTAAAGTCCATCTCTTTCGGTAGGGGGAATAGGGAAGACATATTTTCGACAGATGACTGATGAAGTGATTACTAAACAAAACATCAATTTTTATAGAATCACTTATCTGCTCATTACCAAGTTTTAATTTGGATTCTAATATTTTAGATTCTCTTTTTGGAATCTAACATTTTAGATTTTACTAATGCTGAAAAATATAAATACTGATCATTTAATTCATCCATTATTAGTGTATCATTATGTTTTCAAGCCGTTAAAATTTTTCCCTCAACTTCATATATTTTTTTATATCATTGTTAATCGCATTTGTCAGTTCGGAAATTAAATCTTGAATAGTAGCTAGTAGCCAGTTGATTTAATTTATGCCAGCAACTACTATTTTTCATTCGGTTGTAGTTTAAAATTTGCAGTACTTTACTGGACTCGTTGATCGGATGTAATTCTTTTTTAAATCGGAACTGAATAAATTTGTGATCAGATTTAGAAAAATCGTCAATATGAAATTCGAAAGTCATACTAAAAATATCAGTAATGATGTGTTCAATTACAGTTCCAATAATGTTAGATACACGGGTAGTATATTCATTAGATATATTATTTACAGTATGTTCCACAAGAAAGTATCTTAAAGAAAACAATAAAAACACAATAAATAAACTAATTGATATTTATTTCTCATAATAGACATTAATAAAACTAACTTCACAATTTTCTTAGTATGTAGTCCAGTCGCCATTGTTGTCTATTATAGACTAACATCTCCTACTACAACTTTCACTTAATTTGGCTGCATATTCTGGAGTAAAGTCTTTCCAAATATTTTTGTGAACTTTTTCTCTAAGCTTTGTCTTCATAAGACCCTAGCGTTTTCGATCGGATTACTATCTGGACTCTGTGACGGCCAATCCAAAGTTTGAATACCATTTTGCTCTTTCCACTGAGTGCAAAGGCGACATCCTAAAAGTTTCTCAGCGGACTTTAGCAAACCATTTTGGTATAATTTCACCATAAATTGTGCACCAAGGTTTCTTGTGAAGATGATTAGTCGTCCAAATCCTTTGGAGGAGAAGCAACCGTAAACATGGATCTTTTGTGGGTGCTTAACAGTTCGTTGGACAAATCTGTGACTTTTAGTTGTCCAGGCTTTCCGCCAATAATTGTATACCACAAAAGATGATTCGTCTGTAAACATCACATTGCTCCAATCACGGTCCAAATTTTCCTATTTTTATTATCAAATTCTTCAAATCTTCGTTGAATTGAATTTGTTGACACTTCAACACCTTTCTGACTTAGTTTTTGTTTTGCCTGCCATAAGTTTATTGTCAGATTTTTCTCGATCAACTTCAAAATGACCTTTATCGTCCTTCTCTGAAGTGACTCTATCTAAACCTCTTAAACCTCTAAATCCTCTTCTTCACAAATGACACGACAATGTTTTGGTGTATTTTGCTATCTACTTCAAACTCATTTTGGACCCTTGGGTAACTAAGAGCACCACTTCAAAACGCTTTTTATATACGGAACTCATTTTAGTATAGTTGCTTACCACTTAAATGCTTAAACTGAACTGAAGAAAAAAGCTAATGCGAAAAAGTTAATAGAGTGAAGAGAATACGTGGGGGTTAAACAGAAAGAATAAATTGAGATACTTTATTGTGGAACCTACTGTGAGATGGTATAGCCATTCGATGATACGACCTCATTGTAACTATTCGATTCTGTATTATTTAATAATAAATTGATATTTAGATATTTATTAGTTATAAAATATAGTTTGGTATGAAATTTTGAACGCCTAGGGCTGGAATGTTCTAACATCACAATTTTTCGATATTTTATCGAAGTCTTAGTCTCTTTCTGCTAGAATTAATTTAATTTCTGTTTCGTTTATCAATTAGTTCTTCTCTATTGCTATCACAACCTACTAGAATATATTTGAACAATATCTATTTCACTTATTTTCGTTCTAGAATCGAAAATAAATTATTTAGTGATAGAAACGCAAGTAGAAATATCACAATGTTGCAATCTAGCAGGCTGGTAAATGATATAATGCTGGAAACACATGGACAACATTAGAATACACATGTTTATATGGTGTCAAATACATGTATTCTGTCAAATACATGTCTCTATTTCTAATTTTTCTGCCTCGCAGTAGGCTGAGCTGCGTAGAAGAAAACAAATCAAACAATCGCAACTATGTTCATTCGATTTTTACTTTAGTTTTTTTTATTTAGACGTATTACCATTGTGTTATCAATCAAAGTGGAGGAAAATATTATAAAGCAATAAAACAAAAAAGCAATAAATTCTGCTTGCCAAAAAAACTCTCATGTAGTTTACTTGAAATTCTTATAGCAGCGCTACCGGCAGAAAATCTGCTCATGTGTTTCCAGCATAAAAATAAAAACAGACAAATTTTATTATACATAAACGAAGAAATAAACTTTTCTGGTTGAATTTTAGCACAAAGTATACTGGTATCATCAAAATCTAAGAAAATTAATGATGAATCTAATCTATCACTAACAAATATGCTACATCCTCCGTAATCTCCAGAAGGCCGAGTACAGTAGTGGTACGATACAAATCCCTGAAAATTAATAAACTCATTTTCATTTATGTTTAGCCAAGTTTCATTCAGTATCAATTTTACATGTAAACGACGCTAATAAGGTTTCTATATCTTGTTTCTAATATTCCGAATATTTATGTACAAAATGTTTTGAAAATCTACATTAACGACTATAGACAGTTTATACGTTTGTAGTAGTTGATTGTTAATTATTAGTTATTCTTCCATTTGACAATTTCATCAAAACAGTTCATGGAACAAAACAAAACAATATTTGTTTATCTTAAAGTTAATCTTAAATTTAAAACCGAAACAATAATGCAGGATATGTAAAAAATTGTCTCTAACTATGTAACAATATATTATGTAACAGTATATAACGGAAAATATAATAAATCATTTGTTTATTTACTATCATACGATAATGTGGAAAATTATTATTAAAAAGTAATATATGTAGGTAGTAATCGCAACTTACTGCTGGGTTGTTGATTGTGTACCTGAGTTGATGTTGATGTGTGTCATACTATGCTGTTGTTTTACTTTGTGCAAATCAATTCCAATACTTATTGTGTAAATTTTTCGAGTGTTATTGGCATAATCCAATTGTAGTTGATGGGCTAACAACATTTCTTTGGATTTCCAATTATTCATGAAAGTTTGCTACTGAGCTTGAATTCTTGTTGTCTCGTAAGTGTAAATAAGTCACTTAGATAATAGCAGTATTGGGATTCAACGACATATCTAGTGCATCACCAATTCTGTTTAAAATAACAGCTGGTTCCAAAGTTTGATCTCTCACTCCAGTTATTAAAATATTGTTGGGAATACGTTCATATTTCAAATCATCCACTTCAGCTTCCAGAATTAAAATAGAAGTTTTTTGTACAGCTTCAACTTTCTGTTGAGCCTCAACAGTCTAGGTTATATTTTTGTTTTCTGCTTGAAGTAGCTTCATGTCCTTTACCAGTTTATCAAACCCATTTGACAAAAAATCTTGTGATCTTTTGATGTCACTTACAGTTCTTTGCAGCTCCTCCATGTTACTACACAGGGAATTAAATTTTTTCACTTGCGTAGCAATAACATTTGTTAGCTTATCTAGTCGTGAACATATATCTCCATCAAGTAAGTTTTCATCCGCTTTATCAGAAGCAGCTATGTTTGATGGTGCGTTGGATTTTCATGTCATTTTTTTCACAATCACTTTAACAATTCCATTTATGAAGCGTTGGTCTACCTATGTGTTTGCCTAACATATTTTTACAAGCTGGGTGGTAAATTTTATGGCAAAGGTCACACTCAAAGCACCCCTGCACTTCATAAGTTAGTTTCTTGCAAATGGCATAAAATAATTTTGATAACTGTTCTGGCTTAACTTCTGCAAAGTGTACGGCATTATTTCTATTTTGGACTGTTATCTTCCTCTTGGTAACCAATAATATAAAATTATAATTTTATAGCAAATTTTATAAGGTCGATATTCTTGTTTAGCTCCAGGATAAATGGTTTTTATATTATGTAATATTATTAAATATTTAAAAAAAAAATACCAAGAAATTTACGTGTTTAGTACTTGACTAAACAGGCTAATTTTACATTTGAAGATATGAATTCCTAACAATATAAAAGCACTTTTACCAATAATAAACTGTTTGTCAGACCTTGGAGAAAATTTAATACGTTATTGTTAATGATAAATAAAATTCCGGAAAATGTCATTATAATTCCTAGGACAAATTAAAAGCACGCTCTTGTCAACTACTTTACATCTCAAAACCGTGCTTCAATTCCTACACGTTAAGAACTTATAGGCCGCACCATATCTGAAATGCATAAAATAATAAAACCGAAAAAACTAGTTAATGAATTCTCATTCTTTAGAAATATTAAGATAAATTGTTAGATAATCTTACTAAATGGCAACTTAAGATGAATTTTACGGACATAATCAATGGTTTTATGGGAAACTGATTCGGCTAAATAAAATCATGTTAACATAATTTTTAACCAAGTACACTACCAGTCAATGTGTTTAGTAAAGCATATTGCAATTACCATAAAAGAGTATTTTTTACAATTTATTCTGATCTCTATATCTGGTTCATACATATTAAAATGTGGCACTGCTTAAGAATTATATTTCTAATACAATGAACCAAATTTGATAAAACTATTTTCAGTCACATTATACACTTCTAGCTGAAAGCAAATCACCAAAAACAATTAAAATTACGAATTAAATAAATATTTCTACCACTGTACGTCACACACTCAATTATTATGCGCGCGAAGCAATGAAAATACAGAAAATTAGATTTTTGGCAATCAATTAAAGCCAATAAAATAATTAATTTATACAAAAAAAATAATTATAATTAATTTGTTTATCTCTCGATATATCGATTGCACAAATATTATCGAGCTGTTAAAATAGCATCATCATCATCATCATAATATACGAGTACCTACATTAATGACAGTTAAAAGTAAAATAAATAAATTTTCCTTTTTTTATATTTTCCAGGTTTTTATCTATTTGACGAAAAATAATAATAATAATAATAACAATAAATTTTAATAACGCAGAGCACAACAAAACATTTGATTCGTGACCGCGATGATAAAAACTGTGTTTGTCATTACTGTGCGCGGCTATAAGAAACTAAAAAATTGTTTTACTGCTTTCAAAAGAAATATTATAAATTACGAATCTTAATAAATAAGTGCAAAATTTCATTTAGTTTAAATAGTTCAATATTGATTGATCTACAATTAGTAATAAATGTGATATTATTCAAATATTTATATTTAGTTTACGATCAAAGTTGCAAGAAGCGTGTTGTTTTAAAATAAAAATATAATTTTATTTTATAAATAAAATTTTATTTTTTGTAATAATTTTAAAAAGTTTTAATTAAATGAAAATGGACGTGGTTAGTTCTGAAAAGAATAATAAATTAAATGCTCAAAATAAAACGATAAATTTGGCAATACCGCAAGTGACCAATGATCCAGCGGCCGGTGCAACAGGAACAAATAATGATGTTTATCGATCACATTCAGTGCTGGTGGAACACGAAAAAAATGATAGAATTTTAGGAAACTGTGAGTATAAAATTTATTTTAATATTCCTACGTGAAATTGCTTAGTTTATTTCATTTTCTTCACACTTAATCTTAGTGACATCTTTTGAATAAAAATATTTCGTTCAGTGTACTTTGTTTCTTAACTAAAACGTAATTTTTATATATACGAGTATGTACTACATTTTACAGTATACACTCGAACATTTGATAGTGATCGCGTTAGTAAAAATTTTTAATAGTTTTATTGTTCGACTTGTTTTGTTTTCATCGTGTGTGGCTCAATAATGTTGTAATCATTATTTATGGCCATGTGTATAGTAAATCAGTTCATGTAAGTTTTGTTTATTCGATACGATTTTAAAAGGGTATGATTGATCGGAAATTTTTGATTATAGTTTGCCCGCAAACTGCTTTATCAATATAAAGTACACCCTAAGTATTATATGTCACAACACGATTTTAAGTGGTATTTTTATAAGTCGAAGAGTACCTGTTACTCCGAATGTATTTGACTTGACATTGATGAATGATCGGGCGCTTTAAAAGTATAAATTCCAAGGACACAGAAAGCTATTGAAAGTATATTTATAATTTGTAAAAAAACTGTCACGTCAATATTATCAAAATTATTATTAAATCTTAAGATGACATAATGAGTATATCACATAAGAGAGTATATCACATCGTGAGAAATAAGTAGTGAGTAGGAAAATTATCAGGTTGATTGTACTTATCTAATTATCAACCACTTAAGAAAATCATATACATATAACAGATCCATTATTTGATTAGCTTTGAATAGCTTTGTGTAATTAACATTCCTCTTATTATCACCCATTAAGATAGTAATAAAACAATACGTTTATTCAAAATTTTAAATTTCAATTTTCATAAGATACATATGTTTTACATAAAGATTACAAATTGAAGATGTCCGGGGTTCATTATTGATTTGAAGTATGTTTTATTTGTTTACTCTCGTAAAAACAAAATGATTCTAAAAATTACCATCTACATCCACTTTACAAAAATTATTATTTATGATACGACGCTAGACGTACTACGGATATTACAAAACTATAAATTATTCTACCATAAGAAATCTTAACATTTATTATGCGCGGTGGCCAATTTAAACCGTGCACACCTGTCGCTCAAAATTATTTAGTTTTCGTGTAAAGATCACGATGAAGAATTTAGCTGATCGTTTACATAAATCGAGAATCAATAAAAAAACCTATGTGAATAATTTTTCATAAAGCACACTGTCTAAATTCCTAACGAAACAGAGATCTTATATTTCATATAAACATTATGTTTACCTCACGTGCACTTTAACTCACATAAAAAATTGTTTATTTCCCTGGTTATCTCATTTTCTTAAGTATACACGACGAACTCAAAGAAAAGAAGAAAACTCAAGTATATAGATTTACTACTTTCGATATTATGAAATTTGGCACAAAAATTTCTTTATGAAGTTCAATATACAAGTTCAAGGACTATAAATGAAACATTTTTATTACGCCAAACGAGTCTGTCGCAAACATAAATCTACAAATTCAACATTACCTCACCCGATAGTACCTATATGTAGCCCAATAAGGCTCAAAAGTTGCAGTTGATCATATTGCCTATTTGGACCAAGCCTAGAAACGAAGTCTCACTTGTATCGCATTACTTGTATGATTATCTTGCCACACTCGTCTAAAGTATCTAAAATCGTACGACAACTGGGCCGATTTCTGTTTCTTACTCAATAAATTTATAATAAATTTTAATCCAAAAATAAATTTACAAATACAAAATTTTATAAAAATTGGCTTGCATGATTTTAAACGAGATTTGCGTATGCTGTGTATTGCTCTGTTCTATTAAGCGCAAATGAACGACTTTAATAGTATATCAACAAGATAAAGTAGATTGTTGAAAATTATATATTTGCAAGGAGTATTACGCAAGTTTATTTAGTTGGCTGTATTGTTGCAGGTCACGTACTGATAACCGAATAGATGATAAATTGTAACAAGTTGAAAAACGTAAGACATATAAAAAGAATTTCGTCTTATCACAATTTTAAACATATTTGTTGGGTCTTAAACACTTGCCCAGTAATATACATTTCATATGAAGTCAAAAAGTCATTTAGGAATTTCACTAATTAAAACTTCTGATTCAAAATGCTAATTTTAAATTTTGATAACCTTGTTTGTAATTTTAGCTCAATTTGTACAATAATTAACTGTTGAATTATGCATATTGAGTAGACGCGATTCAAATCTAAAAAATCTACTATGACCTAAATCGATTAACCAGCATATATATAGGAAAATTTATTAACTCTAAAAATGTTATGAAAATCGAAATGATGAAATATGAAATAGTTAATTCAAATAGTAGAGAAGGGGAATGGATCTATCTATGTGACAGAATAGCTCAAATTTAACCCTGTTTCTGGGATAAATGTGATTAATATAAGATGATTTTTAACTTATCCAGCTTATTAAAAAGTTTGTGGTATTTGATTTAAAAAAAAAGATATTCCCGAGGTCTCACATACATGGTTGGATAGCTCTGTCGAAATCCTATGTCTGTTATGAACGAGATCTAATTAGAATAATTTTTAACTTGTAACGTTACGGTTACCCCGCCTAACCCAAAAATGTTCACAAGTTCTCTTTCATATATTCGAAATATTTTCTATCAATGTAGTGGCCGCACATATGAAGAATTTGATCATGCACTGGTTCCCGATGTCTTAAAATTAATATTTACGTTAAAAATAATAATAGGCACCATATTGGACCTGGCACTAGCCAGCAAAATAACCGAATATCCAAAAATATTCCATTTGGCGAAAATACCAGAATTTCCAATTAAGAAGAAAATTTAGTAATAAAGATTTTTTATATTTTGGAAACCATTTGGACCTTTTCACTCATCATAGGCCGTTTTGAATTATTAATTTTCACAAATAAATACGTTCACCACACAAACAGGGTTTTAACTTAGCTATCCAATCATGTAGAGGATACCCCGTGAATATCTATGTTCGGTGTAATGAAATTTGTCAATTTATTAAACTTTGAAAGTTTTAGGTCGTCTATGGTAACCTTCGTAACCGAACCCCATTTATTTCACCACCGTTATAACTTTTTTTACGCTTTTCTATGATGAATCAAAAAACCAGTAAACATCTATAGGATTATCTGTCCTAAAATTTGAAAATATTTTTGAAAGAAATACGGCAAACTTTTAAAATAAGATACCAAGTTAAAAATCATCATAATTAAATCAGGTTCACCTGGGATCGGAGATCAAAAAAGTAGAAACCTTGTCTAAAATAAAAATCGTTCGAATTAAAAAAACTGTAGTAGATTTGCATTTCAGCTTTAAACAGGTTCATCCCGAACCGTTCAGACATTCTTTCTTTACAAAAGAGATTCAGAAATTTCTCTAAGATAAAAAATAAAAATAATCTATAATTGCTACAATTCCACTGCAAAACAAATCCAATTGTACTTTATGGTGAGATGCTGAGACAAATTTTTAAAAAAATTTTTGATTTACTAAATATTTTGACTATTTCCGTAATTTTCTATTCTATAGGAAAAAATATTTGTGAAAAATTTAAAAATTTTAAGATAATTTTTGTGGATTACTTCATTTTTAAATCTCTAAACACTTTTTAGTATTATTAAATTATTTAAATACCCCCATTTTGACCCGGTAGACTAGGCTGTTATTTTTTGGTGAACAGGGCGGCTGAACTCATACTTTTGTTACCATAAGAGTATATGAGTTGGAGCCTCATACAGGATTGTTAAGTTTGAAAATGTGTATAGGAACGCTCTCTTTAGAATATGTGGACCTCCTCCAAATACTCGCAAGCGCCTTTTGTCAAAAGCAATTTATTTTCTGAGGTCACAGAAACAAAATATATTTTCATCGAGCTCGGCCACTTCAGTATGATATTTCCCTTTGTAAAACGTATTTTTGTTGGAAAATCGTAGTCATAGTCAAACGACGTTTTCAATTTCCCCAAATCATTAATTTTGCTGAGGTACGTACAATGACGGAACCTTTCGAATTTGAGAATTTTATATTTAAATTCGCTTGTATAGACATAATTGTTCAAGTGACTGTGATGATTTATGAATGCACTCAATAGCTGTGTTTCTTGATGCTTGTTCTGCTGTGCTGTGTAACTACAAACTTTGAACATGTATTAAAATATAAAACCATTATTTACAATTGCCTGAAATTATCATACTACTCTTTATCGTGCTAAATCCCTATTTCTAAATATATGAACCGTCGATAGCTACGGCTTGAGATAGAAGCAAAGTATACATGCAATACATAACACGTTAAAATAAATAGTTGTAACTTTTTCTTGATACCACCGGGAAGTGAACCTCCGTGGCACCATTCTGGTTTTCCTTGGGAATAAATAATTGCGAAAAATGTTTGCAGCTTATCGCTGGCAGACAAATGTATTTTGTCGATGTATCTTATCGCTGTATCTCTGGTTCTTTTTATACCTTTAGTGTAAACATTTTTCAAATTAAACCTATATTGTTTTGACAAATAAAATATTATAGGTCAATTTTGGGTTTAGCATTGTTGCTTATGAATTTCTAGTAGCGAAAAATATTTGTTCATCATAATTGGCGTACTTATCAGTAGTAATTATAGAAGAGTTGGCTTTATATAAAACTAAAAAAAAATAGAAATTACATAAAACGTGTTCGGATTACTCTTATTATACTGACAAAAAACCCAACTGTGATAAATGAATTCATTTTAGTACAATAAATTATCAAACCAAATGTTAAACCAAAACCTGACATCTAATATTTTATAAAAAAAAACAACACGGCTAAAGCTAAATGGCAAATTATATTTCTCAACAAAAATTGTATAGAATAAAATTTTGAAATCAACTTCGTTTATGAAATATTTACAGTAAACTGATTCCATCAGTAAGCCAGAAAATACAATTTAGGTAAAAATGGAATGAAAATAATTTTTCCAATTCCCTATTCCCAGCGAAAGTCAGAATAGTGCCACTGATCTCAAAATAACAGATTGTTTTATTCACTCTGCTAACGATGGTGACAAAAATATTTCGGTTTAATTTTAAACATTTCTTTAATTGAAATAAAATGTGTTCCTATTTGTAAAAGTTTCTTGTTCTGATGGGCCAAGTCCTGCTAAGTTTTGTCCAATTTTACGGTAAAAGAAATAAACTGAAAAATATAGGACATTTAGGAATTTGAAGAGGATTTTGTTTTTCACCTAATTTTATTCCATTCTCTTAAGCTTCCTAACGATCCTCCTAAAAAAACTAGTTTTGCTACCCTAAATTTATAGAATATCGATAATTTTTTCAACTTTTCTGTAACTCCCTTGAACGGTAAGGGGATTTTGAAAACGTGTAGTAAGAGAACCGAGATTATCAAAAGTTGGAAGGAAGCTGCTTTAAACTAAAATGCGATAAAATGTAATGAGACGCATTAAGTACACGTCCGTATTCTATACATTGATCATTTCAGTCGTATGAGACGTCCAACTTTTGGTAATCGCACCTCAACGCGTAGAAATATCCGGCCCTTATAATCGGGAATAACCAAACATTTTATTTCATATCTACACTTCATTGCTACTTACTGTGATTTAAAAAAATTAGAACATTTGAAAACTCATGGCGACTCGAACTGCATGTTATCAAACACAGTTTATGAAATTATTATTTATTGAATAGTGATAAGCAGTATCAAAGTCACCTGACATATTTGTAAGTATATTGCAATGCACTTTATAATGAAAATTTAGGCATGTATATTAATATTAATCAATATTGTAAAATGCTTAATACAGACATTATTGTCGTAAGAAATAACAAAAAATTTAAGTTAAAAGTAAAATATATTTGACCGCCCACAATAATGTTGTTTGAAAATGATTTGTAATCATAAAAAACTAATATGATTTGACACAATGCCATACATTTTGTACATTCTTCACTGCGCTAACTAATTGAGCGTACGTCAAAAAATGAATGAAACCGGATCAAGTCTGGTTAGTTTATTTTATAATTTGTTTAATCCTGATGACAAGACACTGTTAATGTCAGCAATACAATAACATAATATAACATATAAAAATCCGAATTCATCATTAAAATAATTTTAGAGCCAGCCACCATAATTGGGCGGTTTTAGTGTCGTAGGTTATGTATAATGGGAATAGAAATAAGGAGATTGCATTTTTTTTACTAATCTGAGATCGATCTAATGCATAGATTTCCAACTTTTATTTTTAACTTTTTGACGAGGCATGGCAAGAATCGGAAATGTTTAAATGAATTTGGCCTTTTCTTCACTGCGCCTAAGTGTAGAAAACGGTTGCAATGGGCCCTAGTTTCCAGAAAATTCACGTTCTTCTAAAAAAAATTCGGGTCAAATAATTTTAGATAAAAATTAGTGAAAGGGTTCTCAAGTAATCGGAATTTCTCAAGTAATCGGAATCAGGGAAAACTAATTTAGGGGATCTTGCGATGGGATCCGGGTTCATATTGATGATTAAAACGATTTTGATAAAAATTGGTTAAAACAGGTTTTCGCGGAATCAAGAAGCAATTTGGAAGCGGGCATTCATTAATGGGTTAGTGTGGCCACACTCCCACACATACGCCCAGAACTCCTCTTTTTAAAGTTTTCGAAGAAAACTAATACATTAGTTTATCATGAATGAATTATTCTAAAATTTTAGCTCAGAAGATATAATGAATTATATTTTGACGATTACGTTGATGGACTTTAAATAAAGCTAAATACTTAGCAAAATAGTTCAATGTTAGATATTTCCTGCTCATCAATCCAAGTGTTTTCCAAAAACCAACTTACATATTTGCGATGTGGTAACAATAAACAAAACGCATTTTTTTTTTTTTAATGAAGGAAAGTTTTCGGAGATATTTCTTTAGAGACTTATTTATTAGAAGTGTACTTAGGAAGACAGCCTTAGGACAAGCAATGTAGACATTACTCCAACCTACAAATCAATTACTTCATTTCTTCCCTGGCAAGTAGTGATAACTACACATTTGTAGAAATGTAATAATTTATTCAAGCCTCGCATTCTGTTTCTCAAGCGCTGATTAAAAAATGTTCCTGTTATTTCTAATTAGTAATTTAGGACGCAAGACATCACTGTTCTTTTTCAACAACGATCGTAATCAGATGTTTAAATATCTCTTTTGCTTCCTGCTCCTTCCAGGGTTCTAACCCGGTACCTCCTATCTAAAACCAAAAACTTTATTCAATGTGCCATTTGATCGGTATAAGGGAGCACTTTTACGCTAACTAGCATCATGCAGAAGTAGCACGTTCATATCTTACGATCGGTTTATGAAGTTTTCCAATCAATGCATATTTTTTAATAAAATCATTTTTTGGATGAAAAATATTTAAACTACTTGTAGAATGGACGAAAAAGAAATTGTTAGAGCCGAATGTCAACTCAGTTTCCTTAGCGATATCTCGAATAATAAGTCTCTTTTAACTAATTTACATTCATACTTGTCTTAGAGCCATAATAATGATAGGAGCAAGCAACACTGTCTAGTATTCTAAAAACTGATCAATCACTAATCCGAAGTGCAAATGATTATGAAACCTCACGAAGGCAAATTTTTCTTCACAAGATAAAACCTTAAATTAAATATATGACTTAAGGAGGATTAAGGTGTATACATAAAAATCACGAGTTAACAAACAGTAAACAGTACATTTTGTAAGATGTATGAAAATTTAATGAATGTCACGTGAGAATTTAATAGATGAAATTAAGAATATTACGTCACTCGCCAAGTCCCGAGGCTGAAAAATAGATGGCGCACCTAATAAAAAATTCTAAAATATTTCGAAAGTACCAACCTTCAAACAATATGTTTCATCATTTTATGGTAATCCGACCATTAGTTTACAAGTTACATTGGTTTTGGAACAAAGAAAAAAAAGAATTTCGTGCATGTTGGTTAAACACTAATTAGCGCTCGCTCTTGCGAGCAAGCTTATACAAAGACTTAGGCCGTCTGTCTGTTGGCACTATCACAGCAAAAATTATACACACCAGTGAGCTCAAAATTTGCACACAGATAGATACTACTCTAAAAAGGTCACATTTAAAATTTGGGAACTCTAGGTCAAGTAGTTTTCGAGATATTCAACTTTTTCTAAAAATAGAGGTCACACAGATGCGGCTGTCTACTTTTTTTTTAAGTTTTCAATTATTATTCTAGGCATACTTTTATCTATAATAAAAAGAGTATTATTTCAAAACTAGTTTCTGTAATTTTTTTTTTGATTTGCTTAAGAGTTTATTCATTTTTAGTCTATTGGGCTAATTTGTTGTATTAGCACCTTAGTTGTTTCAGAGGTTTTACACCTCTGTCCGTCCGTCCGTCTGTTGCATTTTTCCTATTTTATCGAGCGCTTGTCGGACAATTTCAATTGTCCGCTTCTACTAGGTTTGTTGGAGAAAAATACTGTTCAAGCAAAGCAATGGCTTGAAAACACTTATTAGGACCCTGCGAATCCGGCAGTTATTCCAGAAAAATTAAAAAAAAGTGCACAAAATTGTTTTGAAACCATTTTACGGTGGTCATATTCGTCCAGGAGAGCTGGTAGTTTGGTTATTTATGGATCATTTTGACACCACGTATACTCTAAATGATAATACGCATCCAGTAAGATGTCGAACAGTGCGTACTAAACGAGCGATAGAAGCTGTCCGCATAGCATTGAAGAAGACCAAAATCAATTAATTCGACGTCATTCACAGCAACTGGAGATGTGTCCATCCACTTTATGGAAGATTTTATTTAAGGATATAGGTTAACATGCTTACAAAATTCAACTTGTGCAGGAATTAAAACCATCCGACCATCGCGCACGCTGCCAATTTGGTCAATGGGCTGAAGCACAAATTGATATTGATGTTGATTTTCCAAACAAAATTTTGTTCAGCGATGAAGCTCACTTTTGGTTGAATGGGTTAACAGTTTATAAAAAGAATTGTCGGATTTGGATTGAAGATAATCAACAAGCCTTTGCCAAAACATTATTACATCCACATAAAATCACTGTGTGGTGCGATTTCAGGGCCGGCGGAATCATTGGTACATATAGATCATCAAAAACGATGATGGGCGGAATGTTACAGTCAACGATGAACGGTATAGAAACATGTTTTCTAAATTTTTGTATCCCAATTGGCTGGCATAAATCTTGCTGATATGTGGTGTAACCTAAAGTGTCACTATCGTCAACAGGACAACCTCAGTTACGTTTATTGTTGCCACTATACTTTTAATTGTATCCCGTAGGCGGCATTAACCCGCTAGCTCAGCGGTAAAGGTTAATTGGCCGTGGGGATGGGGATACAGAGATAGCGGCCTAGGTTACCATCGGAGGTAACAAGATTAAACGGGTACGGATATAAAAAAAAACATCGGACCCTTAAATAATGAATTGGGCAATCAGCCCACCGCGGAGAGAAAAGAAAAAAAAATCGGTCAGACGCCCACCGTGGTTGTATTTACAAAAAACTATTCTAACATCTTAAAAATTTAGAGGCCTCTCGGGCCTGAATCCTTAAAGGAACACCAAAAAATATTAAACTATTAAACACTTATAGGTAGCAGTGGTATGCTACCGTGCTCGCTAGGAAGGGGAAAAGATCCATCTAGTGTCACCAATTTCCCTCCCGCAGCAAACCCCGTGCCAACCCACTGCTGTTATTTAGTTTGTTAGTCACTGAAACATATGCCACTTACCTTAAATTCTGGTTAACACGCTTTTCTAATTAAATACAGAAGAAAAAAAACTAAAGTCAATATAACTATTCTTGTCTATTTTATTAAAATACTAGAATTTACTAACACAATTTATTTTAATGTAAAACCATATTATAATCATAATTCCAAACTCATTTATTGCACTTTCTATTTAGATTTGATTCATTTATTAGACAAAAATTTCACTTTTAAAGAAAATTTCTTAGATATGAAGTTCTTAGACCTTTGTTTTTATATATTTTATATTCTTGTCTATTTCAAACTTTTATTTTATCTCAACATACTTTAAGTTTTTTTTATCATAATAACCCAATTTTATGGTACTATTTTTGTGTTTTGTGATTTAATTTAATTTACACAATAACAATTTTGTTTTGAATCCACTGAGAAACACACAAGAAAAAACGTACAAAAAATATAAACAATTGAATTAAAACAAATTTATTTTCCACAAAATTTCCCGACAATTTACAAACACTTAAAGAATATTAACAAAACTGTCGAGCAAGTTACTTCACCAATGAATTGTAAAATTAAACTCCCCAACTGACCACTCGTTGGTCTATCCAAAACTTGACTGCCTAAAAACTCCATACCAAAAAAAACTTTTCATTTTTGTACACTCCATCAAAAAAATAATTAGCAAAATTTTGTGAAATTATCACAAAATGCCCTGGTAATGTACAAAAACAACGTGCCATCAATTTTTCTTATTCGTGGCCACGCGCAAAATTTGAAACGAAAAATGTTCATTAAGCAAAATTGGTAAATACAAAGTTCATTACCTATGTTGTTTACCTCAAGAGAACAAACATTTATCGCCAACAAAGTGATCGAATTACATTTAAGTGTATGCTCGTTCAACCACAATATGAATTTTTATTCATACCGTAATTTGATCGACATATCACAGAAATGTGGAAATTTAACATGACGGTGAATTTTATAAAATATATTTAGAGATGTTAGTCTCGAAAAGGTCATGCTAATATGTAAATATGTAGAATATTGGGATAGGTTAGCAATAGTAATGGAATTAGATGAAATTCCGTTACAGTGGTTCCAATAGAACGGTGCCACATACTACACAGCGCGGGATACAATTAATTTATTCAAAGAAACATTTGATGAAACACTAATTTCACGAAATTGTTCTGTTAATCGGCCTCCGAGATCATGTGATCGAACTCCATTAGATTATCTTCTTTGGGGATATGTTAAGTCACTTGTCTACGCAGATAAACCAAAGACGATTGAACACTTGGAACACAACATACGGCGAGTTATTAGCGAGATATGGCCGCAATTGCTGCGAAAAGTGTGTGAAAATTGAACATTCAGGTTGCACCATCTACGCGCCTGTCGCGGTGGCAACATGGCCCAAATCATATTCAAGCATTAATGGCATATCTATCCAATAACGCTAGTTTCACTGATATTCAAAATAGTTTTCTTTGTTCTATTTTAATTTAAAATTGTGAACCTCTAAGAAAATACCCTTTATTAGATTCAAGAGTAAGTTATGTGTAAAACAAACTATTGAAATATTTAAAGAAGGTACGCTAAAACATTACAACAAGAATAGAAACCAGTCTCAGGGATGCTTCAAATTACGATAATTTTAACTTTCTATTATAGTAGTTTAGTACAGAGTTGTGGTATTGTTGCATCTGATAAAACTACCTCAACATTACTAGGATCGGAGACATTATTTAAACTAGCAATCTTTTGATTTAAAGAAACTGTAGTAACTTGCATGGCAATTTTCTCGTGCTCATCTCAAACCGTTAGGAAATTTTTTGATCTTTACATCTTTACATCTCTACCATAACAGTTAAAGTTAACTGGCTGTTTTTTAAATGTAACAGTGTAGATTTTTTTTTATTTTAATAAGAGTAAATATATGTGCCGAATTGACTGATCAGGGAAACTTCAGATTTATTCGGTTTCCATAATTATGGGGACCCCAGTAATTTTTACCGATTTTGTTGTACCGAAAGTGAAAAGTGAATTGCATTTATGAAAAACCGATTAAAATAAAAAATTATAAATAAAATAACAAACAAAAATGATTTAGATTATTTTGTTTTAAATTTTAGATTCTATACCCCAAATTTATTAATTAATTAATAAAGTAATTCCCGAGTAATCGGGATAAAGCTTCATATTTCAGTTTTTCCATAAATTGGCAGATTTTTACGAAATGTGGTGAACATCTGTGTACTGGTGGTAGTGTCAGCTTCGGTAGACACTTTTTAAATTTTTGCAATGATTTTACCCGGGATTAACCGATTCTAATAAATTGCATGGTTAAATTTTTAATATGAGTTGATCTTGTTGGTTTTCTGAAATTTAAGCGGGAAACAATTTTTGATTATAGAAGACAGTTTTTACTAAAACTCTGGAAAGTTTTATTTTTCGCTTCAGAAATGAAGTGTGTGTATTCGAGATCTTTTCATATTCGTGATAAAAGAAAGTGAGGTGTTGACCACAACATATTCACCACTCCATATTTTGGTATGAGGCCCCACAATCATTTCAAACTTTATGAGCATAGTAAACAGGCATTGCATTCGGTTTTGGTGGCTCGTGTCCTATTGCACCTATATGTTATAGTTGTTCTGGATCCGGCTGAGAATCATATCGTGCATACAGCCACAGAATGTATCGTGCTACCTGTTTTTAAGATCGAAATCTGTGCGCCTCGTCAAATAGTGTCTTATACATTACATCCTTATCAAGCTGCTACACAACTTTTCACGATTCACCCCTGTACAGGTAACTGCAAATACTAACAGTTAATTAAAAATTTACACAATTATGACATCACAAAATACGTTTCAATAAATATATTATTTTATGAGCCAGTATACCGTTTGTTTACTTTTAATCTTAGTTTTACTTTCATTGATATCAATAAACAGCTGAGCTTGATGTGGGTTAAAAATGTTCGAATTTTGTCGCAAAATGCTTTCGTGATTGTATGTGTATGTAAATATGATTATTGTATAACAGGTATGATATACCAATATTGTCAAATATTGTTTTTGGCCAAAATTGGTGCTTTTAATATTTGAAATACGAAATAAATTATGTCAGAACACAATCAATTACAAAATGATTAATGATGTTATTGTCGTGTAAATTGATATAGATGCAACATTATATAAAGGCCAAAAATAGTTTAGTTAAAGTTGTTGTTATGAGGACGATGATAGACTACTAACTAACTACATATCGGTATTAAATATAAGCTATGCATATGTATGTTTTGAAAGTAAATCAAAAACCCACTACTTTCACTATTCGCTACGATCAGCCAGTTTGATTTGATATACAGGGTGTTTGGCGCGTGGACCGACAAAAACTGTTGGCAGATTGGGGTGGTCATTTGAAAGCTTTCAACCCAAACAACTGATGTCCTGCCGGCCACGGTAACTGAGATATGATATTTTTAAGTTTTTTTTAAATTACCCAAAACCTCGCCTAAACCCCAAACTTTTTGTTTGTAGTCGTAAAGTCACGAAACAACTTTTAATGTATTATTTCGTGCCTTTACGACTACAAATAAAAAAGTTAGGCGAGGTTTTGTCTGGCACTTTGGACTAAAGTTCTATGGGATGAAAGCTTTAAAATGACTCCTCAATCTGCCACAAAAAATGGTAAATCCACGCGCCAAACACCCTGTATAATGTTTGTCAAAATTGTGGTGGGCGATCGTAATATACGTCATTGCATACTCGAATTGTAATTTTGATAAACGAATAAATTCTTTGTTTTATAAACAAATCACTAACTAAATACACGAACCGATTTATTCCAATTACCACAATTGGTTTAGCACAAATAAAAATAATCGTATACACAGTAAAGCAATTCGCATATTTATCTAATTAATTAAACACAATCAAACTTTTACATTCAAAAACACACCTCCAAAATATTGAATTCAACCAAACCATAATCGCTATACGCGCGCGAAATTATACAGTATTCACAATTTATACGTTTCTATTTTTAATCCATTAGTAAGCAGATAACCAAGGACAAATCTCATTTTATCACCACCACATCACCAAAGAAAAATTGATTTTTCCGAACAAAACTTTGTCAAAAAAGAAAATATAAATAAGTAAAATTGTTTTTCAAAATTGTGTATTTTAGTAAATTGGTTTCGGCCGAAAACATAAAAATACGCTAGATTTCTTTAACAACTCTAATGTCGCCTATGTCCTTGCCCGCTCTGTACCATGGCCGCGCAAACACCCGAGATAATTAGGTTAAGTGTACTTTACGTAATTCCCGCACACGAGTAGTACACGTAACGTGTTAAATTTATCTTCTTCAGTATAAATTTCGTACGCGCAATATAAAACAGTCGTATATCAATAATAAGAATACGTAAAGATAATATAATATTCTTATCGCACTAAAAAAAAAACAACAAAAAAAATGTTCTTATCAAGTAGATGTAGAGGTTTTTCGTCTACTAAATTACGCGAGTTACGTACAAAAGTGTATTTCTGTTTTCATCAATTTGATTTTTAATTAAACAGAAAATAAATAAATAAGTAAAATAATTTATAACAACAACAAAAGTTGAGGTCTTAAATTATTATTTTATTATTTATATATTTCTTGTCTTTTCTTGAATTTTTTTAAATATTAATTTCAGTTTGAACAATATTGTCTTAAGGAAAAGACATTATTTGTATTTTAAATATTTATTTAGTTTTTTATTTTTATTTTTAAGTGAGTACATATTTAATATTTAAATATTTTTTTTTTTTTTGGCGTTTTCATTTAAATTAATCTTCTAAGTTTTATTATCTTATCAGCATATTATGCATTATTATCAATTATTTCACGGCCCTACAGTGCAAAATTGTTGGAAATTTCAAAATTCTTATCGGATTATCAGCTTTGATTTTGGCAGTAGAATTTTAAAAGTTTGTTTTGATTAATTACAACATTTTCCGAAAGTTCAAAAAGTGATATGTAAAAAATATTCTTTTATTGCGATTTCTCCTCTGCTACTTGTTATTCATTGAATATATAATTATGTTATCAAATTTTGTTTTCTTATTAAAGTAAACGATTAAATGAAAGGAATGTTTTAGCATTTAACCTATATTTTTGAATATTAGTGTGGTGGAATTGTTTTATTTGTCGGCTCTTTAAGTTTTTTGTGTGGAATAAAATCTCAGATCTCATCTAATCAAAGTGTAGCGATCTGAGTTAGTTGTACATATGTCTAATAATTTCGTGATTAAAGTGTATTTAAGTGTTTATCAATTTAAAAAACGAAAGTGACTCAAAAACATTTTAAATGTTACAGTTGATTACAAAAGCGACCTCGAATTTTTCGGCAATACCTATTTCTATTTTCAGCATATTCGAAAAATTATATATATATTTTTGTTGGCAGTCATAAGAAATAAATCAATATACAGATTTCTAATATTTTATCAGTTGAATTTGAAACAAAAACATCTTTAAGTAATAAGAATAGATGTAAATGAGTTAAGAACATTTATGTATATAGTATAACAGAAACAACGGCATGCTTACTAGAACATATCCGGTGTATTTTTTTAATGAATTCATGATTAATCAATCCGCTTATCAATTTAACCTTTAACCCTGTTGTCACTGCATATTGATATGGATCAACTGGGTTATATGGGTTATAATATGATGACAATCTAAATATAAACGTGATTATTTAATATATAATAAGAGAAGGTACATGGCACATAAGTATGCACTCGTAATTATATTATGTATAAAAAATATTGCGTGTATTACATAATTATCGTATGTCTGATTTAGTTAGGGTCACACAGTGTCAATAATATTTTTATTTTTACATTTGATTTCAGTTAGTGAGCCAAAGCTGATATTTAACTCAAAACTTTTGAAATGACATTATGATTTGATTATTTTTTATGTGTAGGCAAGTTCAAGGTATGTTTCTAGATGGAATAACGGTCAAACTAAAATAAACTTAGAGAAGTATGTATATTTTTTGGTATATTCCTTTTCCGGCCCACAATCACAATTGTGTACGTAAAAATCGTGTGCGAAACAGATTCATTACAAACTATGGTTATGTACATACACATTTGTGTGTTGTGGACTTAAATTGAATCAAAAACAAATATTTTTGAAAAAGTTAGTTCAAAAAGTTTAAGGTACAGAAACAAGTATTTTACTGAGAGACCTCATCACTTCCTCTAAACTTTCGAGAAATAATCAAAATAATCATCGGTAGTAAGAATAATTTTGTTGACATGTGTACGCGTATATAATTTAAAAATATCTTTTTCAAATTTTCTTAATGTTTAATTTTGACTTTGACAACTTTAATACTTTAACCGTTTTTGTAAAGTTTTTTAATTGGAATATGTCATTGTGTTAGGTGGAATCTAAATTAAAGCCACTTGCATTTACGCAACGTTGTCGAGTTATTAAGACCAGTGAGTAAAGTGCTTGCTGTGTAAAACGACGTTCACCCGGTAGGTGAAATGTTGTTATATAATCATGTTTCGTATAATCTTATGTCTTCTTTTCTTTCTAAACAATTAGTTAATCTAAATTTACACTTGAATCCTGATTATTAGGTGAGACTTGTTTACTTTTATCTTTTATTATTTAAAACGGTGTACACCTCAATGAGATATTTAAACCGGAATATGGTTTGTACCCTACCTTCTATACTTCAAGATGCTGCTCCCATTTTGCGTTCTCAGTAATTTATTTAGTTAGTAGCTTAAGACATCTGATCCATATCATCGAATTGAACATAAATCATAAATAAACAAAAGGTGGTTACCCTACCTTGCTTGATGTAAGCTCGTTAAGGTACTTCACGATATCCCTTTTAAGACTCGAAAACTCAAACCAAGAGTTGATTCCGGTTTTTAAGTCCTGTTCCGATCAATGAATCTAAAAAATATCGAATAAACGACAGGTGGGAATTTGTGTGGATTGCTAAAAATAAAATGTACAATGTAAATGATGAGGTCTACAGTGTAAACCTCAAAGATGGATAATTTGATTTTGTCTTCAGAGCTGATGTACGAATTCAATACTCTCCCATATAGGCTTCAAAGAATAAATGGCTGATGTGTTGGCGGATTGAGTAACTCCTGCTTAAGATCGGATTTGATTACCCGCCTCCATAATTACCAAGTAAACCATTCTCTTTGACGGAACAACTTATTCCCTATCAGTCTCAGTTTCAATTCTAAACCATCTAGCTTTCTTATAATAGATTAATTATGTTGTATTTTTATATTTCCAGTATAAGTTTTTCCTTTTTTATTTTGAAATGTCGATGGATCAAAACTGCTAGCCTAAACACATTGGAATCAAATCCAATGTGTTTAGGCTAGAAGTTTTGATCCATCGACATTTCAAAATAATTTTCCTAGGAAGAGAGTGCAATATACTACTAGAGAGCAATAAATTGACGACTAGACATAACATAGAGAACAAAACAAAGCTTATTTGGCCATGCGTTACTAGCCGTCAGGTATTTATAAATGTTTGCAATATAGCGGTTATTCTCCTGGACCTAAGCATAACATCACATCTCGTTGCAATAGAGGAATCTATGTTTTAAAACTGTAGATAACGCAGCATTGATAACTAACTTCATTGTCAAATGGGTATTCAATTTCTGGAGCTTTACTCCAAAGGCAATTTTTGTGATGTTCGGTGTTTTTTGTGGTTTAATTGAGCGTTATATCAATAGATTGACTCTTTTGGTAGGCGTGTCCTCTAAGATGATGTATCTGTAAGATAAATTCCAGGTACTCTTGCGAAAGGGTAAGAAACACCATCTGGGCCATTTGTTTTGTACTTCGAGAAAGAACAGAAGCTCTATCATAATATTCCTCCAATATGTATGCCGTCTGCATTCCCCCACTATTTTTTATTTGCATTGCCGGAGGTCGAAAGCATGCTGACCACTTTGCCGCTCCGGTGGCAAAGTGGTCAGCATGCTTGCTCCAGCGACCGGAGGTCCCGGGTTCGATTCCCGGTGGTGACAAAGAAAAATTTCACGGCTGGTTTAGGATCAATGAATTAATCACTCATTATCCGAAATGAAAAGATGATTATGAAACCTCATGTGAGGCGGCCAAATCCCTTGATGGGATATAGTGCCAGAGAGGAGGTCGAAATGATTAGTTGAGATGGAATCTATATAATACACCCATAGTTTGTAGTTCTGCGATTTATAAATTGCTCAATTTCAGGTTTATCAGAAATTAAGACAAGATTAATACCGCAATTACTTTTCGCTAATATCATTTGGAAGGTATGCTACTATGGCGAGGCAGGTACGAATAAATAATTAAAAAGGATGGTGCCCAATGGAGTCATAGCGGAGCTACTCAACCACACATTTTGTGTGGATCACATCCCATAATGACTGAAATATCATTGCAATTTGCATGTTCAACGGTCTTCATTTCTAAATTGGAAGATGCAGCTCGGACATCGTTAAGGAGCCTGAAATGCAGGTATTACTTGATATGATAGTATATAGGTCGATTGATTTTACTCCCATCAATCTGCAACTTTTGAATCAAGAACAAACATTTTGAGGCTTTTAAAAGGTGGTGAACACAATCATGAGCTAGCTTTAACCTTATCAGAATAAACTAAACGCCTGCCTTTTTATAATGGAATGCAGTTTATCCTGAATTGTTTTACACGTGGTCTACACTATGCAAAATTGCTGAAATTTTCTTTCATAAGATAAAATTTATGAAGGCATGTGTAAGTGCTATACAAATTTTGGAACTCTCAGCAAAATATCACGAGGCTATTTCACGAAAAAATTATCATGAAATTTTTACGAAATGTCAAATTAAAATACACTTTTAAGGTTATGTTTTGTCATTTAAATCTTCACTTACAGTGTTTAGACATCAATTTTCTCTTAAATTTTAAAATAAAAATTAATAATTAAAATTTTAAAAACCTAAATTATATTTTTAATTAAGTCTATAGTATTTTTGCTATACTATTTTATCATAAAAATCTTTAAATTGGTTGACAATATTTACCGGTTTTTGACATTTGGAAAAAATTATTATGAGACTAAAATGCAATGACACAGCACAGTACAAGCACAGATTTTGATACATTCTAGTTCAGGCCCCTAATACGGATGTTAAAAGTAGAGTTCATTTGCTCGCATATTAATTGGTTTTGTAAATTCCAGAGTCATCAAATGCTATTGGTCGAACCCAGAAGGTCAAAGAATATTTATCAGTTTTCCCATAATTAGCTCACACACAATTTCATTTTATACTAATTTCGGGGTGCTTCTTGATATTTTCAGCGCACCACTGGTATCGGATAGTTCAGTTTAAGAATCTCCTCTTTTCTATTCTAAACGTCAGATGACCTCATCTTTATTTTTATGATAGTACAACTGTGTACTCCCAATGGTCGTGTACTGGTATTTGTACTATAAGAGGGTGTGGCATTATTCAAGGGGTTCCCTTTCTTCCAAGAAATTGATGTACAGTAGTCTATTTATAGAGAAGTCGACAGTACCCCCAATTTTTCGAATTTGATGACAATATTATTATTCAATATTCAAAATCATTTACATTCGATGTTTATTTCGATATGGTTGGTTACTAAGGCAAAACATGTCCATCAATACATTGTCGCTTACATTTATATGGCTACTTCATCTAACAGGTTGCCTATAAATCTATGGAACCCATAGCATAAGACCGCATCGATTATAAATAGATATTCACTACTGGGGCTTTATTTATTTTTTAAATGGTTAACATTCAAAAGTTACGCTGAAGCAAGAACTTATCGTCCTGCGGTAACGTTAAAGCTAGAATTTGCGTCTAGGCTGAAACCACTTTTGGTAATGGTCGATCAACATTACCAAGATTATAAAATGTTGAAGTCTCAAATATCAAGTAATTATTCGAATCCAAATCGAGAGTTTTGTTAAAATGCGTTAGAATGTAAACCAATTTTTCGTAGTAGAAATATAAAGGAACATTTATGATATTTTGTATCGCTTAGGTGAAAACTAAATGTTCATTGTAATTACCTAACTGAGTTTCAATTCAAGTTGTAAATTAAATCGGAAGATGATCACTCAGTGATCGAAAACGTTAATTTAGTAAAAATAAAATTAATTGTATAGTAAGAAATTGCTTTAAAATTAGGTTGTGGTTTCAAGAAGGTAATTACAACGAACATTTAGTTATAAATGGAAACCACGGCGTTTCTGGAATGCAATAATTTGCGCTCGCCGCTCAGGTGAAATTGGAATTATTAAATTATGGTTAAATATTTATTATTGCTCGGGCCCACTAAGACCTAACGCCATGCCTGAACATCGGATTGACTTTATTGTATTTCTTTTAAATCAAATCAATATTATTTTATTCATTTTGGCAACCCCTATATCTAGTTTTATTTATGCACAAAAAATGTTCGACATGTATAGACAGCAATATAGATTTTTGTACATAACCTTTAGTTTGTTTGAAAATTTCTCTGTTGCAAGATCTAAAGAAATACTGCGCGTATACCACAATAAAAATCATGTACGGTTTTATATGAGCACAGCAACTTACAGGATTTTAGGTTTTAGTCCTATAGCAAGAGCGAATTTAAGGAGAATTGCCCTCTAACGGTCACAATTGGTGGAAGCAAGTAAACTTTATGATATCTTAATAATTCCGTTATTTAGCCAAGCATTACCTTCGTTTAAAAGAAATCCCATTTACAGTAGTTCCTTATTTATATCCTTGTAATCGAACTCTAGCGTTTTACAATGCTTTGCATTTGTATCCAAATTCCAATTTATTTAAAAATAATGTATCACTTGCTTAAACCTATTAATAGACCACCGGTTTATTTTATTACTATTATAAAATAGAATAACCACAATCAAATGATTACGAATCGTTAGTTTATTGATAAATAAAATTTTACAATTATTACTCAGTCCGTTATTAAACAGTTTCAATTATTGAAAAATAAAGTTTAGAGTCATCATCGTATAATCTAATCAGTTTGGGTAATCTCCTCTAGAAACAACTAACCTAGCCCAAGTTCATTAGTAGTGCGCAATAATTCTACAAAGAAGGCATTCCCATAATTTTCGTTGGGTATGAATAACTCGCAGTTCTGTGCCTAAATACCTCAAAAGCCTTTAAAATAATCTGCTCTAAGTATAAAAAATACGACGGCTGCGACTGTGTCTGTTAATTGTGAATTTTTTATTCAATACATATTAGATCTAGGTGTATATGGCCGTCGCTTTCAAGTGACATACTGTAAGAGAATTTTTCAATAATCAGTTGAATTGGGTCGGAGATAAAGCTATAGTATTTATTCAGCACTTTACATTTGACGACGCGTCAACTTACTTATCTACTTTTATTCTATATAGACTATTTCGATTAAAGTGTTGACCATTTATTTATATTAAATTTTTTACACTTAAAGATTACGTATTTTAAAAATTGGAAATTATTTGCATCGGTTAAAATTAAAATAGATGGATCCGATTTCAATTTTAATATCATTAGAATACTATTTCCTTAGTTTGGTGTATCTTAAAAACGTATATTGCTAATGGGGCTCTTACACACTACGATTAGATGTATACATCTGATGTGAGTCGCAAGAAAATCGTACTTTGTGTGAAGCAGTCTGCACACTCTTTTGAGCTTGATTTCTAAACAAATAAAATACTACTTTTTTCGCAAGATTAGAAAACAGTAGTTTATAAACGTAAGGGAGGCAACGATGAATTTTGTTCACTATCTTTGAGTAATCATGGTCTATAACCGGCGAGCAAAAAGTCCAAAAGTATACAGTAAAGCATATCGGGACCAAAATTAGTTGTATTTGCCTATCTGGTTAATCTGTCTAGTTTAACACATTTCGAAGTCAAAAACTAACTTCTACCATAAAATTCATTTTCACAATTTCCGTTTTGGAGATAAAACCATAAATATACAATTTTTAACGCTGTTTTAATTAAAGATAAGCCAGGTGAAAATTTTTTGATACTAATGCCGTAAAAAAAATTTATCAAAAGTTGTGTCAACGATTTATTTTCAATTGAAGGAAGAACGGACACTTTTGCTGTAAAGTAAAATATTTTAATAGTAATGATTTGAATAACTTGCTCGCAATAATTAACAATAACAATATACAGTTATTCTAGGCGATTTTAATATAAACTTGTTGATCAATGTAAGCAATTTTAATTACCAAACAGTCCTTGCATCATAATATTTTGGGAAGAAATACAACTACAAACCAATTAACGCAAATTTGCAAAAATAAATCTGAACAGGTTCTTACGGATAATCAACATATTCGTAACGAATTTAATAATTTTTATAAAAATGTCTCATCTGAATTAACTTCCGATCTTTTTCAATACAGTATTGATAACAATGAAGAGTACAAACGGTTTATTTTTGAAAACCGCGATAACTACTGTTCTTCTTGCTTTTTCGACGAAATCAATTCTTTTGAGATTCTACTTGAAATTAAGAAATTACAAAACAAACATTCTAAAGGATTCGATGTGATTATTCAAAGTTGCACTTGGTACCTAGCGCGGAACATTTCCACATACTTTAAATACAGCTGTTGTTATTCCAGTTTTTAAAAAAGGTGGTGCTTTACAACTAAATAATTACAGACCAATTTCTTTATTGAGTACATTTTCCAAATTATTCGAAAAATTATTAAAATGAAGATTGGCCTATCTTGAGAAAATTAAATTTTTCAATTACCACCAATTTGAATTTACAGCTGGAAAATCTACTGAAGAAGGTGTCCTACATTTCCTTAATAATATATATTTAGCTATTAATAACTAAATATATATTAGAAATGCTCTGCGGTTTTTATGGACATCTCAAAAGCATTTGATACTGTTAACCACGTTATACTACTTAAAAAATTATCAAATATTGGAATTAGAGACAAGTTGTTAGGTTGGTTTATCAGTTACCTTCGTAATCGCAGTCAAATTGTGAGAATTAACAAGGTGAATAGTCATCCTGGTCATCTTAAATGTGGTGTTCCTCAAGGCTCAGTTTTGGGACCTCTGTTGTTTTAGTTTAGTTTAATTCCGTTTTGAAATTAATCTTACAGGCTGCACTACAGCGTTCGCAGATGATTTGGCATTGACCTATGCGTCAAATGGTTACACTTCAATTCAACGTTTTTCTGAAAGTGACTTATGCATTCTATGTAAATGGTTTTTCTATCACCGACCTTTTGCTAGTGATAATTCTAGAGTTATGCACTTTAGGCTTCCTGACATAACGCTTGATCAAATCGTTTTCAACTATCATATCCACTCATGTAATAAGAACCTATGTTCTGCGCAGTACTTTGATCTACTTTGCGTAAATGAGTTTAAATATCTAGGTTTTACAATTGATTCACAGCTTAATTGAACGTCCCACCTAAACAATATCAGGAAAATTGTGATTACTGCCTTTGTGCCCATCTTAGGGTTTGCAAAGGTTATATCATGCACTTGTAGAATCAATCATAATGTATGGGATAACTATAGTTGGGGTGGAATTTACTTTGCTAACATTGTTGATCTTTTTATAGCGCAGAAAAGAATTGTTAAGTTAAATTACGCTCGTCCGAAAGTTACACCCACAATTCCGCTTTTTCGTGAGCTGAAATTGTTACCTCTGAGATATCTATACGTGTTTAAAGTATTGAAAATGTTTTTTGTTCGCAGCAATAGTTATCATAGTCGAATGTATCTTGCGTATAATAGGAGAAATCCAAACAAGTTTGTCGGTTTTCGTTGTAATAATGAGTTTAGAAGATTTTACTTATACATGGCGTCGTATTGATTTCATATTTTACCGAATCACGTTTAAAATGGTCCCATCGGAGCAGAAGCACAAATTTTTCAGGGAAGTTTGGTTTTGGCTGCTTGTCATTGATGGCATCGAGCAATATTTTCAGTAATTATTATTAATGAAATTAATTATTTATTTTGCATAATTATTTATTTACTATATGTGGTATTTTAAGTACAGCAAAATAATTCAAAGACCCACATTTTTAATCCTCTATTTAGTCTGCAATTTCCACAAATTACATAAAGCAGAATTATAAACACTTCTAATCGCTCCATAAGGATCATTATTCAAGCACAAATGTATTTTATATTTCCAGCGATTTGGGAATGTCTTTCTGTACGTTGTCAGAATTGTCTACGTCTTGACACTTTGGGGTAGAATTGTACATTAAAAGCTATAAACAGGATATTTTGTGATTGCACTGTGACATTTGCATTTTGTCATATTTTCTATTTTACTTAAAAAATTAGTTTGTCCTCTTTTTTTCCCCAAGTTTTCTTTCACTATTCCCAGCTATATAACGAACCATTAAAATATTTGAAATTTCAAAATCGTATTTCTTATTAATTGACAAAGCGTCTGAAGTATTAAAAATGTTCTTTGAGAACCCTTAAGTGAGGCCTACTTGTTCTTCCTCCATTCCTTAAAACATATCTTTCATCGAAAAATTGAGCAGATGAAGAAAGAAGAAAACTCTTTATTAGAAATCATGCTTATTTTAAAAAACCTTGAAGACGAACTTAAACAAAGGATTTCGGTCTATCAAGGGCAGTGTTTAAGATTTTTGAGTGGATGAATACTCGCGAAAAACGGACTTGGGAGCAAATAACCAATTCTCAAAAAATGTACAATAGTTATTTTATCGGAAACACATTTGAGAGATGGGCAAAACATCGACATTCCTAATTTTCATTGCATAGCAAAGTATGTATAAACGAGAGAATATTGCTGCAGGAGGAATAGCAATTTATCACAATGAAAGTGACCATAATAATATAGTCACTTCTTATACATCTCTCCTGGCAAAACTGTGAACCAGATCATAAAGTGTATACACGAAAATTTATTAATTTATACCAGAGAAGGTTCCGCACTGCTCGATGAAAATTTTCATGGAATCCCAATGAAAAATGAGCGGCGACTTCAAAATCAATTTTTCCGATGAAAAACAGAGCCATTGATAAATTTTTTAAAAGAAAAACTAGAGTTGGTAATGTCGAATGATAAAAACCAAAGTCCGTACAAATACGGAACGACCATCGATGCTGTATTTAGTAGATATCTCGAAAAGTTTGAATCTAGAATATTTGTTTGTTACTTCAGTTATCATAAGCCGATTGTGTCTTCCTGGAATACAGTACGATTTCTAATGAAGAAATTACTGATAATGATAATATTATATAGGTGCATATAATATAATACTCAAGTCACTTATAATATATTGAAGAGAAATATATTGAATAACAGGTAAAAATGTGTTATATTTCAGTTATGTATCTTATCTGTTTGTCGGTGTGCGTGTGTGTAAGCGAATGGCCCAAGAAGTTTCACTTCCACCGTCTGGTTCGACGCAGACCCAATTCTTTATAGATTTTTATGTGAAATAAAATATAAAATTAAATTGTTAGTGTTTTTTAATTTTAATTTATTAAGGACGACTACTTTGATAACCTAACGAGTCTTTTATGACTGATGCCGAATACATATGATGAATATTAGAATCCTTTACCTCAACCACAACTAACCCAAATTAATAAACTAACAAAATCTATTCTAGAGTGTGAATTTATTTGAGACTTACATTTTAATATATTTAAGTAATTAGAAAACGACTTTGCTGCGGTTCGCCCTAGTTTTTTCTGTGACTAACATCCTTTCCTTAATAACCTTATCTGTTAAGGATGCAGGGAGGGTCTGGGCCTGCCTATGCTGAAATATTATTCGCATTCAGACATAATTTGTTATTTGATTGTTGATATTTCAGGATTATGGTAGCATACCTAGGATCGCCGTTATGATTGGCATGTACGCCTTTATCATATCATATCATATATCATATCATTAAGGACGACTACTTTGATTTTTTACTCTAGAAAAACAATGTCCTCTTTTGCGAATTTCAATGTCCTATATTTATTCTGTTAGATTATGGTAACCCTACCCTGGTTATATGTAGTGAATACGAAAAGCAAACGCTTTATAATTTCTAATACAATTGTGTTTACGTCGAAAGTATTGTGAACCTTGTGTATCCATGTATACAGCTGTGGTTTCTTCATATACATACGTGTTGACAGCTTTCTCATAAGGTGAGGCGTATTTGGACCACGGAGATAATCACTGCATCACGTCAATTAGTGAATCCACGTTTATCGTGTTAGTTGCGAATATTTATGTATATTTTTAATTCAAAAGAAATTGTTTATATAAGTTTGATGTTCGACTGTCGACGAGGGCAGTCAAAGACACAACCAGTAGAATAAAACCATTTATTTCTTGGAAATATGTAGTTGTATATTAACTTATATATTTTATATGTATTTCACAGCGGTTCAATTTCCATGTACATATATACACAATTTACATACACATAGAGATGAATTTGAAGTGTCTCGTTTTTGTTTACCGTTCGCTATTGGTGTGTAATTTTGTTATAGTAAATGGTCAATACACAAGTTTTTTCCCGTTTTTTCGATCCGTTACTAAGTTTTACATCTCAAATTTATATTTTGTTTACTTCTTACGTATCGTTACCAAAAACTTGTACATACATGTACGAGATATTTCATCCTTTGTAAACGTAAAAATTTAAAATAAAATATTTTGTCCTTTTGCTTATACGTGCATAAATGCAGGTTAAGGAAAAAACACAAATACAACCGATGACTTGGGATTTGCAGAAATAAATTTTACTTTACTATTTTAACCCTTTGCCAGTCTCATGCATACATAGGCGGTTAACCGAGACGCTTCTGTATCATATTCAATACCTATTTTAAATTAGATTATGTATCAAATATGATACAGAAGCATCTCGGGTTAACTGCGTATGTATCATATCTGACACATGAGACTGGCAAAGGGTTAATTCAAACGAAAAATCTCTTATGATTGTCTATGGTTGTGTGTTCGGTTTTGTCTCGAATTTTGAGGTAGAAAAATATGTTGGTATGTGTGATTTTATTCTATTGCATGGAAAGGAAAGAGGACAACAGTATGAGCGTAAGGATAGTAAGACACATTGGTGTGCGATTAGTTATTTGTTATTTTTGCCGTGGTTTTAGCACGCTTTATTCGTATGAATAAATTTCGACTCATTTTATTGACCTTGCGGCTCGTATAATGTAGGAAAAAATTCGTTATTTTTGAATTGCCAAAAAAACATTTACGGATTCATAAAGGATTTTTGACAGTATGTTTCAACAACAAAAAATGTTAGTTAATACAAAATCACCACGTTTCCTATGAAAAATTTAAGGTAAGAAAAAAATTTCTTGGCCTGCACTTTGTCTATTCTGCAGAAGCATTAAGAAACACAGTTTATTAAATCATTTATTTGGCTATTCACCATCTATCACCAAAGATTGGAATCGTCAAGATCAATTGACATCATATAGCAAAAAATTTTAAAGCAATGAAGCCATTGCCGGCTATTGTACGCAATTACCAACTGCGTTTTCGTAAAACTAGTAAATACGAAAGTTTAAAACTGTAATAATAATAATAATTGATTCATTAAGGCTTGATAATGTTAAAAATGAAAAAAAAATGAAAGGAAAATGTTAAAAATGATTTTGGATGGTGGAGGAGTATCTTTGGTATATCTTACTCAATAAGGTTAAATTACGTGATCATTTTGAAGTAGCGGAATGTATAGAGGCTAGCGAAGCTGTAAAATTGCTTCATTGGCCAAATACTCAAATATTTTCAAAAATTCACTTATTGGTTATAGAAGAAGCGAGGTAATATTTTAGTTCAATTTTTAAAATTAACCCAAGCTTCAATAGTTAACCAAATATTTTGGCTACACACGAAACGAAGCACGGGCGCAACAACACAATTTCACATTTTTTTCTGGTGATTGTGTTTAGTGACCGGCAAAAATAAAAAATTGGATGAAAGGCCGTGAGATTTATTAAATTTGCCCAACACACTGAGGACTGGACGTATATTAGCCGGTAGTTGTGCGTGATCACCAGATTTGTCGATGTTACCGTGACATATGTATATGTTACGTATATAGCTATAGTTATATAGACAGATGTTGAATATAGAGGAATGATAATATTTTTAGGTTTTACTTAAGAACTGAGATTTTAGGGCGACTTCACGGCCTTGATTCAATAGATTAAATTTTAAATAATGTTTATTTAAGGTACATATTAACTTAAATTAACTGATCAAGATTTTTTGATTTTGGGTGGAGGCTTACATAATATTTTTTTTAAATATTTTTTAATAAAAACAATTTGTTTTACTAACAGGAGATCTTCTTTATTTTAATATTCAATATAATGTGTATTTAATTTAAAAATAGTTAGATATATTTTAATTACTATTTGGGATAGGTAAATTTAATTATAATTAAATTAATGCGATAAATTAATATGTTACAAATATGATTCTGTTTTGCTGTACGCGACCTTTTATTATTTGGTTTTTCAGAAGACGAAAACTAAATTAAGTTTTAAGCTGATTAAGTAGATTAGAATTGTGTTGTCATTGTGGTATGTACTATCGGCTGTACCTAGGGTTATGTATAAAAAGGGATGTACGGTAGGCCAGGCGTCATCCGGGGGATCCTGTGTAAAAATTTGGCGTACATTTAGAATAATTCAATTAATCAAAAACAAAATACTTATTAAGTTTGCCTTTGTTTTCCAGGAAAGATTGAAAATGCTACAGGTGTTCTCATGGAGCAATCACTAGTATTTCTTTTTTTCGTAATCTAGCCCATAAATCGTTATTGCGTGACCCTTAAATATTTCATCAAAACGACATTTTGATGGACTAATATTCCATCGATATTTTCTCACCGATTGTGATGGTTATTCTTGTAATTGCGCCCGGCACAATCCTAACTTTTTAAACACACCTCGTATTTGAATTTCAACATGAGATAAATAGTATTTTTAATAGCATAATTGGATTGCAACAAAATTAGTAACATAAAATTGTCGGGCGAAATAGCTCATTCTCAATTTTTCTCAATTTTACCCAATCCCAGTTCCATCCCATTTCCTCACATTTTTCTAATCAATTCCCCATGCTACACGAGATTTTAGTTTCAAGTCGTAATAGATTTGTATTGTTAATTTAAACCTTTATTTTATATTAAAACACCAAATTTTGTTGTATTGTTTTATTCTGTTCTCTCGAAAATAAATTTTAAACAAAAATCTACATCTCAAAAATGGCCTTAAATTTTCTTTATTTTCATTTCTATTTTTCCATTTCGGATTCACCGAAAATTTTTATTACGCAGTTAAAATGGATTTTGTAGGTAAAAGGGGAAAGAAAGGAAGGTAAAACTGGTCTTATGAGACTCCGTGTAGCATGGCTGAATAAGAGAACAATTTTGTGAGTTAAATCAGAAACAGTTTAGGTATAGAGTAGTATACGGTTCCTCCGATCCTCTGAATTAACTTAAAAATGCTTTGATCGTTAAATAGCACGTTTTTTATACGTACGAGTATTTTCAACTCTGTGTTATTTCAACTAAACCCATCTACCGTGTGCAATAAGGGGTGAGGGTACAATGTACATATACTTTATTTTTCGGTGCATGTGCTTATGTTTTTTTATTTGATTTTTTTATCACTGTATGTAAGGTATACAAAGTATTTTATATAGATTTTCAAAGTAGAAAACGAAAACAACAAACACAAAAGAGATGTATGTGAATTGTTCGAGTAGTTACGAATTTGAGATTGACTACTTGCTAGTTGCTATTGCTATACCAAACAAATTTCAATAGCTCCCATCAAATGTGCTGCATGCTTGTACCCAGTACAGCACTGAAACTATAACGCATATAAAAAAAAATTATTTTGTATTTCGGTATAGGATTAAGAATTGTTTTTATAGATATTCTAGTATGACATTGAATTAAGTGGTTGGTGGGTTAGTCCGCGATCGAAAAATAAGTTAAAGACGATTTTAATAAATTAAGTAAAGTTACGAAATATAAAATCAATAAGTGTGTGTGTGTGCTAACATTTTAATTAGTCTTTTCAATAAAATAAAATGCAAGTCACGTCAACATTTGGTGAGGAATACGTTAAGTATTAACTTAACCTTTTAATTCCAATTCTCAATGCAGTTGTTAGGGTATTTTGTAAGAAACGCGTGATTTAGTGAATTTTTGTGGAACAGAGATATAAAAATAATAAATCGCCAAAAATTAAAATAAGCATGCGATATCAAAGATATGTAGGTTATTCAATTGAATGTAAATATTTGTGAACATTTTCTTTTCATTTTCATTCAGCGGACGGAGATCTATTTATATTTATTTTGTGTACTTACTGCTAACTAAATATAAAAATATTTATTATAAGTTACAACGTCATAATATAAAATAAACCAAATTTTCTAGTCCTATTTTTAAACACGTGATATGATTGTTTTATGAATAGTATTGGGTAGTGTCAAATATAGTAGTGTGTTATGAATGAATTTTACCTTCAAAATTAGTTTTACCTCAGTGATACTTTAATTCTAGCTCCATGAACCATTTTATTTTATGGTATTTTTTTAACAAGTGTATAATGCAGCAAGAAGTACAATTAGTTACAAAAGGATTAAGTTTCAATAGTCGTAGGCGAGTGTTCTATAATCATGATACACATATGCGACTCAGTTACTATATCAAATATTTGTAGTCAGTAAGTAGATGAGTCCAAAAAAGGCCAGAGGAAAGGTTTTAACCAAAAAGTGTAACTACAACCAAAAAGTGTAACACAAATTAGTATAAGGTGTAATCAAACAAAATAACAGCAAGAAAAAGGCTATAGTGAATAAAAAGGGGGGTACCAAAAAATTCGTTCGGATTGTTTTGCTTGTTTTTAATTAAAAATAAAAATAATTAATTTAAAACTGTAATATTTAATTAATATATTTTATTTTAAATTATATATTAAATTAAATACAAATTATACTATATTTTAAATTATTTATTTTTATTTCTATTTTTAATTAAAAACAAACGAAACAATCCGGACGAATTTTTTGGTACCCCCCTTTTCTTTGCTATGGTCAAAAAAAAATACTTTAAAAAAACAATTTTTAAAATCATTACAAATAAATTAAAAAAGACCTATTGTTTATTAAACCCGGGTTTATAAAACCCTTTTAAACTTGGCTAATTAACGGATGCTTAGAGCTGTTGTCTAATATTGATTTTGCGAAAAATCTAAGAAAAAAAATATTCGCAACAATAGGTTATCGTGCCTAGGCACGAATATATAGCTCTTTAACAAAATATATTTAGTTGTATTATTATTACTCCTGGAACCTATCGAACGGGTGTAAAATTCCATATGCTCGAATTAACATGGTATCCAGCATCTCTAACAAAGACTAGATCATCTGCATGTTTTGATTAGCGGTAACGGCTCCACGTTATCCAAAATATATCTCTTATCTCATTTATTTAAATTCAAGAATTTCGTAAAAAGTTAAAACCGGCTATGAAATCTATGTGCTCAAATTGGGTTGGCATCTAGAATTAATAATAAAATTCTCAAGATAATGTGCAAGTTGTGATTGGCGATATTATAGTCTTCCATTGCGATCATCTTTTGCTAAGTTTATTTGATTCGATATTAATTCTAAGTGTAAGCCCATAGGAACATAAGAAAACATAATAATTTTGTCAATAAAATCTGGAACCAGTGCCAAATCGAGCACACCAAATTCCACAGCCGCCTCTCATTGTTCCAGAAAATTTTTAAAGTAATAATAAAAAATATTAACGTGGTTAATGAGATTTCTTTTTTCCTAATCCTTCCTCGTTAATGACGAAAGTATAATTGAAACCATAACATGAACTTTAATAAACACTAATACTGTTTATATTTTTACTAAAGTTAAAAATATCGTTAAAGGCACTGGCACAAACTCCATGTAGTTCTTTAAATTTTAATTCGTCTAAACTAAGCAGAAGTTCGTAGGCAGCGCAAGAAATTGACTAATTATGAAACAGTTTACTAAACTACATTTAAATATTTTTTTTGATTACCAAAAATAATCAAATAAGGATTAGATTTTTTAAAATTTTCTTAAAATATTGAAAATTCTCATTGTGTACTGTAAAAATACATGTAGATACGTAGTCCAGACAGAACAGAAATTACAATTAAGTTATGCAAACATAAAAAAGTTAAGTTGTGCTTGAAAATGAAGGAGATGAACTAGGAAATAAAAACAAAAACCAATAGAAATGTTAGTCGAGAGATGAAAAATCTAGGCTTAAAGAAAATTAAAGCTTTAGTTTAAAAAAAACTGACGTGGTTTTTATTTACAGTTTGCTGACAAGTTTATATTAAAATAACGAACAGACCTAGGAAGCTTTAGCATGTCGAAGAGATATGAACATTTCTGCGGTCAAGAATGCTTTTGAACAAGAATAAAACCGTGGAGAAATGAATAATTGAGCAAATTTAGAATATTGCTGGTGAAGATAGAGCATCCGGAATATATTGGTGCATAATACGTTAAATGAGGGATAACTAATGTTCGAATTAGCTTAAGCTTTGCGTTTCATGGAGAATAGCTTTCATGAATGCTTTGCTTGCTAAGCGTAGCAAAAGTGTTGGCACAAGTTATTCGCAGACTATCAATCAATTAATTAAAAATTATACTTTGATTTTAATTTAAATAATAGAATTCGGTAATCGACGGAATCAAAAGCTGTTCAAAAATTAATAAGAACCAGAAGAAATATTTTACCAACTGGAAACGCAGCAGTCAGATCATCAACAACTTTAATTATATCATATGTTGTGCTATGTTTAAATCGTACGCCAGACTAGAAATTGTTCAGAATGTTAAAATTAGAAATGTTAATTACATTCGCTAATTTCATTGCTTTTGACAAAACTGGCAAAATGCTAATTGGTCTAAAATCATTCAAAGTTGCAGTTTTAGAAATTTTTTCAATAGGCAAAATGAACGCTTATTTCAAGTTTTCGGAAAAATAGATTCTGTTAAATCACTGTTAATAATATATGTATGAGGGCGTTACATAAAATAGGTAAATGCATGCGGATGAAATATGAATACGATCAGAGCCAATGGAGTCTGACCTTTTAATGCAACATGCCCATTTTAATTTTAATATTAGTAATTTGGTTATGCTTTTTCAGCGAAAGAGCAAATTTGAAAATGTTATAATACTGATTCGCCAAATTGTATACTGAATGAAAAACACGTCCGTTACCACCAAAGCCACCAGGAATATTAAGGACAAAGCCGTAACTACTATGGCTTGAAAATCTGAAAATGGACGCGAACATATACTATATAAATAACATATAACACGTTAAAAACACCCGTTTGCTGGTTACCACCAGGAATCGAACCCGGGACCTCCGAAAAACAGAGCAAGCACTCTACTTACTAAGCCAACGAGGGCGAATATTGTTGAGGCGCCAGTAACTAACAGCTCGTTTTCCTTTCTGATGAACTTGATGAACCCGCTAGTATTTTATTATTACACTCCGTCGAAAAGGATTTAGAGAACATCTTGTCGAGCTTTAAATTAATATTTAATTATGATTATATTAAGACACAATGAGATTTGTAAATAAATTTGAGTATTTTAAATTGAGATTTTTGTATTCTTTCTTCGATCCTTCAGTATTTTGTCTATCACCCATGATGATTCATTATTACAATTGATTGTATCTATTATTTAATTCGCCAGTCGTCGGTTGATCGTTCGATTTTGATCGGATCAAAATAAATTTTGTTTCCATAACAATTGCTACGAAAAGAAGTCATAATTATTTTGTTCGGATTAAAATCGTTAGAACAAAATCATGGGTAACTCAAAACTCTAGTTAGAAAATCGGTAAATGCCTTATAATGAAATACACAAAACCCTCCAAGAACACGATTAATTCGTTCCGTGTTCTTTGAAACCGTGTTGTTCGCGACTACAAAAAAGAAAAGAAAAGAGAATAACGAAAATCATTTTGTTTGAAATCGTGTAACTTGAGGGAATGGGTGGGTATCCTCGTTCTTCGAATACCTTGTTCTTGGAGGGTGACCTGTATTTCTAATTTCGTGAAAAACGAAACCGAAACCACCAATCAACCGCAGACAATCGTATTATGAAGCACAAACGAAAGGTAAAGTTTACGAAACAAAATATTGAAATTTTTCATTTAGTCTTATGTTACAAAAAACGTGTTAACGTTCAATTAAGTTGTTAAAAAAACACATTAAATATATTTAAATAAGCAAGTTTATATAATTTTGCTTAGAAACTTCAATAATATTATTCATAAAAACATTTTAATTTGAGGTACAGGTTCGTATTTTACGATATCCTTACCTAAAACGGATTTTAATTTTACATTTTACTAAAATCCGTTTTTTTTTTGCTTCTACTTTCATAATACAGATTTCAAGTTCATTATAGAAATATCCGCGGTGAATCGTATTTTACGAACCCGAGAAACGTTCATAATTAGCCCCAAAAGGCAAGTTACAATTACAAATGCAATCATATAAAACATTTTTTTTTAATAACGGGTCGTTTTCATACATGGTGACAAGAACTTCACGCCGTGTCCAATTCCGCATTGTCAACACCAGAATCGTGTATGAAATTTATTTTACAATACCAATCTGACTCTACAAACTTAACCTAATCATCGTGACCAAAATTACAGAAGTTCGTCTTTGTGGAGTTTGGATAATAAAAAAAATTATATTTGTTCAATAAATTCTTAGACTGTTTTGAAAGTCATTAGAGGAAATTCTAAAACGTATTTATGTGCTCTAGACTAGTTGACCATTATAAAAACAAATCGCTATCTTAAGAAACGAATGTACGTAATATTGATATGTTAAATATACATTAATAATTACGATCACAAAATTGGCCACTTTTAGCAATTGTTTGGCTGTTCGTCTAGTTCGATTGCTTAAGTGACATCTCTTCAAATGTAGTTTGTTTGTTTCGCCTTCAACTCGTATTGCAATTGAAACTATTTTGGAGGTCGATTTTATAAGCATTACGATTTCGACTTTCAACTTTTGAGACAAAATAATTTTGACAAATTGTCTCTGTATTTATTTTGCTTGCGCATGGAGGGATTTCAATGATCTCGTTTTCCTTCCATTTAACCAAATACTTTTGTTGTTGTTCCCATTCGGTCACACATATTTGTACTAACCCATAAGCAATTTATTTATTTTCATATAGTGAAGTTGTTGTCGCATTATCTTTTATAATCTTACTTATCATGTTTTATGACTGGCGACCATCGACTCAAACTAATTTTGACAAATTTTTAATGAAAACAAAAAAACTCATTATTTGTGTCTCGAATTTATAAATGTGTCAGACTAGAACAACAGCAAAAGGTCATAATTACGTTGTTGCAAATCGAAGTCGTAATGCATACATAATGGACGCGCAGTTCCCTTGAAACCGATTTTTGTTTATAGATACAGCATTAAGCTAGGTCTTGAAGGTGTAGATTTTGAAATAATTCAGGAATATAAAACTACAAGATATGCAAGGAATCGCCTCTAACTGGTCAACTGGCGCCTGGTAATGTAAGATTATTTGGTTTAAAAATATCCGTTCAGTGTACCATAGGTTGATTTGTTCGATTTATACCAGTGCAGTAGAATTTAGCTTAATATTTTAATTTTATACGGAAACAAGATCAAATTTTCATGGAATATTGTTATTATACGGAATTTACTGATTACCACCTGATAAGATAAATTTCTCATTGAGGCACAGTAAAATTTAAATCAATTACTGTTAACTGTTTATGACGATGTTTAGTACATATTTTCACCTATATTTTAATTAACACAAGTACCAAAACAAGTGAGTTTCTTAGTCATTTACGAGCTTTTCTACTGTTCGTCAGTAAATTTTCCTTTTTACTTTGTTGGTATTTGAACGTCCAATAAATAAGAAAATTATTTCATACATTTTCTGGGATGTGATATTTTGAGAACATTAACCATTCCGGACACTATTAAAAAAATTCGGCGGGAATTCTGACCATTAATTGTCAATTTTGTAATATTTATTAAGGTCGACCCCGTTATAATTTAGAACCAAAAAGGCATGCAAACTCATTAAAATTTAAATTTTTTAATATGTTATATATGTATGGGTTGTTACGGCCAATAAATGACATCAAAGTAAAGTGATGTAGGTTGAGCTGTGTACCTGAACATAAAAACGTAATCCTTGACTTAATTCGGTTAGTTCATGTTTCGTGTTACATCGTAAAGGCGCTAACTAACTCTAAAACAACATTTGGATCAGGTTTTCCATATGAAATTTGAATTGATCAGCGGATCAGCGCGTATGTTAATTTAAATGTAAACTTGTTTAATGTGTTTAAATCCAATTTCAATTCAATAAAGTACATACTGCATAATTATTAATTTTTTATACTACTAAATACAAGCGATGTGCAAAATTTCGAAATTAATCTTTTTACATCTGAATACATCATATTTTCACTATCGGCACGACACTCCTTATAAACTTACAGTGATGAATAAGATCCTTGTTCTTTTTTCTTATTTCACTATACCCCTGTAGGGATTTGGCTGCCCCAATAAAGTTATATTATCAGTTTTTTTCAGGTTACCGAGGACTGCTAGGTGCATATTGCTTCGGAATGTGGCATATTGTCATGCTGGAGGAGAGGAGGAAGGGGGGAGGGGGGATCTTGTTCCTCCTATTTTATTATGTATACATGCGGCCGTTGAACTAACTTAAGCTACGGATGCTTTTTCGGCCGCGCGCCCTCTGTCCTTGTTTCTTTAGTTTACACACAATTTAATCCATATTGCTGTATAAAGTTTTTATTGATTTAAATTACTTCTGGTTTAAGTTTAGCAAATTTCAGTTTCAAACACCTTTCTTTAAATATTTGATTGGTTAAAATTTACGTTGTAAGCAAAGGTTAATTTAAATTATATACCGGTCCCTTGTAAGTCAAAACAATGTCCCTTAAATTTACCTGTAATGTTTCAACACATAATAATTAAAACGCTTAGTTAACTTTTATCTAGAAATCCCATAAAAAATGCATATTCTCTAAAGGCGCCTAAACCATTCATAATGCTCCAAAATTGCGATTTTTTTTCTGCATTTTTTCACAAGAGATGATTGGTCCAAAAACATTATTTGAATGAACAAACGCAACCATAAAATATTTAATACTATTTTATTGACGAATTAGAAGACAAAATACTATCTGCGATTTAATATTAGAATCCAATCTACAGCAGTGACCTAGACAACAAGTAATTGCGCAAAATTCCTAAAAACTAAACTAAACATTCTGTTTTAAAAGATGGAACTGATAACAATATTTTACAGACGGTATTTCCCTCTTTCGTCAAGGTTAATATGAACTGCAAAAAATTTATAATTGCTTAGGCGGTTTACATTCTCGTAGCGTTTGACACAAGCCTTCATGTTATTCTTAAAATAGTAGTGATTCCTCGGTCAACGGATGCACAAAACACACATTAATAGAAAAACACAAAACACTTTACCGACTACTAAATATGTTTGTAAAGTATTATTATTTTAGTAATTATTTAAAATATTCACGAATATTCACTTGGGAGTTGAGTTGCTTTGCAATATCAACGCGTTCAATAAGTTCATTTACAATTTAAATTGTTTATACAATAATAAAAGTGTTACGTATGAATATTCAGTTTGCATATTGCTGTGAGCACTAAAATTGAATTTACGATAAAAATTTTATTTAGCGACTTCTTGTCAGTCGCAGATAGTCTATCTATAACTACATACATAAAAACCACGTGTTATTGATATGATAAGAAAGGCTCCTATCTTTACTTGCCACAATATGAATCGTTATCAAAAATTGAAAGCTGCATAATACTCTGGATTACTGAAAGGAATACTTTAGAAAATATAATTTTTTGTTCAATAATCCGCGAACCAGCGAACCACATAAAAATTACTACCGAAATTTATGTGAATGAATTCATGTTACTGATTATTTTAAGCTGCACTGTACAAAGTATGCGTCAAAGTACAAAGATTAAACATGTGTCAAGTATGTTGGTATTTTGTCGTCAACGATTTGGAATTTTTTGATTACACCAAAAACGCCAATTATTAATTTATTATCAGGAGATTCTCTAGATACGAGGGCAAATCAAAAAGTCTTGCAATATCATATGAAAAAAAAGAGTGAGTGAGACAGTAATATTTTTATTTTTCGACATAATCTCCTTTAAGGTTTATACATTTGTCACATCGATCAATTAACTTGCCTAAACCCTCTAAAAAAAAGATTTCTTTTGCTCCATAAAATATTCATTTACACCAGACTGTACTTCATAGTCACTGGAAAATTTCCGGCCCCTTAGTGTTTTTTTCAAATTGGGAAACAGAAAGTAGTCACTGGGTGCCAAGTCTGGATTTTACGGTGGATGCGGAATTTCCACGAAGCCGCAGTCCTTTAATGCAGCTTGAGCAATATTAGCCTTGTGCACGGGTGCATTGTCGTGAAGAAGCAAGATTTTTTCCTAACTTTCCTTGGCCGTTTTTTCCGGATCGCTTTTTTGAATTTTCGCAAAATCTCTGCGTAATATATGCCTGTGATTGTGGTTTTCGTTGGCATATAATCGATTACCAAAATTCCTTCAGCATCCCAAAAAATTGTTGCCAAAACCTTACCAGCAGACGGTTGAGTTTTGAATTTCTTTGGTGGTGGTTCACTACGTTTAATCCATTGCATCGATTCTTGTTTGGATTCCGGATCCCAGTGATGAAGCCATGTTTCATCGCCTGTTATTATGTTATCCAAGAAATTTTCTGGATCTTCTTTGTACATATCTAAAATCGCCTTTGAAGTTTGAACACGCATTTTTTTTGTTCTGCATTCAACAAACGGGGAACCCATCGCGCACTTACTTTCGACATGTGAAGGTGGTCATGTAATATAGTATATGTGGTACCGTATGAAAGAGAAAGTCTCCACGCTAACTGCGGAACAGAAATACGCCGGTCCTCCAATACAATAGATTCGGCCAAAATTACGTTTTCATGGCTAATGGCATCTGCTGGCTGACCCGAGCGGTTGTCGTCTTCTGATGACTACCAACCACTTTTGAATAATTTTACCCACCTTGTTACTGTGGCATATGATGGTGCAGATGCGCCGTAAACTTTTGATATATAGTTGAATATATAAATTGCATTTCGTCCATCTTTACAGAAAAATTTAATAACGGCGCGATATTCAATTTCATTCATTTTAAGAAAAATTCAAAACACATGTTACTAAATTGATAAAAACAAACGAACTGTAAAATTTACATCGAAATGTTCTTCTAGAAGTTTCATCGCGATAAAAAATGGTTTTGAAAAATATATTGTTGTCTCACTCACTCTGTTTTTTCATATGATATTGCAAGACTTTTTGATATACCCTCGTAATTTAACATAGTATGATACGGTCATAAAATTTATTGCTTCATGAAGCCAAATATAAGCGAATCTGACTAAAAATATGACGACTATCAGAGCTTAATTTACATTACTTCACATCATAAAGTAATTGAAGATGGTCATAAACTACTTGATTGTCGTATTGCCGCATTGCCGTTGCAGCTGCTTATATTATTTACACTCAACCGTCCAAATGAGTATAGTTAGAAGATGTTAAAGGTTGCTTTTTATAGTAACAGGTAGAAGAATTTGTCGCGTATATTTCATAATAGCAACAGAGGAATTTTAATCAATTGCTATATTAGTAAAATATACAAATAATTGCACGCAATGCTATTCAAACATTGATTTCAGTTTGTTTAAATTTAAAGTACACTAGTAGTTACTTAAATGTGCATATGTAAATTTTTATGTATTTAGACGGCACCTTCGCTATAACGTCAAACTGCTAACAGAATATTAATTGCGATAAATAGTCTGTATAATTAGTAGACTGATAACGTGATTAGTGATTACTAACAAAACGTCCAATTTCAGATTTCAGAATATCTGTTTAGAACTAAATAGATTAACTTTGAATAATAAGAACTTGGAAGCGAGTTTACTTCAAAACTTTATTTCCCGTTCAATTGATCGTCCAAGTTTAGAGGTAGTTATTTTAATGTGTAATAATTCGTTTAAAATATCGAAAATATGTAATTTAAGATTTATTATAAATTATATATTTGAAATTAATTATTTTTAACTTTTAATTTCAGTTATGAAAGCGGAAACAATTGACTTCATTACAAAGGCGCTGGCTGAATTCATCGGTACTGGGCTACTTGTGTTTCTCGGATGTATGGGCTGTGTAACCGGCCTACTTGAAGACAAACATGGTGCCCATCTAAATGCTATCCTTGGCTTTGGATTCACAGTGATGTTAATCATTCAAATATTTGGTTGTGTATCTGGAGCACATTTAAATCCTTCGGTCACAGTAGCTGCACTCATTTATAATTTAGTTTCACTACCATTAGCCGGGGCCTATATAGTTGCGCAAATATTGGGTGCGTTCATTGGGTTTGGCCTACTAAAAATACTGACACCGATTAATTTTGCGGCTACAAATGAAAGCGCAGGCATGTGTACGACAGCACTTCACTCATCAGTGACACCAATACAAGGTTTCTTCGTTGAATTCATAATTACAGCTGTACTAATTTTGGTGTGCTGTGGTGTATGGGATCCACGAAATGCATCCAATACTGACTCAATTCCAATTCGCTTTGGTTTAACGATTTCGGCACTTGCTTTAGTTGCTGGTCCATATACCGGTGCTTCCATGAATCCGGCTCGTTCTCTAGCTCCTGCAGTCTGGAATGGATACCTAACAAATCACTGGATTTACTGGGTCGGCCCATTGTCGGCCGCCGTTATTGTTGCCTTCGTCTTTAAACTAGTATTTAGGCGTGAAGTTCCCGCGCCATCTCAAAAACAATTTGAGGAATATCCATTGGCCCGGGAAAAAATGAGCCCTTAAATACGTCGTAATGAACTATTTTTTAGTTGATAAATTTTTGAAACTCAGCGTAAATGGAAACAAATATTTTAACAAAATACTTTATAGAAATTTAATACCAAAGCAAGATTGAAAGAATTGGATTGGAAGAAGAAAGCAATGTAGGGAGTAAAGCTTCAAGCAAACTGCTAACTTACTTACTAAATAAAAATACTTATTATGTAAACAAAATACTTACATATATGTTAGGATTGCCATTTTTTTTTTTGTTTATTTTAGTACGTATATTTTATTATAGCAGAAAAAAGTGAATAAATAAATGTAATATTATTAATTAATTATTTTAGACTTAGAACAAATATATAAACTAATTTTATTTTGTTGTAAAAAATAAATCGAAAATTATGTTTTGTTTAATTAATTATTTTGGATTAGTTTTGCTTCTAAAAACTAAAGTAATTTTGAGGTAAGTCGATTATGAGTGTAAATTACTTCTCAGGCAAGGCGGATTCATTGTAAATGTTTCTTAACAATTTGTTCAATGAACCTTTTTTTTCAATAAAATAGTAAATTTTAAAGAGTAACTTTCTCCAACCAATATAAAATAAATATGATCTCAAAAGTTTCTTCATATATTATTAACTCCCTGGAGCACCGGGCGTTGCGCACTCAAATTTAGTGGAATTATAGGTTTTTTTGTGCATATAAAAATTTTAAAATTGGTACGTTAATTTTTAATTGTAATATCGTTAAAATTATAGACTTAATTACCTATACATTATCAAAGTCAAAACTAGTATCAGTTGCTTGTAAAAGAAACTATTAATTATAACAAACTTTGCTAAGCAATCACTTAGTTCTGTTCAATTTAAAGAACCCGCGGTATTGTTTCAATCAAATTGGACATTTTCATAGTACCAACCGAGCTCCATACTATTCGTTTGAGACAGGTGTTTGTCACATCCAACCTACTATATTTTCAAAATCATATCTGGAAATCATTTTCGAATCTTATCCTATGTTAATCATTCATAGAGAGTGGTACCCTAATCTGTTAATAAATGGGTTAGGGTAATTTAAATTGACAATTTTCATATGGTCATGATTTATATTACATTTCAATTTTCAACATTAATCTCGAGCTCAATCTTCTTCGAATCAGAAATGACATAGTTTTTTTTTTATTGTGGAACAAAACGCAACATAACGGCGAAAACTACACAAATGTAAGAACCGCTACTTGGCACGCGAAAACACTTCTCATCCATTTTTACAAAAATCGTTCGACCCGAATCCTAAGACAAACACTAAAGGCGGATTTAGTGTTGCGTTCTTATTTGTACCTTCCTTCCTTCTGAAATTTTTTCAAACCAATTGCATTGGTTAAAAATTACGTTTTTTTTTCTTGTGAATTTTTTTCAGCAACTTGGATTGATTTAAACAAATTTTCAGACGCGAGGAAAGAACGAATGTTGAAGCTAAAATAAAATGTTAAAAGAAGGGAGTGGAACATTTCACAACATCTCTCAAGAAGATGCAATATCAAGCAAAATATGATTTAACAGTGGCGCACTCGCAAACCCCCTCACCAAAATTTATTAAAATCTTTCGAGCTATTTTTTTATGTGAGACCCGATCCCCACCAAAAGGAACAATAACAAAGAAGAAACTCCCCCTAACATCCAGTAACAGTGGCACTCAATACAGTCAGCCATAACTACCGAGGCGTAAAATACTGTCGGAAGAAGACGTTCGAGATCCCACAATGAAAAGTTGGATGATAAGTGGTCGTCGAAAATGAACAAAAGCTTCGTCAAAAAAACGGTTGGCTTAAAAACACTAGTAGCACTCTAGCAGGCAATTCAAGTGACTGTTTTTGCTAACGCCAGGAATCTCACTAGGGACTTCCACTTATATTGTACAGCCATCAAAGAGGGGAATGGAGAGCTGAGGACAAACGTATGGCTGATATTCTCGCGGTATGGCAAGCCTACTTCCAAAATCTGCTAAATTGGAATGACGAAGTCACCCCCATTAGATCGATAGCTAATTCAGGTGAAGAGGTTTTTGTAGAAACAGTAGAGAAAGTAGACGCTGCTATTAATAAGTTAAAAAATGTGAAGACACCTGGTGTCTAACGAAATCTCATTGGGTGTGTAACGAAATCCTGGTTTTCAAAATCCTAGTTTGTCAAAATCCCGTTTTTTTATAAATCCCGGTTTTCAAAATCCCGGTTTTCAAAATCCCGGTTTTGTGTAAAAAAAATCCCGATTTTTAGGAAATCCCGGTTTGAATTTTTAAAATTTGACATATGAAAAATGGAACTCTTAAATGATTTTTTGACAAAATTCAAAAATGAGTTTGCGATACATTTCTAGAAAATGGCTAATAGGGATGGAATTTGGCCATTTCTTAACAGATTTTGTTAAAATTCGATACGTGCGAGGGAAATGTATTTCTAACATGATTTTTTGATAAAGTTCTGAAATATGGCCATCGCTATGGAACTAGGCCATTTTTAACCGATTTAGTTAAAATTCGACATGTGAGTCCTAAATGAGATTCAAAAATAGCGTTTTTGATAATGTTCTGGAATAAGGCGGATAGGGATGAAACCTGACCATTTCTTAACCGATTATGTCGAAAATCGACATGTGGGACCTAAATAGGATTTTAAAATGATGTTTGATAAAGTTCTGGAATATTGTCATTAGGGATGGAACTAGGCCATTTCTTAATCGATCATGTAAAAATCCGTCACGTGCCATGGAAATGAGGTTCTTAAATGATTTTTTGATAAAGCTGTAGAATATGGTCAAGAGAGTTAAAATTTGGCTTTTTGTTAACCGATGTTGTTTAAATTTAACACGATCTAAATAGGATTTGTAACGTTTGACTTGTTTCGTTCAGCTCAGCTATATGTCGAACGCGATGTATCGGATAGCCGTCAGTCTGAGGGTGGGTTTTTACGACATGACATATGCTGAAAAGTCAACGTTAGCAACAATTCATAATTCGCGTTCATTAAAACATACTCCCGGTTATTAAAGAGAAACAACCACAACCGTTAAACGATGGTACGCAGAAGCATGCCTGTAGCGGCAACTGACTATATTTCGTTCCCCACGACATATGAATTTATTACACTTCACGGGTCATATTAAGAATTATAAACAACAAGATATACAGTTAATCGTCATATAGGAAAACGAAATTCTCGCGAAGTTGAAATGATACTTCACAGATATGATAATACAAAAAAATTTAGATAATGAAATATATATATGTAAATGAGGTAACTTAACTAAAAGGGTTAGTAGGAATGATTAAGAATATTTATTTAGTGGTTAGTAAAAAATATTTAAATAAAAAGGTAATAAAAATGACTACGTCACCATCCAGTCGATTGATCCCGCGACCTTGGCTGTGGGGTGTGGCCAGGCTCCGTTGCACCAAAACTAAACGCCAATTTCGCTTGCATCCAAATCCTATGCGTTTAGGGTGTTACCTTTTACCGCTACGTCACGTCTAGTTTCTTCGTTTGTCTATCATATATTGATCCAATAAATAAACCAGCAACCACGAACTTAAACTCTTTGGTTAGATTTCACGTTCGCCAGAAGCAGCACTACCGTTTGTTTTTAATGATGAACACTGTACTACGTATGTAGCCTTTAGCTGCACTTGTGCATTATAACGGTATATGCACCGAGATATGTACGAACGCTGAGACTTTTACACCACCAACCGCAGGAAACAGAATACAGCCTCGCCCTTATTCAATAATAACACACTGGTGGATTTTATATAAATTTTTATTGCACAGAATGTTTTTATTTTTATTTTTATTTTTGTTTTATTGGTAATTGTTGTTGATGGGGTACAATTCAACATTTATATATCATATGCACTCATATGCTAATATACATGCACTCATACATGCTAATTACTTTAATGTTATTAATTTATCATCAAATTTTTATTATTAGTTATAAGTTTTAAGGTACAACTCGTATTTATAATATGTATTTATTATTTAAGTACACAATAAAGTCTATATACACAGATCACAGTAATCATTTAATTTTACATGCACTTAACTTCTAATTAATATTATCTCAACTTTTGGTTTTTTTTTTTTTTATATGTGAAACTATATTTTTATTTTACGAAATATTATCGTGTTCTCCTTGTGTTAAAAATCTTTTTTTTTTAGACTAGCCAAAAACCAACTGACCCCGGCTCACCATTTATTTCCGTTTTTATGTCTTTTCTTTATCCCGCCTAAATTTTGCCAAATCAAGTTTGATCATCGACACTACCACAATCAAATCCATATGATCAACCGTCACCCTAAACAATACATTATCGTTTCCAACACAACAATCGACCATTGACGAGGGTAAGCACCAAAAGCAATTTCTACAATGCGTTGCGCGGCGGAATTCATGAATTTTATTTTAGATAAATGTTCAGCAAACTAGGTAGGTGTGAGCTGTATATTTCATGTAACCAGCTTAATAACGTATATGTAGGTAAAGTTGGCATAAGAAATCCCTAGTCATTACAGATTATTAAATAATTTTTGGATAAAGCTCTGCGTATCTGGGTAAAAAGAGCGATATATTTCAGAACTTAGTCAAAAAATCATTTTAGAATCTTATTTCCATCACACATGTCGAATTTTATCATAATCTGTCAAGAAATAGCCAACTTCTATTACTAATGGCCATATTCTAGTGCTTTAGCAAAAAATCACTTTAGAATCCCATTTAGACCTTGTTTGTAGAATTTTAACATAATCAATAAAAAAATGGTCAAGTTCCATCCCTATCGACCGTATTCTAGAACTGTATCAAAAAATTAGTTTTGAGTTCGAATCATTCACTTAGAATAAAACTAGTAAATCTGCTCCTTTATTCCCTGGAGTTTTTTTCTAAAGGCCCTCGTAGGGCTAAACGGAGGGGTAGAATCGATGCGACTTCCCGTGTGCTCACGAGAGTTATTGAAGCCTCTACAATTTGGTACGATGTCAAAGGGCCGAATGTCGAAGGGCAAAATTACGAATGGCCGAACGTGTGGAAGGGCCAAATGTGTCAAAGGGGTTACTTTTCCTTTTTGGAAATATAATTTTTTTAATTTGTTTTAAGAAATATTTCGTAATTTTCAAATATTAATGAATTTGCTGATAAAATTTTCCTTCACCACAATGTATCACTGACTGGATACGTGGAATTTTGACATTCTGCTTCCACCGCTATAATCAATTATATTCGAAAATAAACAAATTTGTCTAGTAAATATTTGGGCAAGATATCTTATTTTTATGTTAAAATATTATTAGACCAGCCGGCCCGAATCAATAAAAATATTTTTTCCAAAAAGGTCAAAGACTTTAGAACTAGAAGAAAAGAAAACCGGGATTTTGAAAACCAGGATTTTGAAAACCGGGATTTTGAAAACCGGGATTTTGAAACCGGGATTTTGAAACCGAGATTTCGTAGTGCACCCGATCTCATCGTCTCTATTTCGGACCAAGAAGAGCTTGTAACGGAATTTTATCTAATGCCGTTATAGCAACCTATCCCAGTATAATACTATTGTAATTTCCCAATAACATGATCTAGAAGATAATATCTTCAGCTATTTCTAAAATAATGTGACCATCATGATTCGATTTTTACATTTGCTTTGGATTCATTTAATTAAAGATAGCACAATTCATTCACATTAGAATATTTTATGTACCTCGGTTAAATAAACTCAAATATGTTCATGAACGTAATTGGATCTTGGTTTAAAGTTAATTATTCTCAATACTGCTTTCTGAACTGACATTAAAGGTTTAATATTGGATAGCAAATGCGAGTCAACTAGTGCGTAATATATGCATTTTGGAATTCCGGACTACAAATATTCCGAAGATAGTAAAAAGTTCTTGGTGTCAACTGTAACTTACTTTTTAAATTATACACATGTCGGTCATATCGGTCACTATAATTTAGATAGCATTGAAAACTTTAAATACATTGGGTCAATTATAACATCGTAGAATGATGTGCAGGAGAAATAAAAGCCCAGATATCTGCCAGACCACAAGTTTTCTACGCCCAATCAAGGTTATTGCGATCTAAATATCTATCGGCACGCCCCAAATGAATTTTGCTGAAATCAGGACCCTTCACAATCGCCCCACAATTTTTATTAAAATCGCGCAAGAGTTTGAAGTTATATCTAGTATTTTTAAAACTCTTGATGTACACGATATATAACCATACTTAATAAACATGTCAAAATACAACAGTAGAACATCAACATACCATCCAAACCAAATAGACCAAATAGATTATGAATTTCTGAGATTTTTGGGTTATTATAGAAGGTTCATATAATATTACATCAAGATACGAAGCCAATGTCCCAATATCTAAAGTAGGATAGAAATCTCGATAAAGAGACCAGACTTCGTTCTATTGAACGGTTTTGCCTCGCGAATACTTAATTCTACGGGAATAAGTAACCGACCACAAGCCATCAACCATTATTAATTTTTCGGACATAAACTGTAAAATTCTACGGTGGAGACTCGAACTAGAAAACTACGATTATACGTACATAGATGGCTGATAAGGAGGGCAGAGCAAATGTAGTGTCAGGTGCACTTAACAGAAATGCAGGGCGTTCGATGGAATAAATAATGATGGAATAAATAACACCGCACGTGAATCTGTAAGAAGTGCGAAATTCACCCCGGTAATGATAATGATATCGAAACAGTTCATTCGCACACATTTTGTGGTTTTCACACAATTGGACGCAAGGTTTCAGAACACCGAACGACAAGTCTACGCGAGGTACATATCTTCTCAGAAAAACGGAAATTTCGATGGCATCTGATAAACATCATACTTTTTACGGGATCAGTACTTATGCCCGTATTACAAAATCCCGAATGGACAAAATCCCGTAGATCGCAAAAAGACCGTATTTCAAAATCCCGTATTTCAAAACCCCGTTTTATGAATTTGTTACGGGATTACGGGATTCATCAAATAAAAAAATATTGTTTAGTTTAAAATATTTGAATCCATTTATTAATTTTTCTAATTAACTGTTATAAAATAATATTATTTAATTTAAAATTATATTATTCGCGATTTTTTTCAAATAATCGAGTTTATTGTATGTCGGATTAAAAGTTCTATATATTCTTTTTATGTTTTGCTTTGTTTTACATATTTTTTCTTCCTCGGTATTTTTTCTCCGCACTTTACTTTTTCAAATCTGTTTCAAATTATTTTAAATTATTTCAAAATAATTATGTATATCCCTTTTTCAACCAAGAAAACAAAAAAATTGGCTCAGTTTTAGTCCAACCCACACAAATGTGTGAGTAAAAAACCATAGTATGTAATGGCGTTGTTGATAAAAAGTTTCGCTTGATTTGAAGTAAAACCAACACAATTGTGTGTATAGATATAGTGTTTTTTTCGGACGAAATTAAGTTAAAAAGGAATTCAAAATGTGTAAGTTGGTTCAAAAACATACAAAACTAAATTTTTGACATGGTACTTTTGCCCTACCTACACAATTGTGTTAGTAAATCACTAAAGGGATATATGTTTGGTAACTGAGTATTGTAAATTTCAGAAGGTATTTAATTTCCCGGCATCAGTACTTACGCGCGTATTCAAATTCCGAATGGATGAAATTCCTTAATTCAAAATCCCGTATTCTATCATGATAAATCGGCTTAGGTTAGGTTAAAAATCGCGCGATTTTTAACCTAACCTAAGCCGATTTATCATGATAGAATACGGGATTTTGAAATACAGGATTTTGGGAAACGGGATTTTGAAATACGGGATTTAGGAATACGAGATATTGTAATACGGTATTACGTATACGGGATTTTGTAAACGGTATTATGTTATGTCATACGGGTATTTGTACCCAAACCACTTTTTACACTATTTGCCGAAGGCACTTGGTGAAACACAGTTACACTTAATAAACACATTTTATTAAACACTGTGTGGTTTCTATTTCGCAAACATTTAGATTTTTGAATATTTTAATTAAAAAATTTGTTCAAAAAGTAGTTAGATAGTCCTCCTAACAAGTCGAAATCAATCGAGTGATTTTTTAAACTTTTCCAACAATTTTTTTAGTTAAAATATTTAAAAATCCAAATTTTTGCGAAATAGAAAAAAGTGTTTATTGTGCATATATATACTACAGTAACTTGAATCCGGTAACTTCGTCGTTCGTACTTTTTTTTATTTTATAGGTAAAGAGGAAAGAAACGAAGAAGTTACCGTAGTAGTACAGGTTGACATGGAGCTTGCAATGTGCAGGTGGTAATACTGTAGTTGTGTGAGTAGGTGAATAAGTGAATGGGTTAATGATGTGGCGTGAATGCGTGGTATCACAATGGGCCAAACAAATTGCCTAAGTGTCAACCACTGAAACCTAACCACTGAAACCTACCGTAGTAGTATGGATATGCATATTAAGTGATAAACATCACTTTCGGCATTACATTCTTTACGAATTCCAAGGGGAAAATGTTTCTAAAGTACTGGAATCAATTTGCATTTTTCTTGGTGCCGACGTTGTGTATTATGAAACGTGTTGGTTATTGATACAAACGTTTTAGAAGTAGTGATTTCGATCTTAATGACCAGCCGCGCCCTGGACGGCTCTTGGACTATTACCATACTAAGGTTCTTTCGGACATGAATTCCGGTTCAATAATGAGAATGACCAATGACTTTTTATTTTTGTCAGTTGGCAATTTGAGGTGTTATATTGACTGACGCTCCTTACCGAAGAATAATTAAATACTTTTTTTAATATTAATTAAACAATTTATTTTTGTGTAAAACTCCTACTTTTACTACAGTGCCAAAATAAATAAATTAATACGATTTAATCAGGTTTCAAGTCATTTTCTAGAACCATGGTTTATTCATTTGGTTCTTCGACAGCTTCGCCGATCCAATGTGGTGGAGGCGGTGCATAAGTTATAAATAAGATTTTATAAATAAATGTAAACACGACAGACCCACCTAACGGCCCAGCGAAATATATCCATAGATGTTGATAGTTTGAGTTCCAAACAGCTGGACCAAAGGTTCGAGCTGGATTCATTGAGGCGCTAGTGTAAGGTGCCGCGGCTAGAGCGAGTACCCAAATTGTTAATCCAAAGCGAATTGCTATTGAATCAATATTTTTAGCATTCCGAGGATGCAGCGCTCCACAAACCACTATTGTTAATATTCCGGTGATGATAAATTCAACAACTAATCCTTGCCATATCGTTACAAATGGACCCAATACCGTTGAGCACACTCCAATCCCAAAATGTTCCGTTTCCAAATTAAGTGGTGTTACTAATTTTAATAAACCATATCCAAGTAGAGAACCCATAAATTGCGCGACAAAATAGACACAGGCCATTGGAATTGAAATTATGTCCAAAATTAAACAAGCTACAGTAACCGATGGATTTATATGGGCTTGCGATATGCATCCAAAGGTCTGAACGCTTATCATGACGGCCATACCAAATCCAATGCTTGTGTTTAAAAGACCCGCATCCCGCGTTTCACTGAGCCCGAATACACAACTCATACATCCTATGAAAACGAGTATCCCCGTTCCTAAAAACTCAGCGAGTCCTTTTAACAGATATTCGTGTAAAGACTTTTCATATCTAGAAGCAAAATTTTATATTTATTCTAAAATGGTGGCTATTCTAAAGCAATAGTACATCATTTACCTCATCGCTTTCGTTAAATGTTTTCCGTTGATTTTATGAACTTTTCCGACTGACGATGAAATTCAGAGTACAAAGTTTTGTTTTTTATGTCTCCTTAGGTTGACGAATTAATTGTTATTTATTAAACTATCATAAACTTCCAGCTTTTCTGATTGCCTGGTCCGTAATCTACAAAGTGCTTCAATAAAACAAATAGAAAATCATTTTGTTACGATAAAACGAAGATCAATGGCGTTATTTAACGCTTTTAACCCTTTCACACCCAAAAAATAAAGTTTGATACAGGAATATCACGTAGAGTAATAACGAAGGGCAGCCATTAGTTGTCATTCCGGGGAAGGTGGATAACCCGTATTATTTTAAGAATAATATCCTCTTTTATTAGATTGTGTATATCCCTTTTGTGTATTACTAACACAATTGTGCGGGGAGGGTAAAAGTACCATGTCAAAAATTTAGTTTTTTATGTTTTTTGAACCAACTTACACATTTGTGAATTCCTTTTTAACTTATTTTCGTCCGAAAAAACACTATATCTATACACACAATTGTGTTGGTTTTACTTCAAATCAAGCGAAATTTTTTATCAACAACGCCATTACATACTATGGTTTTTTACTCACACATTTGTGTGGGTTGGACTAAAATTGAGCCAATTTTTTTTTTCTTGGTTGAAAAAGGGATATAATAAAAACCTTTCAAAAATCTGAAATTTCTCAAAAATTCATCCTCGTCGCACAAATCAGTGTGCATTCGCTCTTTAAATGTTGATTTTTCCTCATTTTCCTTAAGCAGACAATCTGAATCGTTGGATAATTAAAATAATGATGAAGACGAAAAAGCCATTTTTTTCTAATATCTCTATTTCTTTATTTATTAAATAGATAATGTAAAATGTTGGTATTATTTAATATAAAAAAATTAAATCAAGTCAATTTGGCCCTGACAATTCAAAAATTCGAAATAAAAATCGAACGAAAAAATCATAGGAAAATAAAAATAGTCATAATAAAGTTGGTAATGGTTTAGGGCTCGTTTTTATTTTAAATAAAATAAAACAATTTAAAGACTGAGCTTTCGATGTCTCATCGACATCATTTTCAAAGCTAATGAAAATTTTTATATAAATTTTTTAAAAAACAAATATAAAAAGCCTATACAGTAAATACAATTTTTTCAAATAGCAAATACAAAGTAAATTTTAAAGTAAATTTTACAAACAAGTATATAAAATATGAATATGATTTTAAAATTATTAAAAAAATATAAATGAAAATTGTATATATAAATTAAACAATGAAATAAATTTAGCAAAAAAATAAAGCATACAAAAACGAAATTAGACAAAATAATTGTAGAAATTGCCAATGTAGGCGCAATCATTATTTATGTTTATAGAATTAATGCTAGATTTAATATATAGCATTTCTAAAATTGATCTTTTCCTAAAATTTCGTTCTTTTTCTAATATTTTAACATTATTTAGGCTAATTATGTGACCTGAATTCTTTAAATGTGTAGAAAGTGCACTAGTACCTTGTTCTTCATCTTTATTTACACCATTTTTATGTTGATAAATCCTTTTTTCAAAAATTGTTTTGTTTGACCCATATAAACAACATTACAGTCACATTTACGACGGTATATCAAAAAGTCTTGCAATATCATATGAAAAAAAAGAGTGAGTGAGACAACAATATATTTTTCAAAACCATTTTTTGTCGCGATGAAACTTCTAGAAGAACATTTCGATGTAAATTTTACAGTTCGTTTGTTTTTGTCAATTTAGGTAACACGTGTTTTGAATTTTTCTTAAAATGAATGAAATTGAATATCGCGCCGTTATTAAATTTTTCTGTAAAGATGGACGAAATGCAATTTATATATTCAACTATATATCAAAAGTTTACGGCGAACCTGCACCATCATATACCACGGTAACAAGGTGGGTAAAATTATTCAAAAGTGGTCGGGAGTCATTAGATGACGACAACCGCTCGGGTCGGCCAGCAGATGCTATTAGCCATGAAAACGTAATTTTGGCCGAATCTATTGTATTGGAGGACCAGCGTATTTCTGTTCCGCGGTTAGCGTGGAGACTTTCTCTTTCAAATGGTACCACATATACTATATTACATGACCACCTTCACATGTCGAAAGTAAGTGCGCGATGGGTTCCCCGTTTGTTGAATGCAGAACAAAAAAAGAATCCGTGGTCAAACTTCAAAGGCAATTTTAGATATGTACAAAGAAGATCCAGAAAATTTCTTGAATAACTTAATAACAGGCGATGAAACATGGTTTCATCACTGGGATCCGGAATCCAAACAAGAATCGATGCAATGGATTAAACGTAGTGAACCATTACCAAAGAAATTCAAAACTCAACCGTCTGCTGGTAAGGTTTTGGCAACAATTTTTTGGGATGCTGAAGGAATTTTGATAATCGATTATATGCCACCGAAAACCACAATCACAGGCATATATTACGCAGAGGTTTTGCGAAAATTGAAAAAAGCGATCCATGAAAAACGGCCAAGGAAAGTTAGGAAAAAAATCTTGCTTCTTCACGACAATGCACCAGTGCACAAGGATAATATTGCTCAAGCTGCATTAAAGGACTGCGGTTTCGTGGAAATTCCGCATCCACCGTACAGTCCAGACTTGGCACCCAGTGACTACTTTCTGTTTCCCAATTTGAAAAAAACACTAAGGGGCCGGAAATTTTCCAGTGACTATGAAGTACAGTCTGTTGTAAATGAATATTTTATGGAGCAAAAGAAATCTTTTTTTTTAGAGGGTTTAGGCAAGTCAATTGATCGATGTGACAAATGTATAAACCTTAAAGGAGATTATGTCGAAAAATAAAAATATTGCTATCTCACTCACTCTTTTTTTTCATATGATATTGCAAGACTTTTTGATTTGCCCCCGTAACTTCATAAATTAAATTTGACTGCTTATTGAGTGGTATAGGCTCTTTAAGTTTAGAAAAAAGACAATCATTTAAACAAGATGAAAATTACCGACAATTTTTAAATTATAATTTTTGAACAAGTGTTTTATTTTTTCAAATAAATGTTTAACATAAGGAATTGAAAAATAATTTTTATCATTGTTAATGGGCCGAATTTCAAAACTTGTAATAAAATTTTTTTGTTTCCAAATACACTGATTTATTAATTTGGCGGGATAATGATTAGTTAACAATGTTTCTTTTAATATGTTAAAATTTTTATTGTAAAATTTGAGATCTGAAAGTTTTAAAATGCCAAAAAGTTAAAAAAAAAAAAAAATTCAAGTGAGTTTGTAATGCTTTTATTAGTTTGTGGTTTGGCGCCTTTTTACTTTAGGTAGGTATTTTTATCGAAAGTCCTAAGAAATCGTCTTATTCTAGAATATACATGGATCCAAATATTGTTATGGAACAAAGTTGTGTATCTAGAGGAGACATCGATAAATAGATTGGACTTGTTTGATTTATCGTATAATTTTAACCCAACTCTATTTATTAGGTCTCGATATTCTTGATTGTTGATATTTTGCCTTTGATACATCCAGTAAATGATAAAAGTAATCGTTGAAGTTTACTTTTTCGAAATCGCCATTCCCCCATCATTTCATCAAAGAAAAATTAATATATCTCGAACATTCTATCGAAAGTGAAGAAATTTCCTCGACGTCTCTTTGTATTTTTTCAAACACTCTTTCATTCAAACACTTAGATCTTAAACCACACTTCAGATTGCCGTTTAATTTAATAATAATGACTCATCACCACCCTTTCGCTTTGGCATTCCAAACATGAATGATTAATTTGATTATCTCTCGGTTCGAACGCTCTTAAAAATATGGAGTATGATGAACAAGAAATTCATAATAATATGTTTTTTGGCCTTCAATCTCTCTAAATCGATTCCAACAGAATACAAAAGTACAATTGGTGTATTTTGTTGGCACGATTACAACAACACCAAAACGGCTAAAGCAAAAACTTTGGCATTTTAAAAGTTTGATTCAGCTGAATATAAAGCAGATTTGCTTTAGCTGAATAGCTGAATACCACTAGTGTCAAAAAATATTTTCTTGTTTTTATATATATATTATGACGAATTATATATAATGTGTTTAATATAATTATTTTTACAATATAATTGTTGTATAATATGAATACAAAAATATAATTCATTTTTCATTGGAGTATTTCCTTGAAAAAGCTAAAGCAAAAATGCTTTATTTCCCAACCAAATACAGCAAATGGTAGTTATTAAGCCATTTTCCAAATTCGGATAATTTGTAATAAAAAAAAATTGTGCTAGTACATTTTTCTATTCATGATCCAAGAGCAAATTTTACCCCCTCCTGAGAAAATTCATTCCGCAAATGTCAAAATAAAAATAAAAACAAAAAAAAAATTTGGTTTTGTGTCTTTCTCTGTAAATAAAATTTTATATTTATTAAAAAACAAAATAAAAATGTATAAATAAAACTGTGAAATAATAATAAAAGTAATTATATCTAAGATACCATGTATAATAAGTAAACAAATTAATTACAAGTGCAATAGTATAAAGTTGTGTGTGGAGGCAAAAAAAAAATTGTTTCGTCTTTTATTCGCTCTGTGTGTGCAAAGCGAGGAAAACGAAGAAAAGCAAAAAAGAAAATTTAACTTCGTTCTAATCGACATTACATACAATTTTATATAAAATAGAAAATCGCCTAAACATATCGCACTGAGTGTTACGAAAACTTGTAGTTTTGGATGGAAATATGGAAATAGAATTGAATTTACTGGGCCCATTTAATCCGTCAACAACAACTACAGTACCAGCAGTGACATCGACATCAGCGATAGAATTACCAGTGTTGTGCCGAAGTAGTGGTAGTGATACAAATAGTGAAAGGGATCGTATCTTGGATGAAAATAAGAAAATTATGAAAATTGAAGAGATTTGCTTTGATGATGGCGGAGGTGATACGGGAGAAGAGAAAAAAGTGTACTACGAATTAAAGCCAGTAGAGGCGCCACATGTTGTTTATCGTCGAATTGGTTGCTATTACGATGATTTCTGTATCGAAGAGCTCATTTCTGAAAAAACGATACTCGATTATGATCACTACATTGAAACCTCATCACTCGACTACTACTCGTACGATGAAAATTCGGCAGACGAGGAAGACAGTGACCACCACTGGGATGAGATTAGTAAATGGATTGAACGTGACAGTCGTGGTAACGGATTCGGTTCCAGCGGGCTACGCCTACATAAAATACGATACAATTCATCAGTTAGTAACGATGAGAGCGCAGATGATTTACCAGATGAGCCGTATCAATGTTCAAAATGCGATGAAACATTTAAGCGATCTCGTGCACTATACACTCATCTGCACCAAGTACATGGCCATGAAATGAACTATAAATGTTTTACGTGCAACGAGACATTTGAGACGCCAAATTCAATGATATCGCATATGAAACTCCACAAAGACATAAAGCGGCCATATGTCTGCAATGATTGTGGAAAAAAATTTAAAACGTTCGACTATCTGGAAAGCCATCGTACAAACAAAATGTGCAATACAACGCAAAGTATATGCGCCGTTTGCGGAAAAGAATTCAAAAATCAATTCAACTTGATTCGCCACCGTTCGGTGCATACAAACGATCGTCCTTTTAAGTGTTCCATTTGTGGTAAAACATTTAAACAGCAGGACAATCTCAGCATACACGTACGCTGCCACAAAACCGAAAAACCATTCAAATGTGATAAATGTCCTAAACGGTTCAAGGACGAGCAATATTTCGGGCGGCATAAAAAAATGCACGACTCTGATTTCTTGTTTCATTGTACGGTGTGCCGTAAACCGTTTCGCCTTCTGATCCACCTCGAAAAGCATATGAGAATGCATGAAAAGGAAGGTAAAGCCAAATTCAACTGCCCACAATGCGACAAAGTGTTCCGAAAGGAGGAGAAACTTAACCGTCACATGAATAAGCATTTACTGAATAACGATGCTATAAAATGCCGAATTTGTACGAAAGAATTTCCTAATACGAGCTACTTGATTCGTCACATGCTAGTGCATCAAAACGATTATAACGAGAATGATACCGAGTCTAGTCTCAATACTAGCAGTGCGAGCAATAACACTGACAGCAGTAACGCAACTCCAACCGTTAACAATAATGTTAACGATATCAACTATCTGAGTCACTCGAATAAAAAGTGTGGTATCTGTGGCATGACGTGCGCATCGGAAGCAGCTCTGTACAAACATATTGAACGCCACAAAGATAGTCGGCCATTCAAATGTGAAATATGCTTTAAAAAATTTAAAACAGCCGGTTACCTTAAAAAACATCAACGGCATTTTCATTCAGAGTTTATTGTGGACGATGAAATCATATTGCAGACAAACGAGGATACGATGGATGAAGCGTTTCACGGGGTCGACGATAGCTTAAACTTAATCACTAGTAATAGTAGTATTGTATAAAACCCGCAGCCTGAGCGGTAATTTTTTCATGTTAAATTTTTATTTTGGGCCTTTCGTTGGGCTAAATACTTAGCGATGTTTGTTTTATTCGGATTAAGCTGATTTTGTTTAATTCCGGATTAATTTTGGATGAGTTTTGTGTTGCATGATTATTGTACATAACCCTTTCACGCCCCGAATAAATAAAGTTTGATATTTGAGTATCACCCTTATTGTTTAAACGTGAAATGGTTAAATTTTTTAAATAAAAAATCAACTCCAAGTATTGTACATAAAAATAAAATTTCCCACCTAGAGTCCTTAAGAATCTCATGATTTTCAATTAAAAATTTATTTCATTTTAGCATGCAGATGAATATAGTTTTCAAAATTCAGTTTTTCATGGTTCGGGTTCTATTTCGATAATTTTTAATTCTTTGATGAGCCAGTTCAAAGAAACGAATACCATACTTGCGTCATGTATTTATTAATTATAATTTAATTTTGTGTAATAATTTTTTGGTGTGCAATAAGAATTAATTTAATGAAAGTAAATACATTATTTAGATTTTGAAAACAATATTATATATCACTAAAAATTAAGTAAAATAATTAATAATATTTAAAATTACATACTTATATTCATAAATAACAGAAATGAGAAAATTTTAATTAAGGAAATAAGTTTGTTGAGTTTACTTAAAAATATGTATGTAATAAGAAAATTGTGAATTGCACATGCAATTCTTAATTAATAACGGTTGTATAAGAAATTTAAACCAATGTAATTATTTTGATTTCGTGTGTCGGCATTATTATTTTATAATTATTCGTGATCGAATTAAATCGTAACTATTATTATTAATTAAACTGCCATTTATTGAAATAAAAAATGTATAATTAATTTATATAATTAAAATTGAATACCAAATTAAATTAAAAATTTAAACAAACTAAATATATTTGCCAATACATTATATAAATTATTATTTATTAATTATAATTTAGAACAATTTTATGTAGAAAATTTATGTTTTGTTGTTGTTTTTCTCGACTAACACAAATTAATTATGGATACTATATAACTTTGAGTTTGTTGTCATAACTTAAGAAATATAATTTAATTTAATTTTTCTTTTTTGGAAATAAACAAATATGAAATGTGGAAATTAAAAAACAAAATAGGGATGTTTTCATTTTAATTGTTTGCCAATATACAAAGCCTTACACGGTCAATAAATATAAATATAAGCGCGGAGGGTAAGTGTGTAATAAAATAATCAATAATTTATTTTGCTTATTCTATCTGTGTCCTCGCGGTCGCGGAGTAAACAGGTGCACCGTGCAGATGTGGTATATCCTATATGTTAGAATTTTAAAAGGGGCAGGTAAGGTACCTAGTTTTTGAGGAAATATTCTCAAGTAAACAAACAATACACATATTAATCTACTTATTTTTATAGTATGTACATAAAACATGTGATAAGCATGTTACGTAGGTATGTTAAGATACAAATTAATTGCTCTAAAATCTATGCGTTGGAAGGGTGATGAGTAAGAATGTTATATTGAAAAGACAAGTTTATTAATGTATTTAAATTTTTGGAAGATGGCAGTGATAATATAAAGAAGAAAAATTAACCATTTTAATTTTGAGTCCTCGCTAAAGTACAGTAGCGTGCTATTTTCGACATTTGCAAGGCGAAAAGGTTTCGAGTTTCAAATTGTTTTATAACAAGAAGATTCCGAAAATCAAATAAAATTAATTGAATACACAATATTACGTTTCCCATTTTTATTGTTTATATGTTTTTAAGTATGCAATTGAAATGTGTGGAACAAATAGTCCTAATTCCATTCTAAATTCCGTACTACACAATATCAAAGACAAAAATATTGATTCTGGGCAAAAATAATTTTCTTTCTCTTTCTGTTTCACGTGTTTGATTTATTTATAAGTTTTTATTTACACTCTATATTTTCAGATGACAGGTTGGCGGTTTACACATGAGTAGTACACGGTTGGCACATGAGTGAAGCAGCGATTGTCAATTAAAAGATTTTAATTTAATTTTGCAATAATACTGGTCTAGATCAGTTTCCAAAATTTAAGTGGAAAAATTCGGCCCCTGTACGGATTGTTACGGATTGTTTGATCGGGATGGAACTTACATACTTAAGCGTTTTGCCTAAATTGGGAGACCCGAGTAATTTTGGCCAACATTGGTCCATCGGAAGTGGCAGCTTTCATAGTACCTATTTCGTTTTTGGCAAACATTTTGGAAAGTATATGCCATTTTCGAAAAATGAATTAAACAAAAAGATTGTAAATTAAATTTCAAGGATAATAAGTTTAGCTTATTTTTGAAATTTTACCCGAAACGACGCGTTTTGATAACAAAAAACTTTGTTTATCTACAGTCCAAGCGGATTGACTAATCGGAATAAAACTTCGTACTACAATTTTGTCAATAATTGGGAGATCTTTGCGAAATTTGGTGGAAATCTGTGTACTGGAAGTGGCAGATTCAATGTAAGCTTTATCAATTTTTGCAATGGTTGTGAAAAGTTTAGCATTTACAAAAAACGCCAAAGAATTACCTAATTGATTTAAAATTTAAATTTTAAATCAACATTGGTTGACATTGTTGGTTTTCTGAAATTTAAACAGGGATAAGGCGTGTACATTATATTTGCTTTCGATGTTTGCTCATACATACTTTTGAGCGTCGCCCACATTGAAACTGCCGAATCACAGTTTATCATTTGCAGCAATGGCTTTATTTTGCACTTTTTCGAAATTGCAGGTTTTGCTTGTAAACCGTTCTGTCTCCATGTCTTTATATTCATCACATAATCTGCTATAGCAATCGTTGCTTTCTGATCAGTGCCGCCATCCACTGCATCGATCAATTTACACTGGCCTCTAGAAATTGGCGCATCCACAATTTCCATGTTTGCCATTTCCTGCCTTCTTCCAATTTTTCAATTTTCAGCCGATCGCCTATCATTTTGTTTCGCATCGAAATTTGTATCGCATCAAAATGAAAAGACGTGAAAGTAAACTTAATGATTGGCCGTATTACGGTCTTCTAAATTTTCAGGCTATTTCCAGGCGCCTGGGTGCGATTGCGATTCATAATCGTCCGATTCATACCACCAATCTTAGATATTTAAAACATCATTGGGGAATATCAGTGTGGTTTTCGTACCAACCGATCGACCATGACCAGTGTTTTACCATGAGGATGATCTTGGAAAAATGTTGGGAGTATAACATAACCATTCATCAACTATATATAGACTTCCGGCAGGCATATGACAGTATAAACCGCGACAACCTTTGGGCCGCGCTCATATGTCTAGGTATTCCAGAGAAACTTGTTTCTCTGTGTAAATTAACAACGTCTGGATCTGCATGTAAAATTGTAATTGAAGGATCTGTGTCAGACTCTTTTCAAATAACATCTGGTGTTCGACAGGGAGATGCACTCGCGCCTGTGCTGTTCAATTCGGCGCTTGAGTACGTAGTGAGGAAAAGCAACATTGAAACTTCGCGCTGTATGTTCAATAAATCAAGCCAAATTCTTGGATATGCAGATGATATTGTGCTTCTTGGCCGAAGACCTAGCGACATCAAGGACAGTTTCATACCGCTCAACCGCTGCGCAAGAAGACTTGGTTTGGCGGTGAACAGTACCAAAACGAAATTCTTAACAACACCCAGGAACATCTCCATGGCAAATCTCGAAATTGGCGACCATAACTTTGATAGCGTTGAAAATTTTAAATACCTCGGGCCACTTATAACATCCTTGAATGATATGCAGGCAGAAATAAAAGCCCGAATCGCTGCCGGACAACGAGTTTTCTACGCCCAATCAAAATTATTGCGATCTAAACACCTATCGCAGTCGTGCAAGCTCGTACTTTATAAAGCACTTATAAGACCTGTGCTGACTTTCTGAAGCGAGAGCTGGACCATGACCTCTAATGACTGTAGATTATTATCTACCTTCGAAAGAAAGGTCATCCGTTCAATTTTTGGTCCTGTTAAAGTTGCGAACAATGAATATCGGATTCGCATAAACCACGAAATAAAGCAACTTCTCGGAGGTAGCGATATTATCGGCTTCATCAAATCTAATCGAGTTAGATGGCTCGGCCACGTTGCAAGATCTCCACAACAACGAATGATTTACAAAGTGTTCCATCAACAACCAGCCGGAGTACGTCGTAGAGGAAAACCCCGACTACGCTGGCGTGACGACGTCGAACAAGACCTACTCGTATTAGATGTCGAAATTGGAGGACGAGAGCGATGGACCGAGAAGGATGGAGAACCATGGGATGTAAATGCTAGAGAGAGAGAGAGAGAGAATCTTAGATATTTAAACTCTTTAACCTTTTCATATTTCACTATATCATATGCGAGTATTTGATTTTTGTTTCGATGATTTAGTTCCCGTTGTGCTGATCATTTTAAAGCTCTGGGTTGAGCAAAGAATCCCTTGATAATGATGGTAATTTAACCAATCTCCGTTTTTATGAAGCCTGTAGAGTTGGGATGCCATCAGTACACCAAATTGGGGACACAAATTTAAACAAGTATTAAAATACTCAGCTTACTCATTAGTGAGCGGTGGGGTGGGTGCGTCTGTTCCAAAGTATGGAAAACTATTTTGTGATTATGTAGCTTTTTATTTTAAATGTTGTTGCTTTTTTAAAAAAGAAGAGTTTAATCAGCTTACTGTTTTTCTGCTGGTTCGATTATTGTAAACGTCTTAAATAGGCGGAAAACATATTTTACAACTATACCAGGCAAAAGTCAGGGTTGATGTTTGCTCAACATTTTATAATAATATGTTTACGCCGTTTAAACAGAAGAACGTGGCAACTTCATTTGTGTTGTGCTCGGTTTAGCTCGGTGGCAGTTGTCACATTGTAGAAGAAGAGCGTATGAAGTTCTGACTGACATTTTCATGGTTTCCTCTGTAAACGCTTTCGATTTTCGCCATAGACTCGTATAATATAATTTTGACGTTTCCGGCATAGGTGTAATATCAATCGCGAATCGGACGAATTGACGATATCTTTCTGATAGTTTTGACTGATTGATCTGATACACTCTCTACATACTGATTCAAAATCTTGATTAACATGTTTACATTTTCTTCGGCTAACGTCGGTCGGTATTTGATTAGATATATGGTTATTTCGATAAAAATACTGTTGTCCGCCTGTCCTCAAAGAAAGTCGCCTCTATTTTGTCTGGTCGATCGTGGTCTTAATTCATAAAAACCGGTACTGTAACTAAATAATTATGATTGATTGAGTCTTCACTCTTATTAAACTGCTCAAACAACAGTAGATTTTACTTTCTTCAATTAATGTTGTGACTCTCGCTACTAGTTTAGTTTTTAAGTGATTCCTAGTTCTGGCTATTTGCTCAATATTTAATAAAAACAGTTTTCAAAAATGAGGCATCCAAATCCCTCCCTAAAATGTAGCGCCAGTAAAATAAAAAATAAAATAAAAAGTTTTTTAAGGATTTCGAATTAGAAAAGATTAAAGTTTCATTTTAATTACTAACGGTATAGATATATATATATATATATATATATATATATATATATATATATATATATATATATATATATATATATATATATATATATATACCGCAGAACGGTACAACATGTGGTCAAATGGTTCTCGTCGCCGGTTAGCGACCATAGCAGGGATAGCAGGGGCTGTAATTTTGTAATCAATTGACAATATTATTCACATTATGCGTCGATGTTACTGGATCGAGTATTTCTTAAAACCGATTGGAAATTGGATTTTCCAATGACATTTCATATGAAGGAGAATACGGGAATAGAAAAAGCAATTGTAAAGGGTAGCGATAGACATCATGTAAAATATTTGAATTACGAACTACATTAACCAGACCATCACTACAGATGGAAGTCGGAAGAGTTAAAGACTTGCAAGATGTGCGAATACAAACTACATAGACACCTAATGAAGAAAAAAGGACCGAAATTCGTAACAAATAATATTTGAAATACGACTGATACGGTGGTTGATTCAACTTTTATTTTAACTTATTTCAAGATTTTGTTCGGCATCAAATATTAGTATATTTGACTAATGTCAAATATACTAATGTTGAGAGAATGCAAAATTTAACTTTGAAAATGAACAAATTGAAAACTCTAGCTGTGGAATATTTACTATATGTTACGCTTAGCCACTTTTTGGCACTGACACTGGTCAACTAATACACCAACGAGCATTACAAGCACGATTAACGTCATTTGGCGCAAAGGAATCATTAGGCCACTATTCTTTCAGGATGCTAAAGGTAATAATGTAACAGTTACTGGTGATTACTATTGTAATTTGTTGCTGAAATTTCATCAATTTAGCAAGAAAATTTTACCGGTCGAATAATGCGATAAGGCGATGATATCGCCGAGCCCCATGTAACGACAGCCTTCGAGATTGGCTGCCGCTAGCAAAAAGAAAATATAAAAATATGATATAAATAATGTACACAAAAAAATAGATGTTCGCCAAGCACGCCCGGACTTCCGCCGCCAGCTCAGAGGGGGGAGGTTATATATGGTCGTGAGGGAGGGAGTGGTGATCTGGCCGACTCAACACAACTATGTCATTACACTACGAACCACGGGAACTCACTCCATTTGGTTAATTATCTGAATCACTCATGGTATACAATATAAATATACTATTCGATTTAAATTGGAGCATACTTCAAAATATATAGTAAAATCTCCAAACTTGGACACATCTATATATTGGACATTTCTGTATCTTGAACATTTTATCAAAGTCCCTTGAAATGCCATACAATTATTTTCAAAAAATTGCTAATGCGATTCACACAATAATTTTCTTTGTAAGAATATGTAGTAGTATGTATTGGAATTCGTTTTCGAGTTCAGGGCAGAGGAAATTAGAAAAGCTTGTAAATGTAAAATCAATTACGGATTTTAAGCAAACGTATACTCAAAACAAAGTTTAGGTGTTACTTTTAATGTATTATCTGGACATTTGATTCAGTAATATGCAAAAGGTATTGTTATTAAATTAGGAATACCAGATTTTAAGGGATCCAATGGTTGGTTGGAGAAATTTCGTACGCGGTATTGTATTCAATGCAAAATTTTATATGGTGCAGCGAATGAGTTATCGGAAAATCACGTCAACCAATTTCACAACACATTTTCAAATTTTGTTGATGGTTATGAAGAAAAGGATTGGTTTAATGCCAATGAGCTAGGACTCTTCTTCAAACTAATGTCTGATAAAAGCCTTGTTCTAAAAGAGGAACCATTTAATGGTTAAATTTTGGAAAATTTCTATATGTTGAACACCTCTATAACTAGGCCATTTTTCTTAGTCCCTTGAGTGTCCAACATACAGAGGTTTCACTATATATATATAATATATATATATATATATATATATATATATATATAGAAACCTCTTTTATCCGGAAATCTATTATCCGGAATAAGCTTTTTTTCGTATTCTTTCATTTTCTCTTTTATTTACCTTATTTTCCAAAAATAAAATAGTTTTTTTTACTATGTAATTAACTAAAATAAATTTAAAATCTTAATAAATGACTGAAGTTTAAAAAATATAAAAATATGCTGTTTTACTATGAAATTATTTAAAAAAATCTTTTATCCGGAATAGTTTGCCCCAGTCTTTCCGGATAAAAGAGGTTGCACTATATATATATATATATATATATATATATATATATATATATATATATATATATATATATATATATATATATATATATATATATTTATATATATATATATATATATATACATATATATATATATATATATATACAGTGCTGGGAAAAAAAATTGGGCAAACATATTTTATTGCAAATTGGAGTCTTTTTTTGCTAAAATTACAAAACTTTTGAACGCAATTGGCTCATTGGTTCATTTTAAATACATGTATGACGTAATTTTTTGAAGAAAAAAAAATTTACCTGCAATTTAGGGGAAAAACCCCGAAAAATGCCAAAATATTTAAAATACGTGGATTGGAGTTAATGTAATGGAATAAATTAAACACTTATTTTTTAATTTTTTTTTTTTTTTTTATTAATTTATAGAAGTTCTTTATTCAATATTATTATTTTGTTGGACCGCCTTTTGTTTTTATTACACCGGTACAACCCCGCAACTGATGTGCAAAAAAATTGGTCAAGCAATTAGTTTATGCAAGACTAAACATTCCTAAAAGTACTGTCGCGTGGAATATTAAAAAATTGCGAGAGATGGGCAGTACACAAATAAAGAAAGGCTCTTGAAGGCCCAGAAAGACAACGTCAGTGGAAGATAGTTTCATAATACTACAACGTCGTCGGAACCGTTTTAAAACTTCATAGGACATAAGACGCGATGTTGAGCGAGCAACGGGAAAATAAATTTCAGCCAGCTTAGGAGAAAAAGACTTGTTAAAGCTGGTTTGAGAGCACTTAAACCACTCCAGAAGCCGGAGTTCACATTAGTAGTGAAAAAACAACTTTTACTATGGGCCCAGGACCATGTTTCTTGGACTCCAGAGATGTGGAATGATGTGATTTTCCCCGATGAATCAAAGTTTAAGCTACATGTTGAAGATTAAATAATTCTCGTAAGAAGAAAACCGGGTGGGAGGCTTGGAAACGAATGTCTTTTAAGAGTTCCACCGAAAAAGGATGGATATGTGGTCTGTGAATGCTTTTCTGGAAATGAAACCGGTCGATTGTGCTTCCTTAGTCCCAGCATTACAGCATCTGTTCATCTGCAGGTCCTACACAACGAATTTGAGCCTTCTGTATTAAAGCTTTTTGGCGAGACTTACAAATATAGTTTTCAACAGGACAACGCTCCGTGCCATCATATTAATAAATCGCCGAGAGTATACTATACTACCCAACGTGCCTACCTTGCAGGCGCAACAATATTTGAACTGGTATAAACAGTTGGGTACACCAATCGCTCAGGCGCAATGAAGTACACTGTGTCATCGAAGCAACCAATAGCATACGCGGTGCGTACATGGAACGCACGTTACACCTCCTTCCTCCCCGTCCCCCTCCCACTCCGATCTCTTGATTTGCCTGACAACAATTATGTTGTGTACTTCAAGGTGCATACAAAGCAACCCCAATGTCAATGCTTAAGAACGCAACATTAGTAAAACTCTTACTTCAACGTTATGAACATTTTTGTTAAAAAAACTTCAAAATGGAACGATTACCGGAGCATTGGGTGTTGATACTGGAAAAATGAAATATAATTCCTATATAATATACGAGAATATGTCATTTATAGATACAGACATAATTTTTCGTGGTCTTCGATTATCACTTCGAAGTGATAACACTTTGACAGGATATAAATCCGTGCCGGTTGTAATCGTGGTTGTTATTACCTATTGTTCCTCACCTGAAGCCTATCCTTGTTACGGGGAAGTTAGTAGGCGGAATCGGTACCTACTTGCAAAAGTTGTATAACACGGCGGCACAGGAAATGACTTCCATGGTTATCCTTCTATCTACACTGTCTTCAATCTGAACACATTTACTTTGATTCACACATTTGTTTTTATATGAAATTGTCGGTATTGTAGATGATTTCACCAATTTTAAGTTAGAATTTTTAAAAGGAATATTAAATTTATTTCCAATCGAACGCTCAAACTTTGTGATACTGTTTATTTATTCATTTTTGGTACAATTAAACTAATTTAACTATTTATTTGGTACCATTAATTTGTCTAGTTTTAAGTAAATGTTCAGTAAGTTTAATTTTTTTTCCAAAAATAACCAAAAAATGTGTACTGAACCCGATTTTACTCGAAATGGTTTTATTCGACAGTCTAAGCCTCCAAAGCCAATAGCTGATTCCAGGGGCGAGATCATCAAATCTGACCAGAAAAATCAATCGTCCTAAAATACTTCAATGAAGTAAGGCCAACTGTGATGTTTTAAATGAAAACACACAAATAAACCAAATTTTACCGACAAAGTTGAATTCAACAACTATTTCATTATCGACCAATTTGAATTGAAATGCACTACCGGTACAAATTGAATTTTGTAATTCTTATAATAAAGTCATGGTTAGGTTAGGTTAGGTTAGGTTAGAGTGGCTGCTATCCACACTTAGGCCAACAGTGGCCCATTGTGATACCAGAGGATCCTATCTCCTAATAGAGTCATATACTTAAAGCAGATTTTCACTTAAAAACACAAGATTTTTGTTATCGCCGAGAGCCAAATATTAAAAGCTAATTATGGCCTAACGTTTTGTTCCATATGGAATGTCTAACTTAAACAGTAATACCGTGTGACTATCGATATATTTAGTAAACAAAGTCTACTTTCCAAAGAATACGAAATCTAAAAGTTTTTATAAAATTCTTAGGTCATCCTAACCAAAATTCAATAATTGGTTTTCATGTAGCATCACTATGCACACTCGTATTTGAAGTTGAGCGTATACATGGGAATTCAAATTTGCAAAATAGACTCAAAATAGTATCGATTGCAATATTGAGTTGCGTGTAGGTTGAACAACCGAATCACCCTTGTCATATATTTTTCGGCAATTTTTTCTATCAATATGACGCTTATGGTATTTAAATTTTTTTAGATATAAGCAGATTTATGGCGTTGAAGATACCGGTTACCAATTTTTTTTTATAAACTACTATTGAAACTAAACTCTTCGTCTAAATAAATCAAAATCCATAAATCATAACTATTTGAATTATCTAATTCGTACTACTTATATCACGGTATTTTACTTCTTCACATCTTACGTTATGATAAATTTTTTACAATATCGTTTTGTTGATGAATGAAAGAAAGCAAAGTAGTTTTGTTCTTTATATGAACGTATAGACATGTATTTGTAGACTTACGAGTATATCTAAATGCGAAAGAAAATTAATTTATAAAAACACATTATTATTTTATTTTAGCAAAAAAAAAAAAAAAACATTCAACAACGAAAATACAAATAAATAAATATCGTTAGTATAAGACGAAAACGGAAAAAGATCTACAGCAACTTTAAGAAACGAACTTTTATTTTTCAATTTCTTAGTTTTAATTTGACAATTGTCGAAAACGGTTTACAGCAACCGAAATATAATAAAGTTCTCAAATATTAAAATATTGTTTATAGTTTAGTTGACATATTAGTGTTCGATATTTTTGTGTAACAAAACTATTTGTAACTTGACTAAAAATTTAAGTGAAAATTTATTGTGGTTAATTACTTGTTTTATTTGGTTCTAAGTGCGATTAATAAATTTAATTGTTAAGAAATGTTTTATAAATATTTGTTTGAAGTATTCGTTATTGGAATTTGTATTCAAGGTAATTAAATTTTATGTTTCTGTTTGTAGTTTTTAGCAAACTACTAAAATCGTTAATTTCTTGTTATGGTGTACTCGAAATCTAATTAATTAATGTAGTAAGTTTTGTGTGAATTGCGTTGATGTTTTCTTCGGCTTGTATGTATCTCGTAGAAATTCCATTCAAGCCCTTATTAGAAAAGTACAAATCATTTTTACAAAATATTTAACTGTCCTTATTTGTATTTGACAGTGGGTAAATATATATATATATATATATATATATATAGCATGTTCACATAAAAATAATTATTGGCGTCTAATTGCGTGAACAAAATTGACGGTTCGTTTGTTTGACGTTTCGCTTAATATCTAAATACTAATATATACATGTAAGAAATAATTTATAATTTTTCAAGCATAAATAATTCAAATAGTTGAGTGAGAAATAGAATGATCATAGGCATTGGCGCCACACGACTTATATCGTTACTATAATCTTAATTATAATTAATAGTTTTTGAAAATTACCTCTATACGTTTATACAACAGCATTCGTTGGCAATTTACATGATTTCGATATCTAGCGTTCAATGAGTTAATCCTTTTTTTATAATACATTTAGTCGGGTTTGTGTCAAGTTTTTGCAATTCCTGAGATAACACCAGTAATTCACAACATTTTTAGCTTTAATAATCAGTGTAGATTGATACATCAGTAAGTGAAATTTCATCCTATCAGTTAAGTTGCTGGGGGATCTTTAACGAAATGAAGCATTCTCCTTTTCTCCTCAAAACTTTTTTAAATCGGAATATTTATAGATCTAGCAGTATTTTATTTTATTCGTGATATTTGGTGTGTTGTGAATAACACACCGGTCATCCGAAAAATTGAAGGAAGATCAACAAATTAGTGACACAAGGGTAATGGTATAACAACTCAGAATAGTGAATTAACGATCAGTTTTGCTCCCACGCCGCCTAGTGTTATCACTAGTGTTTCAGAAATAATTTTAACTGTTTTGATTGTTGCGGCGATATTAACAATTTTTGTATAGAAATTATTATTCTTTTTAATTAGATTAAATCAAAAGTTAATTGCAAGACTTAATTGTTATGTATCGATCTCGGACCTTTGAAAGCCTTTTTCGTTTTCTTCACCAACTGAGTGACGCACTTACCTAAAAATGGGTTTAAAGATGTATGCAAGGGCAAAGACCGTAGTTTAAATTCGAAGCAAGATACAAGTTAAAATGAGGGCCTCTGGGGTTTTAATACTTAGCATTACAGTAACACATTATCGAATAGTTATTTTGAAATTAAACGTCGAACTCGAAATAAAAATTGTGTTTTATTGAATGCGATAAATTCTATCAATAATTTTGTAACAATGTCGTTTACAGTTCCAGCGATCTCCTAACACGATTATAACGCATAAGATGTTGCACTTTAGACTTAATTTCGTCGAACTGTAGTTTGGTAAGCTAGCGGTCTTTTTGGTGTTTATAACTTGCTTGTTCACCTTTAAAATGAGATTATTCATACATACATTACCGAAATTGGTTGGGGGGACTGTTCACTAATTAACTTTTCAAAAAAAAAAAATGTTTACACGATATATTTTATTCACATAAAACAATATTATTTACCATTCAAATCGTGTAACCACTCAACCATTTGATTAAAAAACTTTGCCGTTTGGATCAAGTATATTTTTCAAGAGATTTTGAAAGATTGATTTTGAAATAACCTTTTTGAAAATGTGTTAAATTTTGATTTTTGATTGACGCCAATTATTCAAAATAACAAAACTCAAGATCTTTATGCAGTTAATAAAAACTGTTCTTTGGAAACGAAGCACGCATTATTTTAGAATATAACACGATTGTCGTGGCGCCGAGGATTATCCTCGTTAATTGATTGATAAGTTTAAATGTAGATAAAGTCGTACTTCGCATACTAATTTGTGGACGGTGATGCGAGGCAAATGAATATTTTATTCTTATCTTCAGTTCGATCAAATCAGATCAAATCGATCAAATCGATCAGGTTTCACTGCAACTTACCTGTTAATTATTTATATTGACGCCGCAGTTTCTGTATTTATACTAGCAGCCACCCACCCTTTCCTTTAATTTAGAAGCAATAAAATATTTTCCGTTGGTAATATTTTCCAATATAAATATACGTATGTAGATAAATAAAAATAAAATCAAATCGCATTCCTCATGTTTCGTGTATTTTGCTAATAATCGATCGCGTACAAAGGAAATTAGAAACCTTTGTATTTTCAATCAAACGCCAATAATAATTTTTGTTGTTTCTCGAAATTGTTTACAAAAAACGCAAACTATAGTCAAAATCGCAATTTCATTGTAAATTTTAATTAATTATTTATATATTTTGAAGTCAAGTCATATTTAAAAGTACGACGGCATCATGAAACACTACGACGATCGAAAATGGGCATTACATTTCCCAATAGGTGCACTACTCATAATCGGAATGCAATTGATATTTTATCTGCAAATGTACTCGTTGTTGCCCAAATTTGTTTATATCGCCTGCGATGTTTTCAACGTGAGCCAAGCCGAGTTTGATTTAGCCCTAAACTCGGTAGTGATGCTATCTTTATTTGCACCACTTATTGTCTCAGTGTTCGTCGAATCAGAGGGCGTTGGAAAATATAGAATGGCCTGTATACTGGGAGTACTTTACTATTTAGGTGTAACGTTTATTTTAGTCGTACTAATTTTCGAACAATATAGACACTTGAACGAGCGTATCATAATAATTATTCTTTCAATTGGAATGGTAACAGCAATGATGACAAGTATGGCATATTCCAAAGTGATGAATACGCTTGGAGCAGAACAATTGAAAATGCCGGACGAGAAAGACGTGTTAACCGTATACTTCAGAGTTTTGTATGCGGGTCGTAATGTTGCAGTTTTGGTAAGCATTGTATTGGGCGACAATCCAAATGTGTCCTTGATGCAAATAATGGGAATGATATATTTGTTAATGACAATCACTTTGCTTCTTTTGGTCATATCGAAAGAGTTACTTATTAAACGGATCAACGATGGAAACTACCTTATAGAACTATTTGAGGAGTTATTACAATTTTGTGCGACCTGCAAAGTTAAACGCGCTGAAGATGTCGATTATACAAGACGTGCGACCTTGGCCCAAAATGAAAAAGAAGCCCGAATATTACAACGGTTTCGTGAAGAGAAAACTATTAAACGTTATTTAAGGCTCTTGATACCTATATTCATATATCTTCTGTTAAATTCTGTCTACTCGTTTATTGTGCATAGACAAGGTGATAAAATGAACCGAACACTAAGCAAATCACATATGATATACTTCGATCGACGTACAATGACCATGGTTGAACCAGCTTTAAAGTTATCGCTTAGTTACCTAAATCATTTCATTTTATATCCATTTTTTGAACAGCGGGGTGTAAATTCAGGACTGCGACGTCTGGTGCTCGCATTGTTTGTGCAATGTGTCGCATTTCACGTGGCCCTGATCCTACAGTTGATCATCAGCACAATAAAAGTTCAACTATCGATATTATATCAATTGCCACAATATTTTATCTTCTCGTGGAGTGATTCAATATTTTACGTTGGCGCGATAACACACGCATATATCCAAGCTCCTATAACAATGCGTACATTTTCAATTTCACTATACTCAATACTAATACCATTATCAAAAGCATTGATTGAGTATTTTGTATTTCTGGAGGATACATTTTTCTATGTACATGATCAAACGCTCCCGTATGCCATAATTTCCCTGCTCTCAGTTTGGAATATGTATTTAATGGTTAAAACACTGAAGACGTATACGTTTGAAGTATTTCACGACGTGGAATATACCAATTATTGAACATCTAAGTGCGTAAAATATCAAGATTGAAAACTGATTTTTATGTTATTTATGTCAACATGAGAAAATAATTAAATTAAATTATAAGTTGTAATTAAGTGAAACGTTTTTTGAATATTCCACGTTTTTGTTATTTTAAAAAGTGTTTGTACATTTTATTATTTCTAACTGAAGCTTAGCACTCAGTTCAAAGTGGAATGAAATTATAATGTGGTATCCAAAATCTTTATTTTCACGTTTTATTTTTGACATAAATTTGTAGACACCCTGTAAACATCATATGAAACATCGTTTACGAATCGTTTTTATGATGTGCGGTATCGTTCTCAAACCACGAGCATTTACGTTAAGATTTACCTTTTCGAGTAGAGCTGCAGAATCTACACCGCCAGATGAAACTTGATGAATGAAGACGATATCTGCAACAGATCGTCGCTTGTTTAGTGACTTTAAGTTAACAAGCTCCAAGCGGTCAAGATAAGGAGGCAAATTGTAAACGTCCACCCATGGCAATCCACGCAGAGCAAAGCGAAAGAATCTACGTTGTACCGTTTCAATTCTTCGTGTGTGCACTTCATGGTATGGGGACCAAACCTGACTAGCATACTCGAGCAGAGGCCGGACAAATGTCATATAGAGAGCCCTCGTAATATAAGGGTTCAAAAATTCCTTAGACCAGCGTTTCACAAATCCAAGCGAAGAGTTTGCTCTGTTGACAATAAAATCGATGTGGTCCCTAAAGTTAAGTTCGCGGTCACAAATTACCCCTAGGTCCCGTATGGTAAAAACTTTTACGACAACAGCACTATTGATGGTATACTCACGACTAATGAATTTTGTGCGTTTTCTTGAGTATGTTATGCATTGGCATTTACTCACATTCAGATCAAGACTATTTTAAGACTGAAATAACCTGACCTGAAGATCACCTGATACCTACGTTCCCTAAGGTAAGAGTCCACCCATAGTACAAATTGAGATCCAAAACCAAGCGCCCGGAGTTTAAACAAAATTATCTTATGGGAAACTCTGTCAAACGCCTTGCTGAAATCCATGGTAATAACATCAACTTCCTTTGCACATTCCATAATGTTCAAAGTATCAGAAACAAATTCGGTTAGATTGGATTGTAGTAGATCGTCCTCTGAGGAAGCCATGCTGATTCATTGAAAACAATGATTTACATTGAAAGTAAAGGGAATCGTACACAATACTCTCGAATAACTTGGGGATACAGGATAATTTCGTAATTGGCCTATAGTTAGAGACGTCAGATTTACATCCCTTCTTATGGGTTGGAGTTATAAAAGAGTCTTCCATATTGATGGAAATATTCCGTAGGAGATCGACTTTTGGAACAGCATTGTAAGTGGCTGTGCTCAGTTACCAACACAGTTTTTTAAAATAATAGAAGGCAATCCATCGAGGCCGCAGCGGAAATATCATCTTTTAGCTTGTTAATGCTCCTTACCACAGTTTCAAGATCGATTTGAATAGATACCGGAGACGCTAGAGCGCTGTTATTCATGTAACTGAAGTAGGCCGCTTCAGGCTCAATATCATTATTGGAGTGGGCGCTTTTAAAAAAATTTGCGAAGAAGCCAGCAATGGTCTTGGGGTCACCAGAACAATGAACGCCGAACTTGATGGTGGAAGGATATCGATCTGATTTCTTCTTATAGTTAATGAATTGCCAAAAGCGCTTTGGGTCAGCGATTATTTCTGACTGCATACTAGTGATGTAATCATCATAGAGTTCATGAGACATGGTCGAAAATGCATTGTAAACGTTCACATAATTTGAGTAATTCGAGTCCAATCCAGTCTTTATGAATTTTTTCCAGTTTTTGTTTCTTTGATTGCGCAGTGATCGCAATTCTCTATTGTACCAGGGTGGAACTACTAGTTTGTGTCTTCGTACAGTATAAGAAATGGACTGTTGAAAGCATTCAACCATCGCGGCATAAAAATTGAGAGTTTTAGCTTCCAGGTTGTAATTATTATCGAGAATAAAGTTAAAATCGACTTTAGCTAATAATTCATTAAGCTACTTAAAATCGGCCTTATGGAAATTAAAAGTGTTTAAAGTCTCGTAATTAATGTTAGCTCTACATAGTTCGCTGGAAAATGAAATTAAAAGAGGCGGATGATACAAATCAATTGTACTAAGAACCAGATTTGTTTCTAAGACGCTGCAATCATTTGTGCCGGAAGAGAAAACTAAGTCAAGTTGCCTGTTTAGATTATTCTTGACGTTACTGATCTGCATCAAGCCCGAATTAGAAAAATTATCAGTAATCAAAATCTCATTTGCAGATCGTGCATTTTCAGCAACGTAATGGGTGTTGTCCTCGGAGGTCATCTGAAATAGCAGTGTTATCAAAAAGGAAATCGACAGCATCAACGAGCAGCTGGTAGATATCCGCGTGGCTATTAGGGCGTATATAGCAACACAGGATATAAATGTGTTTATTCATACAACCCGTGTTGATTTTAACACACATCAGCTCAATATTGTCGGTATTAGGGATTATAACCACTGAGCAATCAAACTTAACATGCACCGCAATAAGAACGCCTCTACCATTTAGTACACCATCAGAAACCGAACTATCTTTGCGGAAAATGTTATAATCTGACGTGAAGTATTGGTTACTGTTAAAGTCATTAGTTAAATTTGTTTCAGTGAGTGCGAAAATGTCATAAAAAATTGCTTGAGTTTGCAAAAATACTTCACGGGATTTTTTCGTAGTCCCCTTACATTCTGGTAATAAGAAGACCAATAATTCAGTTTTTTTGGTTTGCATTGGTATTACTGTTATTAGCACGGAGATCGAGAAATTCCTGCAGGTACGTTGATTCAGGCCAGGATGCTGGGGACATTACATGCATGCAGCCTTAGTATCAAATTTCAATTTTTCTAGTCTTTTTGGTGTTTTTTATTTTGTTGTATTCATCTTTTGAATAAAGAAACCATTTTTTTATTATGTGGACTCTATCTGTGGAAATTTTAATGCAATTTTAACAAAACACTTAATAAAAAATGAGTGACTTACCTAGTACATATTAGAGTCATTAAATCATTCGACAGCTGGGTTATCGTCCCGACCGTACCATGTAAAAAGACTAGCTGTTTCCACAGATAAAATTACTTTTAAGCATCTTTTGATAAACTTACCAATTAGTGGAATCCCCAATAGTGGCGTTGTTGAATAAATTCATCTGTAATACAAAATTGAATTTGTTATTGAAAGATGGAACATAATTATTTGCATATATGCAACTACATTATAATCAATTTTTACCAATATCTTTTCCTTTTGTTAATCAGCTTTTATTTCTTGTTCAAGTTTTTGAACTCGTCTGCAGATGTTACTGGGATACTCAGCAATAAAGATTGTGATGCCGTTCCTCATATAATTGGCATTTTTAAGTCGTTTCTTTCAACTCTTGTCGAAGCAACTTAACTTCCCTTAAGAGAACTCTTATCATTTTACTATGTTCTTCCAGAGTTCTTATTACGTTTGATAACGTTGGTGGAATTGAATTAATTGGTGTATTTACTTCGAGAATTTTGATTGAATCCTGATTTTCTCTATAGGAAAGTCGAATAAATTCGGTTGTTTACTACATTTTTGAGCTTTAGTATTTTGTCTTCTTTGATTTGTCTTCCACAGTTATTTGAAATTTGTCGGTTTGTTTTAATTGAATTATTATTTGCTGTAAGGGCTATGACCCTTTCTTAATCACTTTTTTGGGTTGCACAATATTCGAATTGCACAAACAAGCAGTAAAATGTGGTTATAATAATCCGGGCCAATTCATCCTTAAGTGCTACAAATCCCGTATACATTAAAAAGGACCTGAATTCAGTTGCCTTCCAGAGTTCTAGGTCTAAGAGCGTTCTGGGATTTTGAGCAAACTGCCAAGGTGTACGTAAACAATTTTGTTTTAAATTTTCGTTGATAGCCTCTATAGCATTTTGCTTTTGAGAAAAATGTTTGCGTCTAATTTTTATTAACAAATTCAACATTTGCTGCATTACTCTTAACAGTGCACAATGCATATAGTCGATGGGAAAGCTTGATGATACACATCATATGTCTATAGAGTCTAACAACAAATTCGTTTCCACGTGATATTATTTTTGTAATTTTTGTTTAAAGCTCCGATCGGTGCGGGGAATATGATCCGTTCCAGGAAAACAAGCTCGATGGTCTCTATAAATACCCTTTATTTCACATTTGGTACAACTGTAGTACCCCTAATGAGATTTAACCTCTGTTTGGGAAAATATGAAACATTTAAAATATAAATACATTTTTATAATACTTTATACATAAATCGTTTGAATAAATGGTTTACTACCCCTATAAATGGTTTTAAGAAACTATTCGGGCAAGACGGTTTCTTTTGTCCATGAAATACGCCGATTTTAATACTTTTTTTATAAGGGGGAACATTGCCTAGAATTGGCCATAATTGCTTGTTAGAGGTTCTTGTTATCGGCACTCTGTCTATTCCTATATCGAGTTTTCTATGCACCATTTGGCTAAATCTGTTGAAAGTCGTTTTCAAAGGGCGGGTACATCAGTTGATTCAAAATCAATTTCACTCTGATTTGAAGAGTAAGACGAATTTAGCTGTACACCGTGCGTTTCTTCGAGGAAATAATTACGTTCCGTAGAAGTATTCCAGGCACTTTGGACATTACAATCTGGTCTTAATAAAAAAGTAAAATAAAACACCCACAGATGTTACTCTAATCCTGTCCCAGCCGTTGCCCTCGACCCCACGGATTTGGTTCGGCCCGCGGAGGCCGATTAACCGGAACTTGTGTTGTCTGAACGTATTCTTTTAATGTTTCTTTGAATTTTATAATAAATTCACTTACTCATTTCAAGAATACGATTATGAGAGCTGCACTTGCTTTTACTTTATTTATTACACTTAAATTATTTAAAATTTTAATAAAAAAAATAACTTACAAATAATATATGTATAGCTTTATATATATAGCAATATATATGTATAGCAATTTACGTACACTGACGCACACTTTTATGTACACTAAATGATAAAACGCAACTTAAATTTTTTTAAATTCACAAAATAAATTTAAAAAATGGAGTCTAGAAATGGCGTGGACTTAAAATCACAGAATGTAAACACAAAATGAATATATAATTATATTGTAATTTGATTTGTCACATATAGCAGAAAAATGTATCATTAATGTGCCGAAAATATATCGATTTTTTCGAATCGGTTTTTTGTTTACAAGACAGAGATGAATTGAGGCCGGATGCATACTTTTATTACTTCGTTCATTCATTCATTTATTCATGCCTGTTACTAAATTCACCGCCTTATGAATTCCACTCATACACCATTGCAACTACAGCTACATTGAAAGATTTCCTGCAAAATATCTGAAGTCCCAAATAATTCAAGTTTCTTCCGTGCAATTCCGGGCTATATTACTATAGTAATTTATAATAAACAAATAGTGAAAATTGAGTCTAAATAAACAACACAACTTTTTAGTAGAACTACAGAAAAATTTATTATGGAACCCACCCAAAAAACTTTATTGACATTAAACTGACATGTTTCAATTTAATTGTACGTAGATTTGTTTCTTTATATCGGTATAATGCAATTAAAACTCCATCAAGTCAAAAAATGATTTAAGCTGTCGAAGAATATTTCAATATTGACGTTTTTGTCGATTTAGAACATGTTCTAAAAAGGATAATCTTTTATAACGAAAAAGAATTCAAATTAGTGTAATGAAATTATTCAGTGCGGGAAAACGAAAATCGAGATTAAAAATAATTCCAATCCATTTCATTCTTTCTCGAAGATAATCCATATTATTGATTCAATTTGTGTCGCCGTCTCCATTGGTTTGTCCGTTGATAGTGTTGCGGTTCTCTCCTCTAGATAACAAGATTTCAATCTATCTATGAAAATTGTTCAGTGTTTACCTCGGATTTTTAACGAGAACCATTTTTCAGATCAATTAGTGACTATGGGCCTTCGTATGGTGGCTGCAGTGGCCTCTTAAATGCATATGTGCGTGTAAATACATGTGAATGTGTGTTAAATTTTTTAGAAACGAATCTATTTTGTCTTTTCGATGTCTAAATGGTGCAGTTGGTGGCGCATTGGTCCACTTTTTTTGCTTCGATTCGCTAGGAACTGAATCTGTTCACCGAAAACGAGTTTCACGGATATGCTTTTAAATATTCGCGATATGTTATGCTAAGACCCAGCAGTACTGACTGCAAAATACTGGTAGATTGGTTGTCTTGGTGCCATATAATGGCGGCTCTAAGTGTGCGGTGCCATCTCTCAATGAATCCGTTGCATTTGGTATTATAGCTGGTTGTACTTCTGCGTTCAACACCTAATATTTTTGCGCTCCCTCATCTGGCACAATGACAGTTAAACGCTACTGCGTTTTTGTGCTCTCTGCGTAAAGTGTAATTCGCTGAATTTTCTTGTGACAGAATTTCCCAGTTTGCTTGAAGTATGACGATTAACTTTGGTGTTTCGGCGTGCCAGTCAACATTTGGACATTTTTTAACATCATTTTTGATGTTGGTCCAAATAAATTATTCCGACATGGTTTTTACGGAGGTTTGAATGCCTAGACATTATAGGTTAAGAACAGATTCAAATGCCGACCTGTGGAAATTCAACGGTATATAAGGTTGCTTTTCCGCGACTATACATTTTCCGTTCCAGATATATGGTGGTAAACTGGCCAATGTAGTTCTTCAGCTCCCAGAACAGATGTATTGGTGCTTTATCTGAGTCTTGGAAAAACACGTAGATCAGTGGTTTATGACCGGCGACTAATGTTCATTTATTTCATTTGATTGCGGAATAATCGGCAAGTGCTATATTTGCCGTGTTTCTTGACGGTCATTGATCGGGATCACTTCAAATTTTATATGGAAAACAAAATCCAAATTTTGTTTTAGATCACAAATTTTGATTTTAAATCTAGCAAGCGCCTTTGTGTTGTCTCAATAAACATGAACTGAACTGGATCAGATCAAGCGTCAAGAAACACAGCTATATTGTTGTTGTGTTTCCGTTAGATCCAATGAGTAACATCATAGCAGTTACCACAAACGTTGTCGATTTTTGTTGGATGACTGCTGTAATGGCTTTGTCAGATGCGTCCACCGTGGTGAACGGGCGTGTCAACACAACTACTTCACTCTTCACTATTTTTGGAGAGTTCGAATGCATTGATAGCTTCATCTATCCAATCGATGGTTGGGCCGAGGACTTTTAAACGGTGTAAATACCCTTTGTATCCTCTTAATTCAATTTATTTTTGACTATACCTAATTTCTCTGTGAATAAACGTCTAGTTATCCATGCAATTGGGGAGCCACAAGTTGTCATATGATGTATTACGTGAAGTGTTGCAATTGCAGTTCCTATGACGTCAAATGTATACGTATATATGTCTCTTTGAACTCCTCTAAACTCTTTTAGTAATAGCACTGCTCTAGAATCTGTAGTACTAGCGTAATCATCTGTAATTTTGAAACTTCTGATGCTGACTCAATTCTTTTGAACTGCGGTTCTGTGTATCGAGAAACAAACCTACGTTTTTGCATAAATCTGCCGACAGACGAATCGACAACGTGACATCTGCCAAATTGATTGTCTATGCGAAATGCTTTCTAAGGGCGAGATCTTAATTTATTCGCTCTAAACCAAAAGTTCTGACTGTTGATCCATGGGATGCAAAAAGATCGAGACTAACGCCGATGTTCTTTTTCTCTTTGCCATTAGCAGGAATTACGGAGATATGAGCGCCGATGTCAATTAAAAAATTGGTTTTTGATGTTTGATTTAAAATTTGGTAACGATAATTTGATAGTTTGCCCTCATAAGTCGCCGCTTGTGTGTTTTTTAATGTTTTGCTTTGTGCGTCTAAATATCAATCCACTTGTTTAGAACCTCTTTAAGTAGCAAATTGTCTGCTGGATGATTTACTGCGTGTGAGCGTTTATCACCAGAGACATTTTTTGATCTACCATGTTCCTTATCCTCAATAAGACGGTCAATCTCGTTTAGTTGAAACAGGATAAAGGGTTCGATGTGACTCTCAGGCTGGTTGGACAATAGTGAAATTACACGAGGTTGCACTGGAATAGCTGTGATGATTAACAGCTAAGAAGGTGATTGTAGCAAATGGGTTCCATATTGATTTTGTTGAGAATGAACTGTGACTGGCTAATGCGAATCCAAACCCAGGGATCCTGTAACACCAACGGAGTGAGCTTTAAGATTGGCAACGGCTGGTTCAATATCCCGTCTGAGCTAAGGGTTTGTACCCGATGATGACTCTGCCTATCTTTGGGTTGAGCCATGATTACAGAATCATCTATCGTGATGGAAGTATGGATCATCACGTGCGACGTTGGTGATGTGATCATCTGACGGCAGCGGTTATACACCACTTGTGTGCAAATTTAGAACATTAGACAATTATGATTGTGAGCATTAACGCGGCTGGCTGTCAGCAATATTGTGTGGTATACACTAGGCGGTTCATTGTTATACTAAGAGGAGTGATTGTTAAAAATTTTAAAGTAACGGCTTGATGGTAGAATCGATTGGAATTATACTTGATGTATCCCTACATCAAGTCGGGATCACCACTATTCCTTTTACTTGAACCTAGCGTAAATTCTATACTGGCAAACGGCAGTGGTGGTCATGTAATGGTATTCTTATCTGATTCCAACATAGAAAGAAATGTAAGCAATATTTAAAAACTATTTATTTGAAAATATTTTTAAAACATAATTATTTTCATGGTTTAATTAGGTTTAAGGGCCCTTATACAGTGCGCAAAATACGGATTACGATCTAGATTGGTGCACTAATCCCCTATTTTATTTTATGGCGCAAGTTACATTTATACCGAAGTAAATCTCTGAATTATTAATTGTAGTAACTTTTACTTAATACATAATATACACCTATGCCTCGGTTTAAAAAAATAAATGAAATTTTACGTTTTTATTTGTTATTTTTTCTATTTTTTCTATATATTTTACGCTAAAATAAATAAATTTTATTGTATTTTTTCGATATATGTACACGGTTTTTCATACCAAAATCTCACTTTCGATTTACACGGTATTCTACAGAACCAATCTACCATGTATATCGGGGGATGGGTGTAATTGAGGAAATTTATTTTTATACTTGTTAATTTTTGCATAATATGTATTGGTATTGCTATTTTTATTATTGTACCGTACCATACAAATAAATTAGCACTCGTAAATTAGTAAGCAAAAATAACCGCGTGTGTATATTTGCTTGTTGATGGGGTGGAAATCAACTATACGCTGTTACACTCTTTGAAGGTTTCTGTGAGAGTAAGTAGTTGGCCCTCCGCCCAACCCACTTTTTGCGAGTGTGGGTCACTTACTGGTGATAGATTTTACGGCATCCAGTCATAGGTTTATATAGCTAGTCGCTGCTACAAGATAAACGCCCGCTTCAGCAGCCCCTAACTACAGATCAGACCTTGATTTGGTATTGGTTTGCGGCGCCAATAGATGGCCGTGACATCTAATGCCACACGAACACACAAAAGAAATTAGAAACCTTTGTGTTTTCATTCAAACGTCAGTAAAAAATTTTAGTTTGCAAAAAACGCAAATTGCAGTCAAAATCGCAATTTCATTGTAAATTTTAATTAATTATTTATTATATTTTGAAGTTAAGTCAAATTTAAAAATACGACGGCATCATGAAACACTACGACGATCGAAAATGGGTATTAAGTTTTCCATTGGGTGCACTACTCATAATCATAATGCAATTGTTGTTTTATCTGCAAATGTTCTCGTTGTTGCCCAAATTTGTTTACATCGCCTGCGATGTTTTTGACATTAACCATTCCGAGGTTGATTTATTCCTAAACTCGGTAGTAATGTTATCTTTATTTGCACCAATTATTGTCTCAGTGTTCGTCGAATCGGAGGGTATTGGAAAATATAGAATGGCCTGTATACTGGGAGTACTTTACTATTTTGGTGTAACGTTTATTCTAATCGTACTAATTTTAGAACAATATAGACATTTCAATGAACGTCTCATAATATTTGTTCTTTCAATTGGAATGGTAACAACAATGATGACAAGTATGGCATACGCTATAGTGATGGATACGCTTGGAGCAGAACAAATGAAAATGCCGGACGAGGAAAAAGTTTTTATGGAATACTTTGGAGTTTTGTATTCGAGCCGTGCTATTGCAATTATAGTAAGCATTGTATTGGGCGACAATCCAAATGTGTCGTTGATGCAAATTATGGGAATGATATACTCGTTAATGACAATCATTCTGGTTCTTTTAGTCTCATCGAAACACATATTTATTAAACGGATCAACGATGGTAACTACCTAATAGAACTATTTGAGGAGTTATTGCAATTTTGTGTGACATGCAAAGTTAAACGCGCTGAAGATGTCGATTATTCGAAGCGGGCGTCATTGGCCCAAAATGAAAAAGAAGCCCGGATATTACAACGCTATCGTGAAGAGAAAACTATTGAACATTATTTAAGGCTCTTGATACCTATATTCATATATCTTCTGTTAAATTCTGTCTACTCGTATATTGTACATAGACAAGGTGATAAAATGAACCGAACACTAAGCAAATCACATATGATATACTTCGATCGGCGTACAATGAAAACGATTGAACCAGCTTTAAAATTATCGCTTAGTTACCTGAATCGTTCCATTTTATATCCATTTTTTGCACAACGGGGGGTAAATTCAGGATTACGACGTCTGATGCTTGCATTGGTTGTGCAATGTGTCGCATTTCACGTGGCCCTTATTCTACAGTTGGTACTCGACATAATAAAATTTCAACTATCGATATTATATCAATTGCCCCAATATTTTATCTTCTCGTGGAGTGATTCAATATTTTACGTTGGCGCCATGATACATGCATACATGCAAGCTCCGATAACAATGCGTACATTTTCAATTTCACTGTACTTGATACTGATACCATTATCAAAAGCATTGATTGATTATTTTGAATTTTTGGAGGATAAATTTTTCTATGTACATGATCAAACGCTCCCGTTTGCCATAATTACCCTGATCTCAGTTTGGAATATGTATTTAATGATGAAAACACTGAAGACATATACGTTTGAAGTATTTCACGACGTGGAGTATACCAATTATTGAACATCTAAGTGCGTAACATATCAAGACTAAAAACTGATTTTTATGTTATTTATGTCAACGTGAGAAAATAATTAAATTAAATTATAAATTATAATTAACCGAAGTATGTTTCCTTTGTGTTCTTTGAATATAATTTGTTAGTGTTTATTTTTCTAACTGAAATACAATTTTTAATGATTTTGTATTATTGGCTGCAAAAAGAAAATAAAGTAAATACGAGAGAACCAAAACACTTTGGTGCGCCGAAAATCAATTTATGGGCTCAAGCTTTTTTATTTTTTATTTCTAAGTCTATATAAATACAAGTTCTCTAGTCCAAAACAAATCAGTAGGCTGAAGCTTTTTTATTTAGGCATTAAGCAAAATTTCAAGCCCCATCTTCGCTGTTTAAATTTTTAGCCTTAGGCTCAAATTTGGGCTTTTTTACACATAGGTTAGATTTTAGTGGTTGCTATCGCACACTAAGGCCAATTTTGGCCCATTGTGATACCATTCATTCACGCCACATCATTAATCCATTCACCTACTCACACAACTACAGTATACCGCCTAGCTCCATGTCAACCTGTACATTGACGTGGATGTTGGGTTGGCGCTGAATTCTGCACTCCATCAGAGAGTCTTAGTTGTATTTATTAACATCACCGACCGTGATCGATGGCGAAAATTTGATTTGCATTTAGCCTCTGATGGGATTCGAACCCAGTACCTCGTACCGAATCTTTAACTACTACGCACCACTTGTCCGATTTTACACATAACAACAGAATTGGCATCGTTACAGACAACTCGGTATACCCGATAATTAGTAACACAAAGACAACACATTACTAATCTACTAGAGGAAGGATAAAAGTTTAATTATTTTAATGGATAATGATGGGGTCTTCAACAATTGCTTCTTTAAATCAGCACTAAGAAAAAACATTATTATTTCACAATATGTTCCGGCGTCTTAAATAATATATACATTTATTAATTTAATCCTCCTGCAACTGCAACTCCATAACTTACAATGGAATCCCCTGAAACCATAGTTATTTGAATTATATTAAAAATTACTCTAAACTCAAGTATAGTATTTAACCCTTGAATTGCACAACCATGAAATAGCGAAAAAAAAATCTTTCAAAAAGTTACAAAAAAATGTGAGCCTATATACGGCTTTAATAAATGGAACCATGGCCGTTTCCTAACTGATAATCTTCCAGTTTAGTTTGTAGCGCTGGGTTAAGATTCTAATTAACTTAGGTCAACATGTATTGGGATTTTAACGTGTGTATTTGTTGAAGTTTGACAATTTGACCATTCGGAATCGAACTTGGACATATCCCAATCAATCATTGTCAAATCACGTATGCAGACTTGGGTGGGGATTTAAAAATAGATTTTAGAGAAGTTCTGGAATTCGGCCGTGCTAGGCAACTTCTTAACTAATTATATGTTCTAACTTGGTATGTTGAGCTGAACCGTTATTCCAACATAAATCTTGGATGCAGTTCTGGATGCAGATTTTTCAACAAAATAAATTTGAAAATAATCGGGCAAAGAATTATATAATTCCTTATAATCTCTATAAATTCCAACTAAAATTATTTTATGCATTTTCTACAGTCTGACTAGAAACAGACTACGTGGCAATTCCACACATCTCAATCAATCAAAAAAGATCAAGGTTTACGTGAGGTGACTTGAGCAAGTCGTTGAGTAGGATTTATAACTCAAATCAATTGATATTCGTGTCTGTCGTTCTCATGCAATTGCGAATCTGTTTCGAGAAATATTATTGGCCATGAAAATTCTTTCATAGAAAATAGCGCCAGCAGTAAGCAAATTAAAAAATAGTCAACATTAAAAGGCCGTGGGATATCACAGGGACATCAAAGATTTACTTGTCGTTACAAACGAAAATAAAAATTAAAACATTCTTTCACTTTGCCATGCCGTAACACATATGAGGTCTCACCCCTTTAAACCAGCCTACAAAAAAATATGTTTTATTTATAATACATATTTGAAATTGGAAATTACATAAGTACAAATTTTCACCGTGCATTATTAGTAATTAGAGAAAAAATTAATTTAATCAAATAAATTATAAACCTATTAAAAGCAGATTATAAATAATAATAACACCTATCTATGTATGTACAATACACATATTATATACTTACAACCACACTAACACAGACAAAAGTGAAATAGTAAAATTCTGTAGTTTTTTTTTATTCATATTTTTTAAGTTTGATTTTATTTATTGTTGGCATAAAATCAATATTGTCGCCCTCTGTAACACAGTGGGTAGAAGGCTTGCTGTGTGTATAGAGGGTCTCGGGTTCGATTCCCGGTGGTAACAAAAGTTACGACTGGATACACATAAAATATAATATAATAATATTGATAAATACAATTGTCTGGTCATATACAGCTATAAGTGCTAGTCGACCTAAGCAAATGAAATAAAAAAAAAAAAAAAAAAAAAACAATATTTTTACACATACCTACATATAAATTTATTGCATACCGGATTCATATGAGACTGTGTGCACGACGATTTGCACCTGAAAACACTCTTATGTGACACACAGTGTGGATTGCACCTATGGAAATTATTGCGATATAATTCAAAAGTGAACGAAACTCAATTTAAAATATTTTGTGTAAGTGTGTATGTAAAATAACATTGCATATGTTGTGTATGTGTAACGTTAAAATGGATTAGGGAGGGTCCTAATTTCCAATAAAACAACACTAATATAATTTAAATCTTTTCAAATTTGTTTTTATTTCAAACACGATAAAATTATGTCACATTTCATACAATTTCCTCCAGGCCGAATCAGTGCCCCTAGAATAATTTTATGTAATTTTATGTCGACAGTTCCAATTTTTGACTATAGATATCAGTTTATTTATTTTTGATTTTGTGGAACATCATTCGTGGTAAAGAAAGCAGTAAATTTCAAATAAATAACAATTAAAAATTATAGTTCGAAACTTTGTTAACAAATAATTTATTATTTTATTGCAAAAATATTTATTTAACATTTCATTAAACAACTATGCCTGCACTATGATTCCTCCATCCGTCTCGATCTATCGCTCTCGTCCACCAGTTTCAACATCCTAATACACGTAGATCTTGTTCAACGTCTTGACGTCAGCGCAGTCGGGGTCGTTCTCTACGACGCACACCGGCTGGTTTTTGATGAAACACTTTATTGGTCATCCGTTATTGTGGGGACCTTGTAACGTGGTCGAGCATTCTAACTCGATTGGATTTGATGAATCTGATAATGTCGCAACCTCCAAGAAGTTGGTTTATCTCGGTGGTTCATACGAATCCGATATTCGTTGTTCGCGACTTTAATTGGATCAAAGGTTGAACGAATGGCCTTCCTTTTGAAGGTAGATAACAATCTACAATCGTTGGAGGTCATGGTCCAGCTCTCGCTTCTGAAAGACAGCACAGATTTTAGAAGTGCTTTCTAACACAGTGTGTGATTGTATGGCACTATTTGCTTATGGCACTCTTTTTGAATTCCAGGTAATGTAATAAAAAAAACGGGGTGGCTCAAAACGCAAGACTGCGATATATAATTATGCTAGCCTAACTCCACCAGAAACACAAATTTCAATTTTGAATTTATGTATTATTTCTATCGTTAACGAAAACCAACTATTAAACTGAAAGATAAGCCCCTTGAGGAGTAGAGTTTTGAAGTGTGTAACACTGGAAAATATTTGACAAAGTGACCAATAAATTTAAATGTGTTTATAACCCATTCTATAAAAATCCATCAAAATATCTTTATTACATCTCACTTTGTTTTTATACATTTTTATAGTATATCGTAAATTAATTATGTACCTGACAAAAAACTCATTTATTTTATGACATCTTACAATCTTGATAAAAAGCACTACCGAACCAAAACAAATTCCTAATTATTTTTTAAGGTCCATTGATGCGGATATAAAAATCGATTTGGACCGGCCACAAAATAATTTTACCAATTTTAAAGCTGATGATAGACGATCATAAATTATTATCGGATTAATAATTAAAATTAAGTGTGGATTTTTTAAATTATGCTATACGATATTTTTACGAGGAGAGTTTATTGAAATCGGATTACAGATTGTATACGCCAAAAATGAGAGCAGTGCGGTTTAAAATAATTAATTACTCCAGACAGCTTGTCACGATTCAATGTCTATGTGTGTATTAAGAAGGTTCACTATATAGACAGATTATAAAAATGTTTAAATAAAGTCATGCAGCTCATGCTGATCTTATTTTGCCAAGACGTCTTGTTCTATTCGCAAAATAAAAATACGCTTATTCTCACCATATGAGGTCGACAGGACAAAATGTAATATTAACAGGTTAAGTTTTGCAATGTCTTTCTTACTAGTTTACATTAAATGGCGAGCAATTAAAATTGTTATATCAACATACCGTTCCGGGTTGGTTCGCATCTCTGTGAAAACCGCTTGGAGTTATTTTTAAAGAAAACTCCAAAATTAAATATTTAATTGACTCAAATTTATGAGGTGTTAACAAGCAAAACGGTTAACCGATTAGTTTAATCACCTCAATTGCGAAACACTGAATATCAGATTTCAAGGTAGTTTATTTTTGGAGCAACGTGTTCAATTCCATTTTAATTCACACATGGTATATGAAGATATCCGAGTGATTGATTGGCATAATTGAAATATTTATGTGCAGGACAGATTCATCTATACAAAGTTATGATATTTTTTTGCAATGTATATTTAACCCAATATACATAAATATGCGAAGTCATGATGTATTGGCATTTGTAGTCGCGCATCATATAAATTTTGAACATGTTAAATTGTTTTCGCCAGACGTACGATATCAAATAACACGATTTGTAAATGACTGTATAATGAATGAGATACGTAACAAAGATTGCATGTAGTAAAAATATATTTTTAGTTCAATGTACTTTACTTTATCTTATCTCTGAAACGCATGGAGATGAGTTGGATAAAATATTAGTAAAATCGCGAATTTACGCTTATTGTTTGTATGTATAGATATATTTTAATTTTTACTCTAGCTGGTAAGTATCCTTAATAAAATTAAGGGATCGGTATTTGGTATGGTACCTTAAATATTTACAAGGTGGGTCACTGCGTACCCTTTGATGAGGCCGCTATATTTGTGAAGGATGACTTCATCCAATGTTTCTGCTCTTGTAACGCTGATCTGCTCTATGTTACAGCTGATGGTTTAGTTGGGAACAAAGGAAAATTTTGTATTAATAGTTTGTGTCGCTCTCTCTCTCTCTCTCTTTAGTGGTCTGCTACAAAACCAACATTCTTGAGAGTCACGCTGAATTTTTTTTCAAGTTCTATAAAGGGTAACCTCATATTTACGTTTGTATTAATATTCGAATTGGCTTTAGAATTTATTTTATTCTGCGTAGCACCTCTAATTATTTTTAACAATAATCAATCGGGAAGAATTAATAAATCAGTATTAATTAGATTACGTGATTTTTATCCTCGCCAAAAATATCCTGCCGAGTCGACTATTCGACGTTAAGTGGCCAAATTCCAGTCAGCCGTATGTTACCGAAACACAAGGTCAGCTGAAAACATCGCTGCTGTGCGTGACAATGTACGGGAAAATCCGAGGGACGTTCTGCACGAGCGATTTGAGAGCATGCACAATCATGCTATTTAACGTCTCTAGAAATCTTCTTTTTCTTGAAAGTCTTGTTAGACCGCAGGTCTATGCAAATAAACCACAAACAATTGATGCCCTCAAAGTCAACATAACGAACGCGCCATCCAGTAAATTCAGCCAGAGTTATGCGAGAAAGTAATCGAAAATTGGAGCGACGCGGTGGATATTTGAACGACGTTATATTCCATACTTTATGCCATAAAATATTCTTTCAAATATAAAAAATTGAGTAGATATCTCACACACAACTTGTTTAATTTACAGTTAAAATCGAGCGTTCATCGGAAATAAAAAGCATCTTACTCGCTCCGAACTCAAAACCAATCAGATTTCGTGAATTGTTGTATGCCCCGCCTACTAGCTCCATACTTGGAACTTGTTGTTGTCTTAATGCATTTTTTCAGATACCATGGTATTTTTTCCAGCCGCCGCCCCGGTGGCAAAATGGTCAGCATGCTTGCTCCAGCGAGCGAAGGTGCCGGGTTCCATTGTCGGTGGTGAAAAAATTTCATGGCTGGTTTAGGATCAATGAATTAATCACTCATTATCCGAAATGAAAATATGATTATGAAACCTCATTTGAGGCGGCCAAATCTCTAGATGGGGTATTGTGCCAGAGAGAGAGAGAGAGAGGGAGAGAAAAAAATGGTATTTTTTCCGAACTAACTCCCGAGGTCATGTACGCAGTCTGATCCTTTATTTTTTGTTGTGTTTGTACAAAATGTTTCGTACAGGGTATGGTTTCAGGGATAAATGATCAAAGCTTGATCTTCATTACAACAAAACAACGATTTAGTAGTTTACTGTATAGTATAAAACGAAATAAAGTAGATAATCAAAATGAGTTCCGCGAATCTGTTGCTGCGTGTATGGCGCAAGAGATAATTGTGTTTAGCTTATCGCAACAAAATGCTATAAATACAGTATATTTATACATTGTAAAATTAGTTTCACAATAAACATGACTTCGAAATTAAATTACTTGCATAAGGCTGCCATTACCGGTAACATTGAAGAAACCGAGAAAGGTATTATAAATGGGATTAGTGTTTACAGTCCAACGGAATCTCTTGAAACTGCTTTACAACTCGCCTTGATGGGTCAACACATCGAAATTGCCAATATTTTGTGGGCAATATATGAGAACGACTTAAAATTTGTGCACGAATCAATTAAAGGCTGCAAAACATTGTTGATAACAAATCCTATAGTGATAGGGTGTGGCACCCTAAATAATTCAAAAATCGAACAACTGTACATTGAATATACAAATTGTGAAAGTTCGGGTGATATTTATCAAACTAACTGTGTTGTGGTATTATTGAAAACTGATAATTTTACACCAAATCGGGTGTTGTGTTTATCGCCAAAAACGAAATATGGACAAAGGCTAACCGTGCAAATGATAAATTGTTTATTTTCCAATGGATTTCTCGATTTAAATCAGGTGTCCAAGTCAGGAATTTCATTGGCGCATGCTGCTGCTGCTGCAGGTATGACAACTATTTTTAACACTCTATTAGATTATGGAGCCCAGAGTAAAAGTATCGAGATAGCATTGCACGCCATCCAATACGGACAAGTTGAATTTTTAGATCAACTCTATCAGCGTTTCCCAACCGACATGTACGAGTTTTTTCAAAACTATTGCTTTAAAATTCTGCACAGCGATGTATGGGAGGTTGTCAAATATTTTGCCAAAAAAATAATTGCGGATAAACAAATGTCATGGAAGCAGTTTATTAATTTTCGGATACCATCTACCAGCACTACCTTATTTTCTTTCGCAATTCAAAACAACCTTATGGAAATTGCGGAAAATTTATTAAACTACGATCCTAATTTCAACGCTGAAGATAAACATGGCCGAACTCCATTTTACTATTTACAGTGGAATACCAATAATTTTGACAAGTATCACAATTTTATTATTAAGGTAATTGAAATGGATCCGGAACAATTGGGTGTGAGGGACGAGGAAATGTCTACAATCCTTCATAAAATAATAATTTCAATATCGGCAGATGAATTAATTCAAATCTACGAGGAATATCCAAAAGCAAAATATATTTTTTTCAAAGTCCAATCTATTGCATTGAAGTGTATCGAGACGATGATCTTACGAAAACATTTCGACACGATTAAATTTTTGATTGATAGTTCCCGTGAGCACATTGATTATGACCTAATGTACTCAATATTGAATAAATTGGTGATGAGTGACAATGTTGAGCTATTTCGGTATGTAATGTCTATGGAAAATTTCGATTTTTCTTCGTTAGAATCAATACAAGGTACTAATCCAATGTTGGAAGCGCTTAAATATCGTAATTTGGAGGCATTCAATTTAATGTTAGTAAAAGTAAACAAAGATCGATTAAAAACGATAACAGACACGAAGTACGGTAGTGCCTATAATTTATTATTTTATTGTATTATATACAGCAGCCCAGTGTTTAACAACAATTTAAGCTGGGTACCTGGGTACACTGATATAATGAAAAATATTAATGAGAAACCACCTTCATCAGAATTCAATGACATATTCGATCTACTGATTAGAAATAGTGTATCGTACAAAGAAACATGTATGACATATAATTTGCTTCACGTTTCGGTGATGGCTAATAATTTACATGCAGTGAACAAACTGTTACAACTAAAGATTAGAATAGATGAAAGTGATGCCTCTCCCGATAAAAGATTACCCATCGACTTTGCACAAAATCTTGAGATGTTTGAGTTAGTTAATTCAGCTATGCAGATGTCGTATATTACGGACACTACGTTAAAAAACGGTGTAATTCTGTTACACAGAATTGTATCGGGTGAGCCCACGGACACTGCAATCAACTTAGTAAAATATATTCTGGAAAATCAAGGTTATATAGATGAAACTGATGAATTTGGCGAATCTGCCATATTTTATGCACGCAACGTGGATATGGCAAAAGTTCTTCTAAAATATGAACCAAATCTAAATTTAATAAATTGTCGCAATCAAACTGTAATTGATCATGCTTTCGCAGAGCGTCGATATGATTTAGGATATTTTTTGTTGGAACAAAGCAGTGTTCAGCACCCACTCAAAATGGACGATTTACCATTGCTAAAACCGTTTTTCGATGGTACGATTTCGAATTTTAATAGTATACTAGCAAATTCTATATTTCGTGCATATTTACAAAAAAATTGCAATAAACCGTATAAATTAGGAAATCCACTAATTTTTGATGCCATCCGTTACAACGATGAATTAACCAACGTATTACTGGAATTTCCAAATCTGGATTTATCTGTAATTGATATTTATACACAAAATACACCTTTACATGCCGCCACCCGTTACGGGAAGATAGACGTTGTCGATAGATTAGTCGAACGTGGATTACAAATTGAAGTACGCAACATAGATGGCGATACGCCACTTAATTTATATTGCCGCCATTCAGCAGATATTTGTCTTGATCATATAATTAAGTTTTTAAAGTATGATCCCGAGGTGAATGCTAAAAACGATCGTGAAATATCACCAATTCTATATGCGTCAACGAGAGACACGATAGGTGATGTGATTTGTGAATTACTAAATCGTGGGGCAAATATTATGGATCGGAAGACAGATGGACCAACTTCTTATGAAAATATGGCAGGTCAATTACAACGCCTTTTTCAATTTTTACTATAAAGTTGTTAATGTAAAAAGTATCTTTATAAATAAAATAAATTTGAAATAAATAAGACATTTTTAAAGAGTTTTACATAAAATTGCTCTAAATTTTAAATTTGAGATCAAAGATTTTTTGTAAATACGTTAGCATTAGTTAGCGGATGGACCAACTTTATCATCACCTAGTCTTAAACGTTCAAAATTCGTATTTAATCTCAAGCCTGTCGTAGCTTCTTATTGAAGGCCACTCAAAACATAATTTAACCCTAGTCCAAAAATATTATTGAAACCCCTTAAACGTTTAACGGTTTAGTAACTTAATTACCCCGACAAATTAAACTATCAGTTGAAAAAATCAAAAATTTGTTGACAAAGTATATTAATTTATGAACCATGTACATTTCCAAATATATTTTATTTGCTATAATTGTAATTAATTACGTGCCCATAGTGAAAAACTATTCATAAACTATACGAGTGTCAAAAATAAAATTTGGTTAACTAACAAAAATAAAAAAAACGTTTACGATCTTAATATTCCGATCACAATTCATCATTTATACACAAATAAAATAACTTAATATTCTAATTAACAAACATAAACACTTAAAGGTGTGATTGGATCAGATGTGTTATCGCATTAATATTCATCAAAAACGTAAATCAACTTATCAAGCAACTTTGAATGCCACACCGTGCAACATTATGACAGTGAAACTATTAAGTTTTGTTTATTATATTCCAACGTTGTTTATTAATTAATTGAAAAATTTCATCCATGCTGTACGATTTAATTAAGCAATAATGGCGCGGCTATAATGAGGAAGGTTTATTTATTAATTGGTGTGATCAAACAGTCGTAATTTATATTTCTAGATGTACATATGTAAATTAGTTAGTACGAAATATTACAGTAAATCATTATTGAACAGACAGAAACACAAAATGCGGTTTATTGGGTGCGTACTTGATATATGGGGCTAATTCTTGGATCGAAATTAGATTGTAAATACATTTTAAATGCGAGTACAAATCGAGTGGGGATATTAACATACTTTGGTACACAAACAAGATACCAATCACAGCAGAGATAGAGATCTTTCTTAATCTTATCATGGCTATGTATCTTATAAATAAATAGTGGTACATGTGTTATTTATAAAAGGTGTTAACTTTATTAACATTAGGATACATTCAAATGATTACTGTATGTAGTACATGAGAAGTGTGATTTGTTGAGTTTGGTTTGCCTTGAGTTGGAATTAAAAGTAACTGATTAATTTGTAAAATTTATGAGGTGTTTTCTTGCGTGATGGTAACTTGATATTTGTTACTTTTTAAACAGGAAATGTCAAGAGTATTAAAGTGAAATACTTGCCAATTTTAAGATATATGCTTTTCAGATTTCCTTGATAAGCAACTTAGAAATATAGGTCTAGTAAAAGCATTAGAATATTTTAACATAATATTAATATTTTATTGTGTATTAGCGTAATTTTATATCGGGTTTGGTCTACCAAGGTGCTTTATTCAAACTCCAGTAAATTAAATATTGTGGATTATTTAATGAACATATAAGGACCGGTTGAGCCAAATGCGTATATATAAGTACCATATATAAGATGATTTAAATCAACAAATGCCACCAAAATCCCATTAACATACTCTCTAACCTGACCTTAGTACAATCAATAAACCACTAGATGGTGGATGATTTGGAGCTTCAGAACCAATTTGAGCTTCCTCTGGATCTTTCCCCACATAAGCTGAATTATGATCATTGCGCCTTTATTTTTTTACTGCGGTCATCTGACGAGGAAGTTTGGTCGTCCCAAACAGATTTCAGTAATTATTTTTGATTGAAGATTAATAAGTGAATTGTCAAATGAATTCTAGACAGCCCCCAAGTCAGCTTTGGCTGCGCCACCGACTCCCACAGAAACAAAGAAAAGTGAATGTTTAGCTCATGCGATTGTTTGGATAGGTTGGCTTTTGGAAACCAATTAATTAAACTAAAAATACCCTGAATGTGCAAAAGTGTGTATAAAAGATGGCCCAAAATTATGCAAGATTTGAGTTAAATAGAAAATTAATTAATTTAGTTTCATCCGAAAAAAGAAAAGAGTTTGACAGCTTAGGGTTGGTAAACATGCAACACTACACGACGCGTTTACATTGTTGAACAATATTTCAAAAATAATTAAAGTTTAAATTCTGATCTCATAGAACCCGCATGTGATTGTGGAAAAACAAATGCATCTACAATGTGTCACTGTTTCGTTCGGATTTTGGACTGGAGATGTCATTGAACCATACTTTTTTGAAAATTAGACTGCGGGCAAGCAGTGACTGTTATTGGTGCTCGATATCGAAACATGATAACCGAGTGCCTTCTGCCTAAATTGAATGATATTGAAAGAATCCAATCACTGCATGAGGCATTTCCTGGTCGTATACTCTCTCATTTCGGCGATCAAAATCGGTCCCCTAGATCATGAGATTTAACACCATTGATTTCTTTCTATTGGGTTATTTGAATTCTGTCTATGTTAACAAGCCATTTTGGACACGCTTTATATATTTCATAATGCATTAACAAACATATTTCATATTAACAAACAAACAGGCCCAACCCAATTGAAGGGTCAATTATCATCATTTGTATATCACAATCCATTTCACACTGGGTGATGTGAAGAAATAAATATTTATAAACAAAAACTTTCTTGACAAATTAGTTAAACAATAAATTAAGATAAATTGTCCAACTAAGGCTCTTATTAAAATACTGAAGAATGAACTCCTGTTATTTAATATTAAAGTGATAACATGTTTGAAATGCATTGAACCCGCTATGCCGTCGAGAACCTGTTATCAAAACTTAAGAGATCAAATCTTACGAGATTGCTTGTTTTTTCTTTCAGTCAGTATCGTGTCCGTTCATCTCGCGCTAAAAATTGTGTCACCTATTTTTATTAAATGATTTTGTGAATTTTGGCATCCTAAATATTAGCTTACTATTGCTAGGCAGTCTAAATTGATTTTGAAAAGTAATTTATCTGCAGCATCGAAGTCTAGATTACATTCAAACAAAATTGAATCAGCTATTTCTGAGTTTTTTCTCATTCGCAACTAGTCGTATCATGTCATTACTGTTTTGGGGGCAAGATGGAATAAATAAATTAGCGAACATTTGTTTTCATCTATAAAATAAATTTCACACAAATTTGACCAGTTTGTCTTTAGAGACATGGTTTATCGAATTAAATCCTATTTGAGCGGTATGCCAATTTTACTTCCAGCAACCCTTCATAGCGGTAGTTGTGACTACCAAGGTGCTTTAGCTAGATTTGTCACACTCTGCAATATTTTTCCAAATGAGGCATTTAAATCCCGAAATTATATTTCCAGATTTCAAAATATTGGTTTTAATTGATTTCTTAGCCTGTTAAGTGTAGTTCTAAATGGCAAACTAAGAAAATAAAAGTTATAGGGTTTATATTTTTGAATGTCTTTTCGAATCCTTCGGACTCGGATTCAACGATTCTTTACTCAAATATTATTTTGATTGTGTAGCTTTATCAAAATTCGCACATTTAACAGATATTTTGATTTAGTACGAGAGAAAGAGGAAATACCTGTATGAGTTCGAGTTTCGATTAGTATAGTTAGAGTAATCTATTATTAGCAGCTGGTGCCAAATATTAATGCATGTGTTTTGACTGTGCCATTATAATCATATGGCACGTTATCGAATGCATAAATAGCTGATTGGGAATTGATTCTTGTACAAATCATATTTGACGATGTTAGATCGTCATAATTTTATTTATTCCTGATATTTACAGCCGAGAGAATAGATGTTTATCCACCTTGGTAAAAATTAGGTAAAATATGCGAATGCAAGTACGTAGCAACCACAATGTCGGTGGCATTTCTTATAAAACCAAAGTTATTTAAGCATTATATATTATTTGTTATAAAGGCACTTGCACCCGAAAATTTCATATCGTGTCGTATTCGTAATAATCATAAAATTTTGAATGACTAATAGTGAATTTAAGGCCATTCACACTTATACATATATGTATGCAGACTATAGTGTCATAGTGACTAAAAGTACATTACGCATGACTACAACATCGAATTCAAATACATAACATTTAATCAATTTTAATTAATTTAAAAATGAATGGAAACATAAATCATAAGTATTCTTCAACTGACGATATCAGATGAGATTTTATCAATCGAGTAAACATAAAAATATTTACAGCGCTCTTAATAATTGCAGGTAAATTAATATAAATATACGGTCCAATAATTGTTAATTATTGTCTGCCAATTTCCGTTTTAATTTGGTGACACTTCAGTTCACTGAAAACGCCTATATATAGCAACAGTTTGATAAGGGTTCGCTGTAGAAAACAAGTGTGGTCGAATAATACTCCAAAATATTTGAATTTATCCACTCGTTCTATAGTACAATTGGTTACTTGGAGTACAGGTAAATCACAGTATGTACCTAATATTTTCAAAAGAAGAAAATTCAAAAGTAAAGCTGACAATCTCTGGATTAATTCATCAGTATGAAGTTTTCACTAAACTATGCTAAACGTGTATTTGTGTTGGTGCGTATCAAAATGATACCTGTAATAAAGTGGGAAAAAGTGTAACTTTTAAATTATTAACATTATTTGAAATATTTGGCAGTAAACTTCAAAAAACCGAATGACCATATCATATCATGACCATCAGACAAACTGGATATTGGGGTTAATAAAAGTTCTAAAAAATAACTAGGTATCCGAAGCAGAATAGTAACACACACTAAACGTTGATTTACCTGGGATGAATTATTGAAATCAAATGAGATAATTAAAGAAATCAAAATTCAAACTCGGGTAAAATGAGTGGGAAAATAGACAAATTAGAAAAAATAATACCAAGCTCCAAAGGAAGGGAAGTCTCTCTTATTTAAAATTAGAAATAAATTTAATGAGAATTTTTAGGGCTACAATAGATATCCATAGAGACCTAAACACAACCAAAGGTATACGCGTTATTAATTAGTTCATGTTAGTTAGAAAAATTAGTGAGGACATCCTGATCTAGGGGTGTTGATAGTTTAGAGAATTTTGTGTTATACATAATTAAATATATTAAGAATTCTTGAATCAACTTAGATATCCCTAAAAATCTAAATTCAACCATGCGAACTAATAAGAAGTGGGGACTATTTATTCAATTTTCTATTCAGAAGCACCCAATCCAGGGGTGGAAACAACTTATAGAATTTCGTGTTATGACCAAATTTAATAAAAATTCTTAGAACAACTCAGTTAAGATCTGTAGGAATACCTCAGTTGGCCTAAGAATTTTTATTATATTTGGTAATAATACAAAACCTTATTAACTGTACCGCCGTCCCCTGGATGGGGAGTAACTGAATATATTTTCTAACTGACATGATCTACAACTAACACCCCATATACCTGAGGTTGTGTTAAGATCGTATAACACGTGTTGTCCTCTATATAACACGGGGATTTCCCAAGTTATATTTCTATATTGTGAAATTTATAATGATTTGCACAGTTCATAATCAATTTCGCGTACGTTTGCACAAAATTCGATTTAAACCCCTTTTAACCAGGAAAGTTAAACGTGAATCATTTGTATATAACGCATCATACGGGGTCCTACGAGCGCGTTGTACGAGCATTCTCGTACGACGCGTTTTCGTATAACGCGGGACTAACCTACCGTATTACGGAGGATTATTGTATTTGCTTTCCATTCCCTGAATTAAGGCAAATTTGTAAAGAAAGTTTGATAATTAGCAGTGTAATGTTCGTTTTTTGAAAATTTTAAATATAATTTCGGGTCAAATTAAACTTTTATATAACTAGTCGAAATATAGTAGTTTAATACTATTCGGTCTTACTCAGGTAATATCATTAACCTAAACACAATTAATGAAACTAACAAAAGATTAGTATTTTCTTCACATTCGTGTTTGGCGCGTGAACCGACAAATTTTTTTAGCAGACTGAGGGGGGGGGCGGGGTTCATTTGGATCTTTCATCCCATATAACTGATATCCTAAGTGCCACGGTAACTGAGATATGATATTTTTAAGTTTTTTTTTTTTTAATTTACCTAAAATCTCGCCTTTAAAGTGTTATAACTTTTTTATTTGTAGTCGTAAAGGCACGAAATAACTTTTATTGTTATTAATAAAAAAACAAGTGGTTAATACTTGTTTTTTATTTCGCAAAAAAATTAGATTTTTCAATGTGTTCAAAAAGTTTCAAAAATTATTTGTTCGATTTCGACATGTTAGGTCATCATCAGGAATCTCATATCTTCGATGTTTAAATTTTTAGCCTTAGGCTCAAATTTTTAAATGAATTTAGGTGACATTTTTCATACTTTTACACATTTTTTAGGATTTAGAAGTCCAAAAATCATTTTTTTTAAACCAATTGTATTACAATAAAATCACATTGTAGAATACTATAAAAGTTATTTTGTACGTTTACGATTACAAACAAAAATGTTATGAGCACTTAAAGGCGAGATTCTCGGTAGTATAAATAAAACTTAAAAATATAAGATCTCAGCTACCGTGGCACCTCAGTTAAGACCTCAGTTCTGTGGGACAAAAGCTTCCAAATGACCTCCCAATCTGCCAAAAAAAAAATTTCGGCCCACGCGCCAAACACCATATTTCCTGATCATTATTATTAGATAATAAATTTTATTAGTAATTATCTAATAAAAACTAATTATAATTATGTATAATTGTTAATATCCCACGATATTGTTATAATATGCCATCATACAATCAGATGGTACATTAACGCCATTTATTTTGTTTTGCTTTGTGAACGAAGACATTATATTCGTTACTGCGGCGTTTGTATGGGCAAGGGCTATTTGTGTGGGCATAGAAAGTTCATTGAACGATAAGCATATTCGTTTTCCTGTCAATCTGTGAATTCCTAAATTCCAACGTTCTTCTTAAATTAACCCAAGTATGAGTTAAATAAAAGTTAAAGACAAAAATTGGTCGCCATTTAATGATCATCTATAACGCTTGATTATTTATTATTAGATGATGATTTAGCCAAGAATGAGTAGACAGACAGTCAGTTCAATAAAAAAATGCTACGTATAAACAAAAATATCCATCACGCAATGCTTGATAGACAAAACCAAATTACAAGTAAAGAAACATAATATGTATAAGAAACTTGAAATTAAACCCTGCGCATGATCAAATATCTTTAAAGTATAATTATCAGTTATGAAGGGCTAGAATATTAAAAAAATTAAAAATTTCAACTACAAGAATCTAATAAATTTTATATTCTACTTTGAAATGTTTATTTTTAAAAATTAGCCGTAAAATTACACAAAACGATCATGACACGCTTATCAAAGTTTCAAGCCGTCTTGAAGAAGAAGAAGAACACTTTTATAATTTATGATGGTTGTATGATTCCAGTTTTTCAATATGTCTGCAATTAAATATAAATCTTCGTAGTCGGTGTTGTCATGTTAGTTTTAAAATTTCTTTTGACAGTTAAATCTCTGTATTTCTTGCTTACGATTATATATTTTCATTGTCATTTTAATTTTAACATTTCGTATAGCGCTCCTTAAATTTTTAAATATGTTTATGTAAATTTGGCTGACGTGCACGTTAATACAACATTATGTAGATCATGAATAATAATGTATAAAGATGTTAAATGAAGCAGACCGCAATGTACACGAGTACATTTAAAACATCTGATCCAGTTTTGTTAATATTTTGTAATGTAAAATAAATTTATCAAATATTTGCAACATTTTGCACTTAATTCTTATAAAATATTTATTGGTTTAGATCTTGACGTAACAGGAAATCAATTTTTTGGGGGGAATCGATTAAACCGTGCATTTTAAATCTGCGAGTACATTAATTGATTTTATTTTATAAACATTTTCGTGTTCGGTTAAATTTAAAACAAACAAATGTGTTTTGCAAATAATTTTCTTAATTATAATCACGCGCTAATGGAATTTCATATTAAATATATTTTTATGTTTATTGTGAATAAATTTCTGGAAATAGGAAAAATACAAGCTTGTATTAACTTGACCACGGATTAATTAATCCACTTCTTAATGTCTACATACATGATCTACAAATCTGTCTCTGACATATTGTAATTTATGACTTACGCTATAAAAGAAATATGATTCATCATCATCATCGTCATGTAAGACAATTTTGACGGTAATAGTTGAATAATTTATATATGACAAAATTGTTTAGTGGGTAAGCCAATAAATAATTTTATAGTTTTGCATTATTTTGTTTTCTTCTCGGTTCTATGCAGATTTGTTTATAGTTTCTCCATAATTAAAAATGACATAACCAAGTTTAAAAATAGCAAAATATCACCGAATTGTATGTTTATGAACACCGAGGGTACAATGTTACCTCATATTAATCTTTTGGGTGTAAGTGCATCAATTTAATTGACATTTTATCTAAAATCTGAAGTTATTACATTGCTCGAGAACAAAACATAAACTATTAGAATAATGATGCCCGATCTCCTGAAAAAGGCAAAATGTAAATAGAAATATGATAGCGCAGATTAAACGATTCTTGTTTTAGAAGAAATACCTATAATAATAGGTCACTTCAATGTCACCGAAACCAAATCTACTAAATATCGTCATGATCCCAAACATGATCATGACCTCTTTATATAGAAACTGAAGCGTAATTAATAATTCTGGATTTTGGTATAATGTATATCCGCATATTTTAACGTTGAAAGACGTTTCTCCAATTTGCCTGTCGCGTTTCGCCTGCCTGATACTTATATGACATCACGCTGTATAAATTGCAATTAATATTAATAAATAATTTTTACAAATGAATTTATTGATATTTTGACAGCAATTCTAGCCTTATCATATGAATTGTCAAATTTGAATGCACAACGTATAATTTATTGATTTAAAGTGTTTAATTTATTGTAGCATGTTTTAAAATTGAACTGTATAATATTTGTTACTACATATATAGCTTTGATTAAGGAAATTTATTGGCCTTCAATGTTAACTATGATACCAGTTTTATAATGGATTTAATTAACTTTTTAAATTATATCGAAAAGCGATATGGTGCACAAAACGATTTTCTGGTTGCGCCCGTTTTTGAAAATTAATCTTTTAATTTTTGGAAAACAAGCTGTAAAGAAAAATGTTGCACTTAAGTTTGGTTCCCTGTAAAAACAACGATAATCGTAAACTGGCCGGAACAATTACTATTTATTGAACAAAGTTTATATTTATAGAAAGTGATTCTGCACATGTGTACAAATCTTAACAAAGTAAAGTCAAAGCAAAGAACATATTGTTGCATTTGGTATTCTGCCGATCTCGGTTTAGCTTCGCTGTGCCACTACAATTTTTTCTTATAAAGCGAATATATCCCTATAATCTTATAAAATATCTTTAGAATATGATACATAGATAACACGGCTATTAGTTATAGCAAAATCATTGTAAAATTTATTAAAGAGCGGATGGATTAGGCGAGTTGTCTTTCAGAACATTTCTAGTAGCTAAAGTGCCCATTTCATTTCATATTCTAGAAAAGATCGATCCTGCCGTGGGAAACGTATAAGAAAGCCCATTTAATGGACCTACTGAATTTGTATTTACTTAGTCCTCTTTTATATATAGAGAAAACAGTTTATATTTATAAGGAACTGTTCATGAGTATTTAATATGCACCATCTCAAATGTCGGAATGAGCAATGGTCTGATGTTAAGACAATTTTGATAACTTTCCAGCCGTTCCAACAGTTATAATTAAATGTCGTTATCAAAATACATTTTATATTTCAAATGCGATAAAAATAAACATCTTGCTGACACACGAGTCAAAGGATGGATTATAAAAAATAAGACTGTTCCGATCCAAAGTACCAGCAAAATTAATAAAACGGTAAAGGAATGGAAGGATGCTAAAAATATTGATGAAAGTACCAAGAACAAGTTAACTAAGCACAATTCACAAATTATAAATTATATGGTTGCCTAAACTACACACCGTTCTTAATGTTCCTTATAGCCCCTTTACTAGTTCTACCCTATACACACGGTTTGTTCTCGTTTTGGGAAATATTTTAAAGTTTGGTGTTATTTACGAAAAAGCCAGTTCAAATTATACAATTTCGGTGTTACCTGTGTTTTATATCATAAAATTACCCTGGAGGTGTATAAATCGAAAGTTAACCTCTTATGCGCTATCAATTAGTTAGAAAAAATGTGTGCCCTTCCACTCAAAGAAATTTCAAATGAACTCCTCCTGAGTTGATTCCTGGATGGTTTAGATGGTGGCACTGCAATCGGGTTCTAAGAATTTTTCGTTTTTATATTTTGTGATAACCTCACACGATAATTTTGTTTATTTCTATTCGGCGAGCAAAGAAAGAAAAAAGTTAAAATATAAATTCTTTCTTTTGGAAATGTAAAAATAGCAAAGTCAAATTCGCTCGTAGACGTACGCTGTACGTCATTTTCAGTATAGACAAAAATTATCAATGACGTACATTGTACGTCAAAATAGCGCAAGAGGTTAAAACCGAAGCTGCTAACAATTCAATTTTTAGCCGATTTAAAATTTGTTTTGAAATATTCTTTCGAAAACAAAATTTATAAGCAATAACTTACTGGTTTTCCTTAAGTCCAATAGTTGTTAATCTTTCGGCATTTGGACTGGGAGTATTACGTTTGAATCCCACCAGATGCAGAATGCTAAGTGAATTTTTTCCCGATTATGATCGTTTCTGGTAATAAACGCAACTACCTCTATTAGCACCCATCTTCCATGTTGATATACAGATTGAAATGGAGCTGCAACGTGAAGACGGTATACTGGAAATTGTCTGAGTAAAAAATCTAATATAGCATATTTAGAAAATATAGCGCTAATTTTTTTGGATTTTCAACATTTATTATTTTTTCGGTAAATGTTGATGGCATTTACCATTACTTTTCCACTTTTAAATTTAAAACTTTTAATAAAGGAATTGGAGATAGAGATAAGAATATTCCACCACTGATTAGATAATCGAATCAAATTTACTGTTGAAATTGAATAAGAAAATAAATTTTCGTTTTTAGGTTTAACTCTTGATTAATGAACCAGACGCGGTGGTTTTTCATTTGGTAGGTTCCATTACAATACTTGGTCTGGAAGGCAGCTTATTTTCAAATCTTGGCTTCAAATCTTGGCCTCTTACAGAAGTAATGCAATTAATAATTATTTGAAAATAGGATTGTCTTGTCTGTTGATTTCGAATTGAAGAGAATTATATTGTATTTGACACATACATGCGATCTGTTTATGAAAAATCCAACTTAAACACTCTGATTTATTTACATTTAAAATTATGATTGTGAAATACATACCAAAACTAGTACAAGAAATGTACACTGTTTAATTTTAAAATATTCCAATTGGATTTGTTTTGTAGTGAAATTGAAATATTTTTAGATAATCTTTAACATTTATATTAGAAAAGTCCCTGGGTCCCTAATAGTGTCGCTGTAAAGATTAAATAATTTTCTAACAAAATGAGATAAACACGAGAAAATTGTATTTCGCTTTATTAAAGCTTTTTTAATTCTAAAGAAGGCTATTTTAGACAATGTTTCTACTTTTATATTTCCTATCCTAGAGATGTTCATGGGGTCTCTTTGACATGACCGAATAGCTAAATCAAAACCCCACATGAGTGGTGAATAAGATTAAATTATGATGATTTTAACTAGTCCAGCGTATTTTTAAACAATTGTGGTTTTGATTTCGATCTAATTTCAAATTTTTCTGTTAGTGATCGTATAGATATTCACAGCTTTTTAAATATATTTTAGGATAACGGTGACACGTCATGGTTAGTTTATGATGATATTTACTACAGGCTACTTTGAAAATTCCATGAATTTTAATAAATATTAAATTTTATTTCACCGATTCTAGAGATGTTCACGGGGTATCACCTACATGGTCAGATAGATCAGTCAAAACCCTATGCGTGTGGTGAACGGGATCTGATGATTTTTAACTTGTAGACATTTTTACGTTTATGACTATATCCCATATTGCTGAAATGTTCACAGGAGAAAATTTTCTATCAATATTATAAGAACGGGTCACGGATGATGATTTTCACCATGTTTTTTGAAAATTTAAAACTTCTTCATTTTCAATTTTATTGTCAATAGGAGATTTTGGTATTTTCTCCAATAGGATTTTTACCCTATTGACATTCCCAAATAAGCTACGAACCCGGTTTATTGTAAAAACAATCAAATAACAAAAACTAGGGTTCTAAATAGCCTGTAGTAAATATCATCATAAACTAACCATGTTCATTTCAGTATTAGAACTTTGTCTACGCTATCCTAAAATATATTTAAAAAACTGTGAACATCTCCACGAGCACTAACAGAAAATTTTTAAATTAGATCGAAATCTAAAACCACAAAAACCACAATTGTTTAAAAATACGCTGGACAAATCATCAGAATTTAATCTTATTTACCGCTCATGTGAGGTTTTGATTTAGCTATTCGGTCATATAATTGAAACCTGGTGAACATCTAAATCAACATCTAGATCAGAGATATAAAAGTAGAAAAATTGTCTAAAATAGCCTTCTCTAGAATTAAAAAAGCTTTAGTAAACGTTTACGTTTATCGCCGTTTATCTCCATTTGCGACACTACTAGGAACCCAGGGACTTTTCTAATATAAATGTTAAAGATTATCTAAAAATGTTTCAATTTCACTACAAAACAAATCCAATTGGAATATTTTAAAATTTAACAGTGTACATTTTTGGTATTTCTTTCACAATCATTTAAAATTTAAGTTACGAGTCAAATAATTGTATCAATACCATATAATAATACATGTGGCATATAACCAGGACCTTTACACAGGAATGGATAGTTCAGGATTGGTGGGGCCCTATGTTGTGAAAACCAAATTGACAAATTAAAAATAGATCAATTGCCAAAGAATATAATTCAACGATGTTAAATTTCAATATACATTCGGCTTCCGAAGCTTACTTTTTATGAATTTATACTTTTTACACTATTGGCCGTAGGCACTTGGCGAAACACACTAATACTTAATAAAGACATTTTTATTAATCACTTGTTTTTTGTTTCGCAGTTATTTTGAATAATTTTCAAAAAGTTTAAAAAATCACTCGATCGATTTCGACTTGTTAGGTCATCATCAGGAGTATCTACTGATTTGTGTTAGTAAAAAATTTTGTTATATAGTAGAAAAAAGCAAAGTATAAATAAAAGAAGGAGGGCAAAAAAAAAATAAAAAATAAGCAATAAAAGCAAAATATAAATAAAAGAAGGAGGGCAAAAAAAAAAAAAAAAAAAAATAAGCAATAAAAATTAATCTACGGATCGCGCAGGTGTGCGATGAGTCATAGGCTGAGTAACAAAATTCAAGGTATATTATTGCGTACGTGAGTATAGAAAAGGGCGGGATCTGTAATTGGTGATAACCGGATTTCTCGATCGAGGTAGTAGATACTCCTGATGATGACCTAACAAGTCGAAATCGATCGAGTGATTTTTTAAACTTTTTGAAAATTATTCAAAATAACTGCGAAATAAAAAACAAGTGATTAATAAAAATGTCTTTATTATTAAGTATTTTATGAATTTATAATATGAAAAGACGTGCTTTCTTCGAAAGCTCATATACGCGTATATAAACGCCAACGTTCGCCGTTCATCAGCCGTGAATGAGCTTCTTCAAAAAAACGCATTTTTACTGAGTACTAAAAGGAAAAATTTGTAAAATTCTACTTTATTGTCCGATCGTGATTATTAAACCTGTCACTCACTCAACTACACGACGTCCAAACAAAAATTAATTTTAAAGTGTTGTCACAACATTACGAGAGCTATTAATGTCAGTTCAAATTAGAAAACTAATTATAATTTATTACATCGCGAAACGTGCCAATCAAAACTTAAAACCCTAACACAAAAAATTTTGTTTCAATTTTAATTTTCCAAAATGTATACTTTATGGCCGTTTAATTTGTGATTTTAGTGTTTATTCAAAAATGTATTTAAAATCGTAAAATATTTTCGTACGAATCATAAATTTTTTATGGTTCATATTAATAACTTGTTAATTAAAATTTATTAGTTTTCAAATAAATCATAAATTATAACAAATGTGTAGCATGTTGTACGACGCGCTAGATGTGTGGCGAAATAGTTGGCATTCATTGTTTATCAAATTAGTTGGTAAGCAATTTCGCACGATTCAATGCCAATGTTGCGGTTTAACCAAATCAAAATACGGTTAAAATCGCAATAAATAAACAAACATATTAATTACCCAATAATAATGTGAAATATGTGCGCGAAAGTGATCTCACTGATACGGAAAACAGACAATAATTAATTAATGTAAGTGAGACACCACAACAAAGAATTAAATCCAATCGATCCGACTTTGCTGTGCGCTCCATAAATATATCGTGTTACACTATAAAACGATAAAAATATGTAAATTGAGGTGATGATTACATTATTTCGATGGCAGATTGTGATGATCTTATCGCTTACGATCAGAATTGTTTTGTTTCAGTGTACATAGATATTATTTATAGTTTTATTGGAAATGGTGATCTAATTGGTATAGTAAGCGTGGCTAGAATATTTAATTTGATTAATGGCAATTGTTTTTCATATAGTTCTGGCGTCAAAACTATTTCTGGTTTGCGTTGGAATATAAAGACAGCTTCGGGAAAGCTTATATTTTTCCATATTTTATATTCCAACAAACGATATGCATATGTATAAACAAAAAAATCTAAATTTATGATTAGATCGGTAGTTTGTGATCTTTCGTCCTTTCATGCCTGCATCTTGTATTGATAGTTTACAATTTGATATGAACTCTAAAAATTATGGTTTTAAAATTTTGTTTATTACGAGAATAAGCAAAAATATTACCGAATTTCGAAATAAAGCTGGTTAGAAACTGTCAACAATATGGCATGCGTGATATGCAACGTATATTGTTTTCTGTGGTCTGAAGTGACACTTTGGCACAACTAGTGCAGTCAAAATTAAGCGATTTGGTCAACATCGGTACAAATCAGTTATATTACTGTAAATGAAACATTTAATTATGTATATAGGCCGAACTACACTGTCAGATTTCAGATATGCAAATACACTCTTTATATCTCTGAGATGATACATTTATGTTAATGAACGGGGTGTACATTTTTATCAACGTCTTTAGTATTCGAATTAACATATTAAATATTTAGTTGTGTTTAGTTAGGGGTTCGGCCATAAATTATCAATTTGGCCAGGGTTTTGTTTCTTTCCAAAATACTGGTTTAGGTGATATGCTAGGTTCCGTTTCGTCTACCCTGCATTTGTCGATGACTTCCGAATAACCGGGAACCCTGATATCTGGATGTTGAAATGGTTACTCACCTCGTTAAATTATTAGTTGCACTACGTGCAACCATTCGGAATTTGATTCTGGAGAATTGATTGCCATCAGCTTCGAAGTCGTAATCTTTTCAGCTATATGTACACGTCTCCGTATCAGGTCACAGAAAAATTATACATCTTTGGCATTCGGTGTAGAGCTGCTGTTCTAGATTTTTCTAGAAGGATATGTGAAAGGGCAAATAAGCTCTAGATCAAAGCATGAACTGGGTAAATTGTATTCAAGAAGGGCCTGCTTCTTCTACACTGTAATGCTTGTCATTGCGTGCGTTAATTGTAGATATGTTTTTACGGATGTACTGCTGGTTGACATTAACAACCTTGAAATTGAACAAAAACATATACATATGTATGTTAAACATCTCAGAAAACAAATTTTGCAACTGAAGGCGATTTTATTGATAATATCAATCAATATATTCAAGCTATATCCAGCTTGCCTCACAAATTCCGTTGCATCGAGGTTTATATTCTGTTTAAACGGAACGTGTGTAAAGTTAATCATTTTTGTACGTAACAAACGACTCACGCTGCTTAGTGAAAACATGAACGAGCATACTTTGATGGTAGGAGGATAGAATTATTTTACAAAAGTTGGTGTAAAATAGGTACGCTTCATCCTATCGTCTTGGTGGTACTGAGACTAAATTCGGTATTTCTCTAATTCTGCAGTAAGGTGCAAATCTGCACCTTCCAACTCCTTTACGAGGTGAAGCAATAAGAGAAAAAAAGAACTAATGAAGATTCGAGTCTTCTCGCATTAGAAAATTCTCTCTAAAAATGTAACAAGTCCCAGTTATTTGATAAAATTTAAGAAATAAGAAAACCTCACGTCGGCTGGCGGCTGACCCGGTTAAATCATGATGGATATCTTAATAATTCATTTGCTGTACATACATATAAATCATTTACTACAATTAAATGACGTAAACGAAAAATGCGTAATAGCATAATCAATTAATAGATTTTAGTGAATACGATATAATTCCGCCGGAATTTCTAATTGTAACTCATTTTCCAAAAAAGCTTTGAATAATCACTAGATGGCAGCAACCCATAGACCTGATCCAGTTTAGACCGAAAAGAAAAAATAAAATCTCTCTTGAAATTGCAACATAACAAATCAATCGAAAAATAGTCAAATTTTGAATGTACGACCAAGATTTCACACAGAATCTCCCGGATGTTGCCGGGCCCACCGTACACTCCTTTTCATCGAGGGATTCGATAGGCTAATTAGTTGGGGCAGAATCGACCCGATTATATACAACTAGATAAACCCGATATTGGCATCCTGCCATTAGTATTGTTAATACTCAATTCTAACGGTAGGATGTCAATATTGAAATTTCCGTTGTAAAATTTGCAAGGATTTCGGCCAGCAAATTGCTTGCTTTCCAGCCAATCAAGTGTCTAATTCATATATTGCAAATAAATTATCAAATAAAAATTGATATAAAAAACTTTTGCAACCTGCAAAGTAATAGGTATTTGCATCGGTTCAGCCACCCACTTTAGTGTCCGCAGTAACATTCATAACCAAGCGTCAATTAAAACAGAGCAATGGGCGTTTAGCCAGTCTCGAAAAATTAAACGGCTTTGTATACCCGGATTTCCATTGGCCGCTTTCGTGGAACCGATTCACAATTTGTGTTCGGTGGTAGAGTGAAGGAGGAGATGATTGAATAGTTTTATAATTCTGCTCAATTTTTTCTTTGAGGATCAGAAAATGACACTTATGCCGAAAATCAAGGAATTGCCATCTCTTATGCTCACTCTTTATAAAAAAAATACACATCAGTTAGTGCTTGATCACTTTACGATTGCCGATGGGTGGGTTACAAACCGAGCAATAACCAATACCAGAATCAGGGGCATCTACGTTGATACATATTCGGCGCCCCGAATTTGCAGATGCAGGAATAGTACGCAGGAATAGTTTAAAAGTTAAATCGTGAGCACCTGAAATAAGAAATAGTGCTCTGGGCTATCTATGGAGTGCACGATGCAAATGAGCCCTCATACATTATTCAAAACGTATTCATTAAGATTGCTAAAAGAAACGTACAATCGTTTCAGTCAACAATTCTATCCTCTGCGTATTTGCTTAGTTCGTGTACCGACCAGTCGGTGTTGGCTATAAACGACACAACAGTTCACGCGGAGTCAAGTGCATCAGCTTCGGTGAGATTTCCTTGATGAGATATGTCGCATGATTCTTAATCGTTTGCACACCACCGATGATTCAGATTTATTATAATAAGTAAATTGATTTTGACAAACTTACATATAATAGTCACATTTGAATATTACTATTGGTTTACTGATTTTAACTTCTTCCCTCTTATTTATTTAAAATCTTCAAAACTCATTATTTAAATTGCATAAGAGCAGTTAAAAATTATTGATTTGAAAAAATTCGCGCCACTTGAAATATAATTTGGCATGTAAACCAAAGAAATATGTAAATTATACTATAAGCATGTATATCTACATAGTCAGCAAACTCACATATGTACATATTACATCATCAATATTATAATGATTGTATCCTTGAATTTTAAACTACCATAAATAAAAGTCTGCGTCAATATTTTTTTGTTTTGATAAATTGATCTTCAATTGAACTGCAATTTTTTACTGTATACACAAAATATTTGGCACAGAATATGACTAAACGACAAATAAATTTATTCTTAAACCTGTTTTAATACGTTTGATGTCCAAAGTGTCAGGAGTCCGGAATTAACGCACTATGTCTCACAACCATTTGTTAACAGATTACGCCTTACTGTAAATATTTCGCATGAGGCTAAGATTTTTCAAAATGTTTGACGTCATTATTTTATGCGGTACCGTTTACTTTTTTGTGAGAATAACATCATTAATCAAGCCATTCAAAGATCTATTACATCGCACATGTTTACATAACAAACATAATCAACGTTAAGCAGTTTGATTGATCATAATTAATTTGATTGAATCGAACATCTTTGTTGATTGAAAAGGTTACATGTTAACATGTGTTTTGTATAGTAGCGTACACGCGAGCAATGATACTTAATTTAATTTTGCTGGTTAAAACTTAAAACAATTTTTTTTTAGAAATTCAATTGAACCTATTAATAGATCTTGTGTTGGGATCGGGTAAATATTTTGTGTATTTAAAGAATGTTTGTAATTACTCGATTTTTGATCTTCTTAAGTATCATAAATGGGTATACAAAATATTTGCGTGGCTAAGGTCAAGTACATCTTGTACGAATTTATATTAAATTGTCTGAACATGATATGAAACTTATACATGGCCTCAATAAATAGTTTTGGGGTCTAGATTTATTTGCTAGGCTAACCAAATCCGTTATCAAATTGTACGATACTGTTTTAATCAAAATATTCAATTATTTATTTTCACAAGCATTTCGAAATCTAAATTACTAGTGGCCAGCCTCTAAATGTAAAGGCGCAGTCTTTTAATAAATTAATGTCAATTGAATTGAATTCTCGAATGTAGAAAGATAAAACGTTTGCATGAACTTGCTGAACAAATTAGTTTATTATCATTTTTAATGTTATAGTTTATTAAATTTAATAAAATCTTTAAAAATGCTTCTCTATAATTTGCAAACTAATAGACGGTGCAGGTTTCGATTTCACATTACAAATTAATTAATCGAATTGTTCCAATTAAATTTGTTTGGACGGGATCAATCGAATTGTCTTCTTGAAATTTAATTTAAAATCTTATGTTAAAGCGTATTTCGGGTCACTGTCACGCTAAAATAACTACATCTGCGACACTCACATTGCCAAAAGCCACACATGATATGGACATAGGAATTCGATAACTGGCAAAGTGTAAGTTTGTCTTAGCGGTTTACCGTTAGAAGCACTGAATTCGCCGGCACTCGCATCGCTCACAACTACATTTTTCGTTATTTTCCTTAGTCTAGATTTTTAGAGATTATTCCAAAAATTGTAGAATCCTAAAAAATAGAGGGGTGAATATGTTGTGGCCAACACCCGACTGTCTTTTACCACGATTGTTCATAAATCTCAAAAACCACTGAGCGAGACCTAGGCAGAATTTTGGTAAAAACTGTCTTTAATCAAAAATCGTAATTCGCTTAAATTTCAGAAAACCAACAAGGACTTGCTAAAAATATCTTTAATGTTATTAGAATTTTTTAACACTAGGCTATCCAAATTTATGGAAAACAAGTTTACTTGAAGTTTCATTCTTGACTGGGATCCGTCTGAGTTGTAAAGATAAGGAACTTTGAAGAAATGAAAATAATAAAAATTTGTAAATTTTTGACCAATCCATAGAGGCTGTCATCTTTTATACACAGATTTCGATTTCGATCAGTCAATCCATCTGATCTCTAAAGATGTCGAATTTGGTTAAACCCAATTTTTATTAAAACTCGTTTCCTTTAAAATTTTAGCATAATAATTTAAACCAATTTTATTGTAAATATAATTTGAATCTTTTTGTTCATAATCGTTTTTCCGTTAACGCCATACGTTTAACATATTTACAAAACAAAAAGTATCTATGAAATTTCCCACTTCCGGGTTAATATATTAAACTAAATGTCGCTGTGATCCCAAATTTATGGAAAAACTTAAGGATGAAGTTGCATCCTGATTAGTTAATTCGTTTGGGCAGTAACGAGGGCGAATTATTTTAGAACAATTGTTTTTTTGAATAAAAATCATTTTCGCTTTAATTTTGGAAGTTGATGTGAACCGTTATTGTTGGAAATTTAAATTGGAATCTTTATGTTAATAGTTGTTTTGAAAAAGTTCCTATGGAAGCGCCACTTTACAGCTCCGATGGAACCTCCAAAACAACGGACAAAGCTTATGTTTGATGTTTCACCCCCATTATTTGTTACGTTTATGCTATAGGACACGGCACCACACAAAGGGACATGGACTCACAGTGAACTATTTGATAAACCTAAAGTTTGGTTAACGTGTGGTTAGAAACCACAGTCTTTGGGGGTCTTTAATTTTTTTTTTTTTAGAACAAAATTTATGATGAAAGTTTTGATAAATCGTTTAATAAATGCAAATCACCAATTTACAATTATTGTCAAGCTAAAAAAATTAACCAAGCTGCAAACTGCATCCCAAAAATTAAAAAATAATGAAAGTGCCTCCTAGCATAAAGTAAGCATCAATACCTTTTTAGAAACCACCAGCTTTAAAAGGTTTAGACCAAAATATTTTATCGTCCGTTATTTAAACGGCCTAAAACATCGGCCTTTTATTTGTTTTTCGATTATCGGTACATCGGCCTTTTATCTTGCAGTCATTGCAATTCCTATTAGAACAAGAAATTAGAAAATTAACTTTTTGAATTAATTTCATCGGGAGTATTAAATTACTAGAGTTGTTCATAAAAATAATTATAAATTTCTAAGTTCTGATCGCATTAATACTCAAAGGTGATGGCACTGGGTTACACTTTAAATCCAATCTGAATTTAAAAATATTATCATCTGATATTTAAGGTAAAGTTGAATTATGGCAATTGAGCTAAGGTAAATTTGGAAAAATAATTATTACCTACTCGTATGTATGTTATAACCCGATCCCGCTCAATGTGGTACTCGACAAATTTTCTGCAAAATATATTTTAAATAGAATTTGTAAAATTCTTGAATCACTTCAGGTTTTACCTTTACCACTATTTAATATGAGATAAAAGTGCTGATAGTATGTTTTTTGCATCTGTATGTGTCGAGCAATTGGTAGCGGTAAGATTAATTAAATTTGTAGAGATTTTTAGAAATTTAAGGCAGTTCGCTTCAATCCAATCCCAAAGAATGATGTTTTGCTCTATTGATGAAAATCGTTCATTTCAATAAGTATGTGGTCTCTATCTAAGGTACTGGAAAAAGTTATAAAAATTCAAATTCGCCAACAAAATTGTTTTTATACAAATACCAAACAGGATAAAGCCGGGCACAGCACTTCAACCGCATTAGTTCACATAATTGATGATCTGCCATCTATAAGGTATTTGAATAGTTTGTAACGTAAGTCTTCCATGAGAAAAGTAATAGGAGAAGTATTACCTGCTTAAGTTTTAACTATACAGAAAATATTTTATTATTTTTAGGAACGTACCGATCAGTGATGATCACTGTTGAGATATTCTAAGCCTGTTAAAGTGGAACATTGGTTTCATATTCTCAAATCAAATGTTTCAGAGCTTTCGATTGAATGTGTATCACAACTATAACTACTACACCCCCTATATTTGTTCCTACATAACACATAATATAATGTTTCAGATTAACTATAGTAATGGTAAAAGGTATTCTGCTACCGTTGGGAACAGAAATATTTCTTTTTCAGAACCATTTCAAATTTAACACATTTTATTCAAAATTCTCCTGAATGAAACAATATGAAGGTTAACTACTGTTTGTATTAATATATATTTTTGGTTTTTTGTCAACGAAATCAACACATTTATTTTTGCGTCCAGTTCTAAAAATATTATAAAAATTTTGGGTTAAATATTATACTTTGTTAGTAAAAACACAATCAGTAATGGCTACATGGCGTTTGTCCTATTGTAGCAGAGTAGTTTGAAGCTTTGTTGTTTCAGCATCTAGACAGAGTCTGCTACTTGAAAAACAGCTTCTAAAAATAGAGTTATGTGATCCTTAACTGAAAAAAACTTGGAAAAACATTAAAATATTCAATAGTTACAGTGAACTTAGGTTATTAAACAACGATTTTAAATATTTTTATATTGTAACTATGCGGAGTTCAAACAAATAGCAAATTATTTAGTCCAAATCAAATTAAAAAGCTCACTATTGATATTATCAGAAGTGAACCTTTACCTACATATATATACCGAGTTTCCCAGGTCATCCATCATTTTATTTGTCCATTAAGTTCTAACATAGCGTACTTTTTAAAGGGCTATACCCTAAGTTCTATTCGTTTGAACTTGATACACCGACGTAGAACTATTAAAGCCATCAGTCACATTCATATTCTTCAACTTTTCGTTGATTCCCCAATCAAATATTAAAACTATTTAAAATTTTAAGTATTTATTCAAAATACATTTCGGAATATATTTTATCCCTAGAAAAATTTCAAACACACCAAAATTACATACTTCATCAATTGTTTTAGTGTTAAATTAATTAATTCTACGCCAAATTCTACTTTCCATGTCATTTATTTTTAAATTAAATTAATTTTAATGAGTCTCCCAAATCGAAAAACAACAGCGCGACGGAAACCGTGGACATATGGGAGCCAGACAAAAAAATTTTAAAATAAAATTAATGTCGTATGTCGATTTGTTTGTTTTGCATCAAACTAATGATTGATTTACTATAAATCACACAAATTAATCCATCGGATACTATTTTATAAACTTAAACTATTTCCGTTTCCCATGTTTTATTCAAAACAATTTCTTACTTTTACGCAACTACTTTGTGCGACATCTTGCCAAAAATATGTATGACAGTGCGTGTTATGATCGCTTATACTAATTTTTTATGCGCGTCAAAATTTTTCGCATGGCTAAAATAGATCCATTTAAAATTAGAAAAGTGATTGCATCGCGGGATGTAAAACTCTAAACATTAATAGAAAAACGAGTTTGATAATGTGCCAACTTGGCCTTTATAGATGAAGAATATACCTAAAGCTCCATATTTCGTTAGATGAAACTTTTCCATCATTCAAATGGGACAAACAGAAATTTTATAGTCAGCACTAAGATCAAACAGAAAAATTTGGTGCAAATTTTAATTAATTGCTTGTCAGGAAAAATGAACGGGCAGGTTAGTTTTAAGTGTATGATATAGTTACAAACAATACGGCAATAAATTAGAAATATTGTATTGTATAGAACATAAATACAATGACAATAATAATATATTATACAAAAATCCAAAAAGTCGCGGTAGCACTTAAAGAAATGTCATCTCATAAGGTTAAATAAGGGACCGTACAACGATAAACAAATTCAATAACCACAAATTGGGTTAATTCGGTAGTTGCAACATTTTCAAGTTTTAACAATGCATTTCATACAACAGCAACTGTCGATGTTAAGAAAATAATACACAACATTTTCTGAGAAAAAATGTGAACTCTAAAAAATATCTTAAAGGTTGGAATATATGCTAAATCCATTAATCAAGTAGGAATTTATCGTGATCAACCCAGTTTCATTTTTTTATAGTCTCTTACATAAGGTTTTGGGTTAAGAATGCATATTTCACCGATTGTCTTAAGCACAAACAAGTTAACTTCAATAAATCCCAAATTTACTGAGAATTGTACTAGTGATCTCATGATGCTCATATATACTCGTATAGTTGGTCAACTGATTATAATAATTATCTACATCACATTCCGCTAAATTTAGTGTGAGAATTGTTAGAAGATACTGAACTAACCCAATTTGTGCATTTTTATCACACTAAGCAATTTGTCATATCAATACAACTGCCGCAAATGAGTAATATTATATGCAGTTCTATAATCACACATTGCATATTATAGTTGCATCTTTATGTCATAATTTGTGTAGATTATAAGAATCTACAGCTACATTATCAGTGGCTTGACACATAGAACAAGAAACGATGAAATATGTTTTCCCGATAAAAAACTATAAAAATAAAATTTATTATTTCTATTTTTAGATAAATTACTACTAGTCGACACGCATATGTTACCAACAACTAGAGACGATGATCATCATCGGCTGAACAATAAACAAACAAGTTTAAGGTAAGATTAAAATTTAGGGATGATACTTACTATTTATTAATTATGATTGGGCAAAATTTGTTACCATCATAATTGATTATTTAAGGGTCAAAATATTATTGTACCTTTAAAGGGGAATAGTGCTCCTGGTACTCTCCTCCCAACCCCAACCACCTAGTAAATCTAGAACCAGAACAGGGTTCAGCCTCATGAATTGCTAAAATTTTATCGAGAAGAAATTATTTGGAGATTCCATCGGATACACACAGAATGCGCAGCGCGTCAAATTCCAAATAATCCATATTACTCGAAAAAGCGGCGCGACGATTTTTTTGTTTTGATTAATTTTAAGAGTTTTGGACAACAATTGAAGTATCAATATTTTTAGGTTATTTTCGGCGGCGATAGATGAATTATTTTGGCCGCTTGGTGTAGAACTAACTATTTAAATAATATTCTATGCACTAAATTTTGGTATGACGTTTTTTTTATTATCAATATCCGCCAAAATGGTGGGAGGGGGAGGGGGTGAATATGTTGTGGCCAACACCTGACTTTCTTTTACCATGAATGTATATAGATTTCGAACACTCGTACACTACTTTTGATTTATAAAGCCAAATATTAAACTTATTAGACTTTAATCAAGAAATATTATCCTAAATTGCGTATATTTCAGCAAGCAACAAGGTCAAAACCCTTGTTAGTTTAAAATTAAATCATTAAATTTATTTAAATCTTTCAATTTTTTGTAGTTTTTTGTAAATATTAAAGTGTTCAAAATCATTGCAAAACATTTAATAAGCTTCCATTGATGTTGGTACTTCCGATACACAGATTTTTCCAAATTTCGCAAGGATCGCCCAATTAATGGAAAAAATTTACGTATGAAATTTTTTTTTTTTTCAAATGGTCGATGTAGATATGCCGATTTTTGGCAAATTTTGGTAAATATAGTTTTATTTTTATCGAAACTCGTCGTTTCCGGTGAAATGAAAAAATTATCTGAACTAATTTTGTTTGAAATGTAATTTAGAATATTGTAGTTCTTAAGCTTAATGAAGCTGCTATTTCCGGTGGAACCGATTTCTGCCTGGTTTTGCCTTTTTTAAAAACAACTCTTTTTACTTCTTCTTCATTTTCATGATTACTATAAACTTTATTTTACTACGTAAAAGAAAGTAGTACACCATAAAATACTAAATGAGCACTGAAGAAATTAGGGTCTTACTTTAGCAAATTTACAACAACAATCCCATATATTTTATTCCAAATTGGAATAGTTTTCAACCAATTTTTTTGCTGGTATAGATTTCTACCATTCTACCTGTAGTTTTAATGTTCACCACCAGTGGCTCTATTCTGGTAATTCGCGGAGAATGAAAATTTAAAATTGTGTACCAGTTTTATTCCCTTTTCCCCCAAAGTGTATTCTGGGTTTCGGGGAAAAAAAATGTTCGGGGAAAAATTATTAATCATTATAGTAGTTTTAACGTTTATTATTCCATAGTTGTTTAAGGAAAGAATTAACTGGGAATAGAATTTAACGGAAATTTGTTGTATTTACTTATAGCAATATTATAGCTGTAAATTTATACTGAAAACTGGTAACATGAATTGGAAATATAATATATATCCAATTTTTCACTTTAATAAGCAAAATTCATTTTTGAAGTAAAATTCGATTAAAATATCAACAAAAATCAATTAATCTAATTTTGCGAAATGAAGAACAAGTATTTAATAAAATGTGTTTATTAATCCATTCTCGAAAATGATGGCTATAGCCGTCATGTTTTTGGTGATATAGGTATAGGCAAATGACGGCTATAGCCGTCCTGCAAATTTTAATTAATAAAAAAAGGAACTTAATTCTTACGAAGTGTACTAATGCATTATTTTGTTAATTATTCAGTAATACATCAAAGAAAAAAAGATGTAACATTCCAGATAACATATAAATTGTTTTTTGTGCGATTTTTCATGATTAGCAATTCGATATATTTCCGCCTACAGAAACAAATGACGGCTATAGCCGTCATTTGTCTATATATCACCATAAAATTGGACGGCTATAGCCGTCATTTGTTGCTGTAGGCGAAAATATATATAAAAAATGATGTGATGAGCAAATGACGGCTATTGCCGTCGAGAGTTTTCATGGGGAAACTGTGAGAAAATGTGATAATTTTCACTTCCAAACATATAAATGACGCTCAATTTCATATGGCAGTCATAAACAATTGAAAAACAAAAAGTGTGTTTCTGAGCACGATCGTCAATTAAAAAGAGTGCGGCAATGGGTTTAGTGCAAATGTAGTAAACAATTTTGAGACTTGTTTTTTTTATTATATTGCTTGCGATCGTGTGTCGGCCACGAATAATTAAGTTATTTTCCCGTAAATGTATTCCCAAACGCCAGGATTAACTTTTGGGAAACGAGGAATTGGGAAAAATGTCTGGGGAATAGCTACTACAAAAAAAAAATATTCCCTATTCCCATTTCCCGGGCCGGGAAATTACCAGAATAGGGCCACAGAACAGTTTTTTTGATATTCACACAATGGTCTGGTTCCATTTTATTTAATTTGCTGACACTTTTATCACAATCACACAATCACCAATTTAATTACGGCCCACGGGCGCCCGAATTCTATTTTTTTTAAATCGGGCTTTTGAAAATCGGGCTTTTGAAAATCGGGATTTTGAAAATCGGGATTATGAAAATCGGGATTTTGAAGGTCGGGATTTTGAATGTCGGGATTTCGAAAGCTGGGATTTTGAAAGTCGAAATTTTAATTTTGGGACTTTAATTTGGGTTTTTTTAAATTCGGACAAACGAGCCCAACCCTTTTCCGTGTAAAATATAATGAGTGGTAGTTATCCTCACTTCCACTTAAAGCTGCAACTGCATAGTAAGTGTGTATATTTATTAACCCTAATGTGAGTGAGGTAGGTACCCGGTATACCTTTTGCACTTTTACTCCCAATAAAACTTTAAATTTTATAAGAACTACTAGGTCAATTGGTAGATTACGATCAATGAGAAATGTTACAACTTGGACGAACGCGGAAAAAATAAGATTCCTTACAAAATGCATGTAGGTACTAATCACTCAAATTAAGATATTTTTTCTTCACTCACATGAGGGTTAAGTAACCCTAAGTATTTTTATAAGTATTGTACCAAACAAAAAATTCGAATTTGTAATTTTTTGACTTCGATCCGAAAATTTTAATAAATTTAAAAATCGTACACAAAACTGATGCCAAATTTATATACGAGCACGTATCCAAATAACAATTAACCTGAATTAATTTATTGCAAGTCTAATTTATTTAGTGTTTCCACTTCTACATACATATATCTGTTTCAAATATGCATAAAATTTTCTAATTTTTGTAGACAGCACAAGAGAAATATTTTAGTTGAATTATCTCATTTACAAACTATGTATTTATTTTTTTCTAATTTTGAGGCTAAGCATAATAAGAAGTAATGCAATGATTGTTCGGATTAAAAGATTTGCAAATAAATAGATTTATTACGTTTTCGAAGATTTACGAGTATAATATTCAAGTTGTAATAAATTTTAAACGTTCGCTGAATGCGAATTAAATTTTGCACGGCATTGCCCAAATATTTATTGAACTCAAACAAATGTCTAACGTTATTTTCAATGGAAACGTAAAATATTTTAATTATGTTTACATCTAGAATTAAATTAATTGCACTGTCGACATAAACGATTAAACAAATCGAACGTATTAAAGAATATTTATACCTTTTTATAACGCACATTAAAAAGATAAGCATTCCATAATATCTAAATCTCGAATTGTACCAGCTTTCAAATTTAATTAACAAACATATTAAGGAATTGAATTTATTGTTTAGCGTAGGTTTAGAGGAAACGCACAAATTTTATTTTACACATAACACAGAATAGATAAAATTGCAGATTATTTTTAAGAATGTATACGCGTTGCACGGAAAGCCAAAAGTACTTTATATTAACAATTTATTAGACAAATTGGTTTAAAAAAAATAAGTAAATTAATTTATGAATTGCAAATAATCCGTTAATTTATTTAAATACAAATCGCTTAAATAATATTCATAAGGTATACGTAAGGTGATAATTTAGATGACAAGCGATAACGAGTTACGAGTAAGTTATTTTAAATACTATGAGAAAGGTGTCATATCGTCAGCCTCATCTAAAAACTCGCCGACAACTAGTAAGATTATAGTTAGATAAATCATTTTTAACTTTTTGTACAAGAAAACTATTTTTGCTAAATCAGAAAAGGTGTAACACTTTCAAGTATTATACCAAAGTCGAGAAAAGTGCAACTGATCAAGACTGAATCAATTTAAATGCTTTTATGAACGAGATTAACTTATTTTATTTATGTGATCATAAGACCAGAGACAATCGAATTAGATATTTAATTTAAATTAAAATCGGAAAAGGAAAACAAAATTATTTCTGGTAATTGTCATGTCATCGTTGTGAGAGACTATTCTACGTTGGCAAAGGATGACATCTCTTTTAGGCTAAATTACTCCCCCTTTCAATCTTAAATACAGACTTCCGAACTCTTGATGATTTTCGAATGAAATTTTGTTTAGCTAATGTTGTTTTCGAGAAACTGCCTTAGTTGTGGCAGGTTAGGTAGGTTAGGTAGAAAGCTACAACTTGCAGTGATCAAGGGATGAAATACATTACAAGGTTTGACTGTTGATTTAATTTTTTGATCAATGTCCACTCAACAACGATAACGACGAGTGTGTTGTGTTATTCAACCGTTGTCATTATGTCTTCCATGTAGCATGGTTATTTGGCAGTCTTTCTTATCGATCATCCCTTTTGAACACCACCAGTTAAAATTTTCTAATACTTAAAAACCTATACAGGAAACCTGTCCGAATTTTTTGTTTAACGTTTCTGAAAACCACGAAAGATTTTACATTCAAATGCTAGGATATTTGCTACACCATGACTCAACATGTTGGTCGCCAACCCTTTAAATATTATCGGCTTCTATAGGAAATTGCTTTAACTCAAACCTCTAAATAGACCAGATTCTATTTCATCCAAGATGCAGTTCAAATCAACGTGACAGTGAAGATTCAGTTTAGCCATGCTCTTAAATAATTCCTCCCAATTATTAAGTTCCTTTAATTATTAAATTTCAGAAAGTTTTTTTTCTACCTGTACCCGATGAAATAGTTCTTCCACCGTCAAGATACGATACTATCCCTCTTCTAGAACCCAATTTGCCTTGCCCTTAAAATCTTCATAATTCCAATTGGCTTCTCAGATTTTAGCAGGATGGCGATTATTGAGGTTTCGCACTAATTATGTAGGTTTTGCAATACCAACCAATACCAATCTTTCAAATTAAATTATTCTCATGTTTACCTACTACATTGATTAGTTGCTATATGTATATTTCGATATGTATCAGATAATTGATAGATGTAGTGACAGATAAAATGGTAATTTGCGGTTTAATTTATTAGATGCAGGGATATTTCGATTTAGTCTCATAAAAACTGGTGTTTTGGTATCATCTAAATGATTGAATTATTGATAGTTTCTTTAGATCTGGGCCCGTCGGGTGGACGATTATATCATCAGTTTTTTGACTTTCTGTTATTGTCATTGCCACCAGATGACCAACCATACTGTTTCGTGCAATCGAATAGTTCAAATATCCGTTGTTGTTGATTTGTGATATAGCGCAGTAAATCTTTTAATTTTTCTCCGAAAATTGTTAAAATCTTTTTCATTTCAACTGCAGCACGTTTTTTCCTGCTTTATCAAATGATAAATATTAGCTTAATTTCAAATAAATAGGCGAAGCACACTTCTTCAGTCAAACTTAGATACCAGTAAGTCATGAACAAGATTAAGTCAATTTCAATCCTACGAATAAAATGTCGAAGAAACAACCTTCGGAGAAAATATTAAAAAGCGCGTTTGAACTCTTGCAATGCGGTCTGAACAGTTGTTATTAAATAGACTCTAAATGGCAGCACCGTATTCCAGTAACAAGTGTACAAACAAGATATATAAAAGTACGATAGCAAAACCAAGCATCGAATTTCTTTTAGATTTGTTTTTTCTATGATTTAATCCCTGCAATCGGTTCGGGGGCCGAAGCACTCCAACTATTTCGCGGTTCGCTTTTCCCGTCCTACCTTACGCAGTTATTATAAAGATGGCATGAACCCATTTTTATTTTCGCAGTTGCCTGCCGAAGGCGTATACGGCTATAGGTCCGATACGTTACCATCTGCGTATTGCATAGCTCCATGCCAGCCTATAGTACTGACAGAGGGGTCATAGTTGTGTTCCTTTTCATCACAGATCGTGCCGTAATTTTACTTTACGTATAGTATACATCGAGAAAATCAGGTAAGGAGTATAAATTTTGGAAATTTTTAAATGTAGGATTGTTTACTATCAGTTTTTAGGATGGGCAAGCTTTTTTATTTTTATTAATAATAATTGCTTCGTCAACCTTGCAGATACAGGTTAAAGAGCTTCTATCGCTCTTATCACTTCTTCTCATAGTGCCACAAATGTTAAAAAAATCAACTTTTGTAAATATAAATTTTTTTAATGTAATTTTAATTCGTTGTTCCTCTAAGGCAGTGATTCTTAACAGGGGGGCCGCGGCCCCCTGGGGGTCCGCAAGAAGTTTGCAGGGGGCCGCCAAAGTTTGCAAAATTTCCTTCAGAATATAATAAAAAGAAAATTTATGTATAACCGAATATCGTATTGAAAAGAGAAAAAAGGAAGACAAAGTTTTCATATTTAGTTATTTTACTAAGTTTCTAGGTTCTAACTAAATTTCCGGGGTTTTTTTAAAATGAAAAATGGTAAATTTTAAATAGAAATATAAAAAATGGTTTATTTAATGTATTGTCGTTTGCTATCTACACATTTTTGCCATCTCTCTGGCAATACATGAATAACACACAATGATAAAACGTTGCGTTTTTGGACGCATTCATTCAACCAATTTTGCCCTTCTTCGAAACTGGCCAAGTGTAGCCCTGCCAAGCCATGCGCCATGGTTCGTGATAATCCGAGGGAGCCAGGTCTGGCGAAGAAAGCAGTAGAGATCCCATCTCAGCGTTTTGATGGTATCCTGGACGATGAGAGTGCGTCAGCATGGATCGTTGTCGTGGTGAAATTTCACTCGTTCGTGACTCGTGTCCCATTCTAACCGTTTTTCGAGTAATGCATGGTTCAGAGTGATGGTTGTTGTCGGTAGCATTGTCCATCGACAGTTTCGCCCTGTTCCAGCAACTCATGGTACACGATTCCTTTCTGGTCCCACCAAACGCAAAGCATTGTCTTCTTTCCAAAGCGATTTGGCCGTGTCGTTGATGTTGATGCTTCGCCAGGTGAAAATCGTGACTTTTTGCGGTTGGGACTCTTAACAAGATCCGCTTCTCTGTTCCATAACAATTCGATGCAGGAAGCTCTTTCTTTCACGCCGTGAAAGCAAAATTACGTAAGTGGCTCTTCGATTTTCCTTGTGTCTCTCAGTCAATTCATGCGGCACCCATTTTCCCTCCTTTTGAATTTCTCCCATGGCATGTAAACGTTTGGACATACCTTCGTGAGTCGTGTTTAATGCCTCCGCAAGTTGATCTTTAGTTTGCGTATCATTTTCATCTAATACGCTTGCAGCTCGGGATCTGCAAATGCTTTTGGTCTTTTGGAGCGCTTCTTGTCTTTAATGTTGAAATCGCCACTTCTGAAGCATTTAAACCAATCTTCACAGGTAGTTTTCGATGGTGCATGTTTGCCATACGTCTCCTCAAGCAAATGACTTGCTTCAGCTGCACTTTTTCAAGTTGAAGCAGAACAGCAAAGCTTCCCGCAAATGCTGTTTGTTTGGCACAAAATTCGACATTTTCGTTCATAGAAAAAATTTATAGCGCTGCGATATGTGCTGGTACTACTACTGGTAACAACTGTCCACGCTATGAAATTCTGACAGCAATAATAATCAGATGTGTCGCTAGCACCATCTTTGTGTGAAACCCGGAAATTTAGTTGCTCACCTAATATTTATTTCTTATTTCTTTCTACATCCAACTTTGTTGGTATAGAAGAAATAAATGCAAATATGCTTATCGTAACACCAAAATGTGAAGTATGAAAGTTAAAATAGATAAAGAACTAATAGTTATTTTTGATATTTATTATATTATATAAAAAAAATTAGAGGATTAATTCAAAAAAAATTACCAGGTCTGTAAATATGAAACCGGAATTTTTGAGTAAAAAATACACGTTCATCGTATGGTAATGATTAAAAGTATTTTATTCTATATAAAGCTCATTATTAGTTATATATTTTTCCCATCTTCCTGGCAATTCGTGGATGCCACGCCAAAAAAACGGTTGTTCTTCTGAGGCGAACCATAGGTATTGTATTGTGTACCATCGATGCAAAGAAGTGATAATCGGACGGAGCCAAGTCTGTCACGTAAGCCGCATGTGAAAGTATTTCCCAATTAAGTAGTTCGAACGTTTCCATGGTCAGTTTTGCTTTGTGTGATGGTGCATTACCATTAAGCGAAATCACTTTGTGTTGCCTTTTATCATATTCTAGTCATTTCTCACGAAAAGCTCGATTCAAATTGATCATTTGTTCTTGGTAGCGTTCATTATTTACGGTTTCGCCAAATCACACTCTTCTGATCCTACCAAATACAGAGTATAGTCTTCCGTCCGAAGCGATTTGGCCTTGCAGTCGATGTCGAGGGTTGTCCTTGATCAACCCAAGGATTTTTATGCGTTGAATTCACAAAATAGATCCATTTTTCATCGTCAGTCACAATTCAACGGAGAAATTACTTTCTTTTGTATCTGAGGACCAACATTTTGCAAGTGGTTTTTCGTTTTTCCTGTTGCCCCTCATTCAGTTTACGCGGAACCCATTTTCCCAACTTTTGGATCTTTCTCATGGCTTTTTCTTCGTTCCTCACGTCAAAATCACCACTTTGAAATTTATTAAATTTATTAAACCACTCATAGCATTATGATTTATTTACCAAGAGCATACTCACTGTAAGCTTTGACAAGCATTCGATGTGATTCTGGAGTAGTTTTCTTCAAATGATAACAAAAAATCGTCTGTCTCCAACTCGTAATATGTAGTCACAAAACTCGACATATTTAACACTTAAAAACATGAGTTATTGTATGAAACTTGTATGTTATGAATTGGATGTTGTTGACAGATGTCACAAAAAAAACATTGGTGCCGATGACGAGGTTTGTCGAAAGGTACATTGACAGGTGGCGCTATTTATTAGTAAATGCCGGTTTCACATTTACACACCTGGTATTATAGATAACTTAACCAATATAAATTATTATTAAAAAAGGGGGCCACAAAAAAATTTCGAATTATTTGGTGGGCCGCGAGTTAAAAAAGGTTAAGAACCACTGCTCTAAGGTATAGGACAGGAGATGCCCCAAACCCCCGCTTTTCCAGGATATATACAATTTTTCAAGTGTGAAATTGTATTTATAATTTTAAGCAAAGTAAAAAGAAAATTGAAAAAATTTCAAAATTTTCCTGAAAAAATTGCAAAATTTTCCCGGAAAAATTACTTGTACTGTCGAAAAACTGTTAAGATACAATCCTAATATCAAAATTTTTATAAAAATAACACATTTATACGTATTTTGAATAAAATAATACTCGATTTTGTTTAAGTGAAAATTTTCCCGTAGAAAAGGGTAATTTTCCGGAAAAATTTGGCTTCCCCCTCCTGAAAACTGTTAATAAACAATCCTGCATTTAGAAATTTTAAAAATTTATACTTTTTATTATTTATGCTTGGTTCACGTATGCGATCAAAAAATGATTCGCGAATCAAGCCAATCTTTGAGCGTAATTATTTCGCATTATTACTCATAATTTGTTATTTTTTTTTTATTATGTTGGATGCTTACGATCAAAATTTTCCCAAAGTTAAAACTATTTCATCTCGGGCGGGGAAATTTGTATATGTTTTCAATGATTTAATTTTCCTTTGATTCGCAAATCATTTTTTGATCGCATACGTGAACCAAGCATTATACTTTCCTTTTAGATTTTTTCGGTGTATACGTAAAGTAAACTTTAGCCCAGATCGTAACCTGTTGATAAAAATTCTCTTTTGCATCTGCCCCTATATCGGAATTCGAACCCGGTGCCTCCCGATTAAAATGCCGAAGCTTTAATCACTGTTGTTATAGAATTGCAACTTCATATGCATTTATTGAATGAAAATTTGAAGTACAAGTAATTCCTAAGTCCTTAAACGTTTCAATCTTATCAATAAAGCATCAACGAAATAATCAAAATTAACGAGCATGAATCTTCGGGTGCAATTCATTGTTGTGTGCATTTAATGGCGCTTAGAGTCAATTTCTGAGTTGCAATGTGATCCGCATAGATGACGTTATCAGAATACCAGAAACAACTACGTCATAAATGAAAAGTAAAAAACCATAGAACCAAAATCTCTTGACGAAATTACCCTCGAAGTAACAATACTCACTCTGATAGTAGTGTCACTAATTTTCCCAATTTCTTCAAGATAAGATTGTTGGCGAAACTCTTAAATAAATAAATAAAACATCTGATTTAGTAAAATATTATTTATTGATGTTTATCAATAAACCAATACAGTTGTAGCCAACTCCAAGTGCTACGGTATCATCATCAGCTGTACCTAAAATTAAAACCAAAACAAGAAAATTATTGTATATTCTGGTACTTATCATTACTGTAATTTCCATATTTTTTAAGTATAATTATTTACCTGAAAGTACAAATAACATTTATTGTAATTAATATTATTATATATGTATAGCTAAACTGAATTAATTTATATACTTACATTGTAAAGCAATTATTATTAAGAATTTTCTTTAATTCAAAATACACCAACTTGTCAAAAACTAACCTGTATTGTATACAAATTGTCAAACTGGTTAACATTTTAAGTAAAGCAAAAATTGTAATAGACTTGCGGTAGGAATCGGTTAAACACAACAATTAATGTATTATAACCGGTAAATGCCCTCAGTAAAATTTGAATTTTTAACATTAAGCTTGCTTTACCATAAATTCGACATTTTTAATTTTAGGTTTACTTAAATGTTGACACGTAGCTTAAACCAAAAATATATTTTTGTAATTCATTCGAATATAATCTGGCAAACTATTAAGATACAAATTTAGAAATATACAGTGTGTAGTTTTATTGAAAATAAATAAAATCTTGGCTTGTGGTTGTTAAATAACGTAGTGTTCAATAGTGTGGCTTCTTCATTTACTGGATCATATTAAATTACAAGTTCATCAGTAAACCTTTTCATCACCATTTGTTCATCATCCATCATAATTGGAAATTACAAAATATTTTATTCAACATCATCATCATCTTCACAAACAAAGATATGATACAAGATAAAATTTGATTAAGTCAACTGGGAAAATTACAGTTTAGATAATAAAGTTTCCCCAACGGTACCTCACTGAGATTTCGAAATTGACTTGCACTACAATAATTACTATAGAGTTTCAATTCAATCTGAAACATTTGTGATCGCAAAAATATCAATTGAAATTGATTCAGTTTGCAAGAATACATCACCCGACTAAGTACACAGTCCCCTTACGAAATTTGGACAGTAACGGGACAAGTCCTTAATTTTTTATAATTAGAATACTGTTGATGTTATTGTTATTTGGTGGATTTTAGAAGAATTCCTGAAGGTAAAATTATCGGGCCAAAAGGCCGTGAACATCAATAAGTTAATAAAAAGGAAATATAATCTATCGCTGGATTATAAGTTGTGGTTTTTGATAAATATGAGCATCATTTACCGGTACACGATGAAGTGACTAACTATCGAAGTTAAACCAAGTTTGTAAACAAATTAAGTACAAGTGTCACCGTTTCTATTTATAGTTGTAGTTTCATTTTAATAAATTACTGCAGCACTCGTAATAACCCACCATTCAACCGTAAATTCATTCAAAAATCAACAACGTAATTTATAACAGATAAAACGAAAATTGATGATCATGCGATCAGTTTATTGAAAATAAAAAAAAATCTTAATAAAAAATCAATCAATTTTAATAAAGTTTTGATAATTTAAATTTATATTTGTTTGTTTCTTTTGTAGATCGAAGCATGGAACAGATTATCACGATCGTCGTCATCATCAACTAGATTCGATTAGAAAACGTAGTGATAAGCCTCACCAAACATTACAGAGTGCTTACACTAACAACGACGAATATCGTTTGCACTATGTAAAAAGCGATCCGGCAGATAATTCAGAATACGTTATGAAATACGTTCAAACAGCAACCGTGCCGTTAAAGAAAAACGGAAATAACCATAACAAATCACGTATACACGTGAGCCCCGAACACGAGAAATCGCAATTATATTTGGTTAAGAAGAATTCAATTGGGGATGAGGTAAACGCAATTAATCGGGAAGCATCCAATAAAAACCAACGGCGTAATTTACGGCGTCGTAATCATAACAAAAATGTTGGGGCACAAGCGCAGCAGCAACGACTAGTTAATGATAATAAGAATGGAAAGGTTTGTGTTAAATGTCCACCAGCTCGGACAGTGGTGGCTCAAAAATATTTAGATGGCGCTGTGATTGAACTACCAAATTTATCAACGTGTCGAAATCAACAAATATCTAAAAATTTGTATCAACTTGAGACGTTATTCGGGCACAAAGTAAATTATGTTCTACCTCAAGGTGATCACTCTTTCATTGCGAGAATTTTTAACAAAAAATCAAACCAATACGAACAAAATTGTATTCTCAAGTATAAAGTGATTGTGAGACAATGTGGCCGGTATTTTCCAAAAAATCGTGACCTTCGCGTTAAATGTGATATTGGAGGTGTTTGGGGATCTCATTGTCACTTCACATGTAAAAGTGACGGGGTTCTAAGCCACAACGAACCAGTTGAGTGTGGTGATGATACACAATGGATTGGGGAAGAGCCAGAATGTATTGCAGACAGTTAGTAGCTACTCAAAATGATTAAATCTCAGTTATATACTAATAAATTTCTTTTATATATACATAAATATAGAATCTTCTGATGAAAACGACTACTCAATTTATAAGCGTGACTCGCTGAACACAAACAGTAATGACTACATGAATCATCAACCGGAGATCGCTGTACCAATTGCCGAAACACTCAATTTAAAAGATTTGGAAACAAAATCGTCAAATACAATAAGCACGACATATTGTGATTTTCCCGTGCCACCACAGCATGGTAAATTCTCCTGCGAAATGCAAAACGATCCAATCGAAAACAACGAGAACGGATTAAGTGTTGCGAACGGATCTGTATGCCGGATTCAATGCGATCCCAATTATGATATTCCCGCACATTTATATCGTCACAGTATACACCACTGTGATAATGGTAGATGGAATTCGACGGTAACGAACGTATGCCGATATTTTTAGATGCAACAGCCAAATTTATGTTTTAATAATAAATAATTTCAATGCAATTTTTATGTACAGCAAGGAATTGTGTTAGTCAAAATTACCGAACTAGCCAAGTATTTTTTTTATATTTTAATTTACATAATATATGTGTGTAAGAATAATTTCTTCTTGGAGTCATTTAAGTGCCATAATCACGCATGAACTTAGTGTTAAAATAATTCCGGCTAAACCAGAAGAAATTTTAGTAATCTCATGTCGTCCTATAAAAATTTTAAATTCTGAACCTAAACAAACTCTAAATTATTTATCATCATTAATTATATCTTTTAATCTACCGTACTCGTAAATATGATTTGTATATTATTAATGAACATTTTTTTTTTTTTATTAAAAACTAAATTAAATAAATTGATTTTGTTTAGAACTAGAAAGCGAGAAACTTCCGCATTCTTCGGTATCTCACGTGTGGTAGGTATCTGAAACTAAGACGAGTAAAAAATCTATATTTAAATCTTTGTTTATTTAATTTAAATTACGTACGTTAATTGCAAGTGAAATTTTGCAATTTGCTAATGATTATTATTATTGGACGTACTATGATCTATTTCATTAATGAATGTGTTATTACGAGAAATATTTAGATATTGAACTTGGCACGTTTTATGTGGGGTAATGGAAATTCATTTTTGTAAATTCCGCAGTATAAAGACCTACATATGGGTGGTTACAGTTTTGTAAACAAAAATGTATGCCAACCACTCTCTAATACCGTACGAACTAAATACTACAATAAGTTACAAACTAATTGCACTTCGAGCGTTCTAAAAGTAAAAAAAAACATAATTTGATTTCAATCAAAAAGCTATTTGGCGTACTCGAACATGTGTAATTTTTTAACTATTTAATACATTTATTAATGCATTATGGTTAAGAAAACTACAAAAACTTCTGACCATGAAAATACTACAATAAATTTATTTTGATTGATTCATCGTGATGTCTAGGATAGCCAAATCTAAACTTGTGTTCCGTATGCCGCCGATCCCCCTGTACACCCTCTTTACATATAACATAAGGAGAATAGGACAAATTTTTTAGTAATAAAGAGATTGATCCACCATACGAAGATACTGGATGAGCTGTGCGATGCCTTTCATTCCAACTTCATTGCCACCAAATGGCACAGTGGTTAAAGCTTTGGCGTTTGGATCGGAAGGTACCGGGTTCGAATACCGATAGGCGCAGGATGCAAAACGGAATTTTCATCAACAGATTACGATCTATGATGAAATGGAACACAACTATGACCCTCTGCCGGGGTGCAAAACTCATGGGCCGACCCATCTTCCATGCCAGTAAAGCTGGCATGGAGCTTTGCAAGGTGCAGAAGGTGATAAAATCGGACGTCCTCGATTTGGTAAGCAATGCGTAAAGTACGACGTGAAAAGCAAACCGCAAAAGAGTTGGGAGTGCTTTACATGTGAACTCAATATATGCAAATTTAGCAAATGAAGGGTATCTGTTAAGACAAAACAAAGACAAAACGTCACGTTATTCAAATATTTTAATACCTTTCTCGCGGAAATGCATAATGACTTTTATGAGTTCACTGGAAGAAGTGCTATATCGAAACCCACATTAAAAATTGGAATGAAGAAAATGCTCCTCGATCTAGCTTTTAAGATTGAAATTAAGGGTAGACTGCTGGGGGTGAAAACAGATAACAATGCAATCGGTTGGTGGTTTGCAGAACATAATTAATCACGTATTTTGGTATTGTGTGAAAATTCACCATTTCCTAATTGAAGGAAACACATCGGTCTTTCACAAAAGAACTTAAAAATTTTTATGGGCATTTAAACCAGAATACAAAGTTATTCTAATGCTTTCACAAAGCTTACGGTCATATTCTAGTTTGTTCCTAGTATTGCGGCAGTTCCTCTATTTATCCATTTTAATGATAACTGGTATTGGTTAGATGGGTGACTTTGTTAATGACAACTGCTGTTTTCCATTATAAACCGTTTGTTTCAACAAGTGTTTGTCTTCTTAAATGATGGTGGTATACAATTATTCATCCGACTAGGCTAATAAGTGTTTACAAAATGTACATCAACTTCGGAAATATTAACCAACGTAGCCTAATCTATTGAGCTCGATAATAATACGAAGTGTGTTCAAAAAGCAACGTGAATTATCGTTTTTTTGAAGTCATGTAGAAATAGTCCCTGTTATAGATGTTATACACTTGTGCCAGCGCTTTTCCTAATCCACGAAACACTTCTGAAACACGATCTTTCAGATAGCATTTAGCTCTCGCAGCGATGCTTGTGAAACGACGGACCTTTAAGGTTCTCTTTATTTTTGGAAACAGAAAAATGTCACACGAGGCCGTGTCTAGCAAATATGGGTTGTGGGACGGGGATGAAAAATACGGGGATTTTTTTCGCGATTCGGCGACCATTCATGATGCTTTCTGTCATACTTTTTTCACATTTTTATCGGTTGTTGATATAGTGGGGCGTCTAGTGTGCTCGCTATCTTCAACGTCTTGGAAATGCTAGTTTAAGTAATATTTATCATTTCTTAAACTTACCTGATCTATTTTTTGTACAAATAAATAATCAACAATCCTACCAAAACACATATAACTGTTTTGACAGCTGACCACAGACTAAATATCTCATACAGATAGTTTTCAGATATGTTTACCAACATAAAAAAGAAAAGATCGTGCGAATCGGACTGCTACAATGCCCGAAATTACAAAATTCCCGTTACTTTTCAAACACACCTCGAATATTGAACTCATGACTATAGTGATCTGATAGATTAGGACTTTCTTAAAGGAGATAAATATGGAAAATAAGTGCTTGGCTCAAGTAGCACATTGGAACCATTCGAACCGCTCCACAATGACTGCGATCCGAATACATTTCGGAAATTCAAATTTTATATATTGAGTTGTGAAATGTATACAGTGAGACGTTGATAATTTTAGTGAGTGACAATAGTCAATAAAGTGCATATAAAGGGTTATCCAATTCAAGCTTGATAAAGTAAACTTAAAAAAAACACACAAAATATTCGGAATGTATTGTAATTTTTATTTCATTTTACAGATTGATCCTTGCCATTTTTAGTTAAACAAGATATCATTCAAATGTCCTCCACGGGACTTCTTACAGGCCTTGATTCTTTTGAGGTAATTTTCAATGACTTTTCGGCACATTTCGGGCGGTATCTCGGCCATTACCTTACGAATATTAGTTTTCAATTCGTCAAGAGTTTGAGGATTGTTTGCGTAAACACGATCTTTCGCGTAGCCCCACAAAAAGAAATCCAAAGGCGTTAAATCACAGGATCTTGGAGGCCAATTGACATCAGCCAATCGCGAAATCAAACGTCCAGGAAATTTATCTTGCAAAAGATCTCGATTTGCTCGTGTTACGTGACTGGTTGCTCCATCCTGCTGGAACCACATATCGTCAAGATCATAATCTTCGATTTTCGTAAAAAAATAGTCGGTTAACATGCGGCCATAGCGCTCAGAATTGACGGTAACGGTTCGTCCATGGTTGTTCTCAAAAAAATACGGCCCAATCACACCACCAGACCACAATGCGCACCAAACAGTGACTTTTTCCGGGTGTAATGGCTTCTCTACAATCCATTGTGGATTTTCTGAGCCCCAAATTCTACAGTTTTGCTTATTAACGTATCCACCAAGCGAAAAATGAGCTTCATCACTGAAGAAAATTTTGTTCGAAAAATCAGCATCAGCAGATTTAATAATTTTAACGCGTTGGTCGATTGTTAAATGCTCCATATTCTTAAATGGCAGAATGTCAACTAAATAAATGACAGCGTACTTGACGTTTATCTTTGACAGATGTCGGTATACAGATTTCTACTTTATCAACCTCGAATTGGATAACCCTATACTATATATAGGCTTTTCGTGCTCCACAGAACTATATTATGTCTAAGCACATTTTAGAAGGAAATGTGGAGTGCGGCAAATGCAATTTAATTTTTACAGACAGTACACTATTTTGTTGCTCTGGAATTGGTTGCAAAAATCTACTATGACTGTGCTATAGCGTCTGTACAAGGATTGCAGGGGATTAAACAAAATAGTACGTGTAAGTAATGTTAACAACTATACGACACGTTGCAAGCTGGATATACGAAGATACTGGATGAGCTGTGCGATGCCTTTCATTCCAACTTAATTGCTCATATGACGAAAAAATGAAAATATTAAATAAAATGTACAACACCCGTATATTCGAGTATTATAAATTTTTCCACCATCATCAACGAGAAGGGGAAACTATTAAAGAGTATGAAGCGTCCTTAAGGAAAATGGCGATTAATTGCAATTTCGGAAATTTTCTTTAGGCAGCACTTAGAAATCAGTTCGTGTGTAGCCTTCGGAATGTACGTGCAAAGAATAGATGGTTGGAAACGGTGGCTTTAACATTCGTTCAAAAATTTAAATTTTCAGGTGGTATGAATGTAAATGTGGTTCATTCGGAAAAGATAAAATGAAGGTAAGCGCCACCAACACAAATTCAAAAGAGATCCAAAATAGTCAGAACACAGGTATACAAAATAAAAATACATATTGTAACGTATAGATGCCCAGCTGATGTTACTTCTGCTCTCAAAGAATACTACCCTAACATCACTAGTATGAACACAATCGAAGCTACCGCCGAATTTATATACCTGCCACCAACGTTATCATCATTACCTGTGTTACAGAACGCTTACTATCTAACTTTTACCAGAGCTGATAAACAATTAATCTCCCAGCTTAAGATACCAGAAACCAGTAAAGTCTTGACGATCCATGAAGGACAAGGTTTAACCTCACCTAATGTAATATGTGTAAGAACCAATTCTCAACCTCTTGAGATGTTCGATAGTGAATCAAATATTTTAGGAATAAAACAATCAGAGCTATAAAGAAGACTAAAAAATTAGTTTGTTTTGGTAATGTAAATAATTGTAAAGTATTATGGAACAAATAAAAAAACACTGGGTGTTTCATGTAAATCAACTGAAGCACCTATTGTGTTTTCTGTTGAAGAAATTTTGATTGGGACCCGTAAAGTAACTGACTGTAAAGGTGTTATGCCTTTGCCTAATTCTAAATTTATTTGTATACAGGTAACAAAACTATGGTATTTGTGGTGCCTATGGTAATCAGTATCACTTTCATTAAAAACCAGTGTTTATGACGAAATCTGTTTTGCCTGATCGATCAAATTCGCCATGATTTTTGCTCGAGTTTTTTCCGATCAACTTTTTAACTTTTTAGGAATTAACCTTAACCCTTTCCTGACCCGTATACACAATTGTGTATGTAAATTTCGATTACGACAAACGAAGATGTCAAACATAGAATTAGGTGGTAAATGAAGACCAGCATACACATTTGTGTAAACCACTTAATTTTGTTTTCGTACGAAAAATAATAGTAACTATAATAATGATAAAATAATTAATATGTGAACAAGAACAAATAAATTATATGTTATATTGATTAATTTGTTATCAAATTATTATGCTTTTTCAAACAAGAATTTCGATTTAACTAAGATCCGTTAAAATACGGAAGATATTACAACCTATCGTTATTTACATACACATTTGTGTATCGTGAACTTAAATTGAACCAAAAAAATTTTTTTTTTTGAACTCGAAAGGGTTAAAAGAATTTTGCTTTGAATAATTGAGTAGTTTGGACTGTTTAGATTACATTGTAGCAGTGACAAATAAATAATTATATAATTAGAAAAACATACCTGCATGCTTGAGTAAACATAACTAAATTCACTTTAAATATTAAAACAAATATTATTTATTATGGCGCGATCGTTATATTTACGACATTAACAGAAACTATTGCGCTACATATTTGGTGTGCAGTACAAACTTTAAGCTTTATGTTCGGGAGCGCCTAAATGTATCCAATAACATGTAGAGACATCTGCACCACAACAGAAGAACGTCATTGGTTTTATACTACAACTCGATCATTTTATTCGTACGTCATATGCGTTATTTATTTATATAATTACTACTACTATAATTACTATTTTCTTGAATGTTTTGGTTTTGTTTTTATTTTTAATATTTATCGTCTAATCGTATACCGAACATACTATATGAACTGAATTGTATTTTACTACCGTGTGAAATGTGTCATTTTTGACTTGATTATTGTTGTCGTGCACAACCCAATTGAAAATGAAAATGAATGAAAAGTACAATTTATAATAAATGTATAATACGAGCAAATATTACGAGTATTTATACAATTTCAATTTTTGTGTATCTGTTTAAAATTTTTCATGGTTCAAGTAGAGTTTTAGTGCATTGTCGATGTTTTCTGTTTCAAAATGTTATCTCTTCAGTTAAACAGGTAACCGTAGTTTCATAATCCGCAATTTATCAACAACAAAATAAATACTTTAGTTCTAATTATGTTGTGATCAGGGTCTATACACAAAGTAATCCACTTACTGAAATTCTAAGGCATTAAGGCACAAAAGATGCATTTTGAAAATTGAAAAAGTTTTATTTTATAGAGCAATTTATATGGGAACGGATGTGAAGTTTGTCCTAAAATTGTCATAAAACCAACAACGTTTCTAATTATATTTGACAGTATATTTTGAAAAACCCAAAACGCATTAAAAGTGATTTATCCTAAGATATTTCTAATAGGTAGCTACGGCTGAAAAGGTATTTTTACTTTGTACTAAACCTATTCTCCAGAGAGAAAAATTCTACAGCTTTAGGGTTTAAAAGGTCAGCACATTTGTTGATTTATATAAGTTGTTCGTTATTTGCATAATTGTAAAGAAAATTAACTTTTAAAATTTTTAATAAATAATTTAATAATAATTTACACTGTTAAATTACGTTTAAAAAGAAATTTTGTGTTTAAGACAGTTTAGGTCGTATGAAGTTCAGTTCAGTCATATAAAGTTTTTACTAAATTTATTGTCCTAAAATTTGTTTTTGCTTTAGAACAAACTTCACACAAATCTATGGGAGCTGCTATCCTCGATCACTTTGACATTTTTGGACGGTTTTTGGACTTAATAAATTGTTTAAGTTGCCAGATTCCAAGCGTTCAACTTAAATTAAATAAAGTTTTCAAATGTTTCATATAATCAATACATTTTCCAATGGTGTGGGGCGGGCAGCGATATCCATATAGATTGTGGGGCTATAAGCGTGCTCTGGGGCTATAAAGGTGCAAACATCATAATTTAAATATCAACGGTAAGGGCCTTAATTTAATTATGATTTTCGCTCGGGATAAAACATCAAAATAGATTAAGTCGGATTTACTTGATATGATCGATATGACCCTGTAATGGACTTTCGCACCACTTATTTTTATTCGTTACAGAAATCACATGTCTAAAAATAATTAAAAAATCTCAATAACTACAAAAAATTATCAATAGACCGCTAACGAACAGTATCATGATGCAAAGACGACAATCCCTTATTAAACTAAATTTAAACTTTTTAAATGTGTGGTAAAACACAAACACTTGTAGTATTAATTTATAGCACGTGTTATATTACCAGGCGCAGATTGTTGGCATTTCGTAACTCCACCAGTAAAATACAACATCGGACAGAGAAGATAAAACCGAAGTATCTCGTGATTATACGTTTCTGCTTTTATTTGATAGCGATGGGTCCCCTTGACGTAATTGGAATCAATGCTTTCCGGTTTTACTTACATTTCAGTAGTCGGTTGCACTACACCAATATCGAGTCCCATTCTATGTTTCTACATTATAAAACAATTATGGATATACGTACGTACACAGTAAGTACATACATGTAATTCACATACCTATCAATTGTTTTGCTGTTCATTAAAAACACAACAAAATAAATCTTTAATATAATTTACTTCATTATATACTCGAATATTTCTTATTTTTAAAATTGTATACCAGCAATATAAAAAAATTCGTCAGTCTTGAATCATATTTTGATCGATACGTTTGATTGAAGTTATAATTAAACCGACAAAGATCTTAAAGATGAAGTGACCAAGGTGTTGCGTGCTTTGTAAATAAAACATAATTTGTGTATTGCAGTCAGTCGTGTTTAGATATCCGAATAATGAAACCAAAAGTTCGGATTGCAATAAAAATTTTGGAATTAGTAAGTGAACCCCGCATAATTAAACTATTTATTCAAGTGACGTATAGTGATTAAATTGTTACAATTTTTGTTGTTGTGTTGTTATAGTTATCATGCATAGCGTGTATCTTGATGAAAGTCTTTACGGATCTCGAGGCAAGCCGACTTTACTTTTTAAATCGGAAACTGTCACGCGAATGGGGCCTATTAAATAATGTGACATGGTCGGAAGCGGGAAATGCATTTGCCAATATAACATATGGCGGTTACACTCTAATTACGGCCTTAATGGTGATATCAAGGTATGTTTTTTTTATGTTAGTCAATTATTTTAAAATTTAATAAAATTCCCATGGGAGGGGTTACCATAAATATGTTTCGAAATCGATTTTACGAAATTATGCTACACTAGTATTTAGACATCAAAAAATGTGTATAGCGTAAACTTAAAAATAGTTTAGCCGCCACTGAATTTTTAAAGACAATTGAATTACTGTTCGCGTATCTAATCGTACAGAAAATTACCTTTATACTATATGCAATTTACATGATTTACCTATAATGATCTTGAACGAATAAATTTCACTGTGCGCAGATCCGTTATAATGTTGGGCAATCATGACCCCGAAAATTCGCTATTTTATTGCACCGTGCGTTTTTGACGTGTAACCAAACTCACGATCTTATGCTATAAATAGATACACAATAGTCACCTCTCGCATTTATTTAGAATCTCAAAAAAAAAACACAAATATCTAGATTAGAGTGTGTGTATGCATAACAAATTAGCGCTCTAATAATAAACGCTTTTATATCGCTTAATAACAACACTAAATGCTTCTTCTTATTCTTGTATGTTTGTTTACAGATGTATCGATTCAAGGAGTCATCCGACAGCTTTTGAGAAATTTTTTCTTGGCTTTGGCGTGATACTATTTTTTGCCATGGGTGGTCTTGTCCTCGGATCAATGTATCAAATACCGAGGGAGTTATATGATAATGCTATAATTATGGGATGTATGTCAATATTTGTAGGCATTCTATTTATTATTGATCTCACGGACCCGTTATACAGCTCAACAAGTCATCATACACAGGCGGATTTACCACAACTTTCTGAAAATACTCATTCCTATCGACTTGGCGAAAAAATTGAAGTGCATTCAAAAGTGATGACAACAAATGATGTTCAACCTCTTGGGGTACAAATAAAGGTGCGGGATAAGCCACTGTTGGATCGCAGCAGAAGTGTTCAAATCGATGATGAAATAATTTCGCCTGGGCGCTATAGCCATTTAGGTCAAGATGCATCTATTCAAACTGTTAATTTACCAGAGCGCCAGCAGCCAATTTTGGAATCGGTAAATGCGCAGCGCCACCAAAACCGTCTATTGCCAAATTCATACATTAGTAAAAAACATATACAGCACTGGAAAGACGATTATTTAGATCAATTTTCCAAACAGCCCGTATATCGGCAGGCAAGGCCTTCCTTGGTCCTAAACGAGAATCACGGCTTTATCTCAGACAATTCTTATGCAAGAGGAATTGCCGTAGATGAAAATTGTTGTGCTCATCAAAGTTCATCACAGACAGAAGCAGGATCATTTCGCGCCGGTCATGTTGCTAACGTAGCCAAAATGTGGGAAAAACGTACAAAACCAACGCCACCACAAAAACCAAAGAAGCATACAACTATGTCAAATGATTTGATGGGGTTACAGACAATCGTTTAGATGCTCACCCGCTTACTTTTATAGAATTTACATTTCTATTTATTTCCAAATAAATTTTCTAAACCAAAAAAATGCGTTTTGTACACTTAGTAATTTTTTTATTCCCTAAATTAAATTAGCAGCAAGGACCGCAAGGTCCACAGCAAGGACCACAAGGTGAGCAGCAAGGATCGCCAGCCAAACATGGCACTCCACAGCCTACAACAGAAATAGTATTTGTATGAAATTAGGAGTCAAATGAAGAGCTCACGCAATTTTTAATTACATGGATCACAAGGACCGCAAGGTCCACAAGGGCCGCAAGGATCACAAGGACCACAAGGGCCACAAGGACCACAAGGACCACAAGGGCCACAGCAAATGCCAGGTCCTGGTGGGCAACAAGGTCCACACGGTGTACCACACACATCGCGACATCGATATGGTCCGGTTGGATTTGATTTCTTGCCCATTGTAATCCGTTCAAACCTTTTACTGAATGATGCAGGACAACACGATGGTGATGGTTTTGTTAAACATTCGCATCTTCCTTGGCATTCAGTTCGTGGACAATCGGTTTGTAATCCATTTCGCTTTATACAATCACATTTCGTGTATAATATTGAGGCACGTAGCTCACGACTCTTGCATCGCCTTAACTGCAATGATAAAAAAAAAAGAAATCGAAGTTAGCAACGGAAATAATAAATTTACTTTTATTTGAGGGGAGTTCAAATATAAGGTAAGAAAGTTTTAAGCGTAATTCACAGTCACATTATCTTGTAAATTACGCCGTTTTTGCTTACCTTATACTTGTACTAATGAAGAGAATAGCCCCGAAAAGATTTCTCCAAAAATGAACAGTTTTCCCACAACTCCACATTTTAACAACATGGGCCACAAGGTCCACACGGTCCACACGGTCCACACGGTCCACACGGTCCACACGGTCCACACGGTCCACAAGGTCCACAAGGTCCACAAGGTCCACACGGTCCACACGGTCCACAAGGATTGCAGGGTGCACAAGGACCGATGGATCCACAAGGACTGCAAGGTCCATAAGGTCCGCAGGGTCCACAAGGACCGCAGGGCCCACAAGGTCCACAACCGGAAGGGCAAACATTTCCACATGGAAAGCCAGGTGCACATGGTCCGCAAGGTCCGCAAGGTCCGCAAGGTCCACAAGGTCCACAAGGTCCACAAGGTCCACAAGGTCCGCAAGGCCCACAGGGTCCGCAAGGCCCACAGGGAGCACAAGGACCGCAACATGGCTCGCAAGGCCCACATGGCCCAAATGGTCCGCAAACAGGTCCACAAGGTCCGCAAGGCGTACATGGACATCCAGGCTCGCACTTCAATACTGGTGGTGATGACGGATAACAGCAGAACTCCCTCGGTGGCGGGACTTGTACAACTTGCGGTTTTGGCTGGCACACCATCGTCTGACATATCTCTTTAGGTTCACAGATGGTCCTTGGGCAGCACACAACCTTTGGATCCGGAATACATTTATTTTGGAATATTATTTTGGGGTCCGGTATTATCCGCTTGTAGTAAACAATTTTTGGCTCGATTAAAGTTCTTGGTGTGTAAATTAGTTTTGGTTCAACAATCGTGCGACTTCCAGGCAAAATTTTCTTGTCACAAATTGTTCTTCTAGTCAGTATAACTTTTTTTTGGCAGACTAGGCGCGGTGGTTGTTGGACCGATAAAAATTTTGGACTGCAATTTGCTGGTGGACAATTCGATGGACATTGTGGCATAGTACATAGATCATTGGAGGTGTAACATTTCGGTCCGCACTACATGTAACAAAATTTATTAGAACGTTAAATTTATCTAGAATATATTTTGTGCGAAATAGAAAAAAATCAGCCTTCACACAAACCTTTAGCAGCACGGGTAGCAACATTCCCTTATCTCCTGGAATAAAATATCCGGGATGTTTTGCGTTTTACGACGCAAATTCCAAGAATAATGGCATGTGTTGGTACTATCGCAGCATATTATCGGACGACATCTCCAATTGAGCCATGGATATTTAGGATTGTAAGGTTTTGGTCTAGGCCTTACACAGCATGGAATCTGTTACGATTTTATTGATATTATAGAATTTGGGGTTGTAGTGAAGGCTGATTTTTTTTTTTTGGTTTATAATTTGGAAAATTTATAATTGAAAATAGCAATAATGATAGACCTCTGGAATACACGGGAGGCATGGCCCGCATGGGCCACATGGTCCGCATGGATAGCATGGATCACAGGGTCCACATGGTGAGCATGGTCCGCAAGGTCCGCAAGGTCCGCAAGGTCCGCAAGGCCCGCAAGGCCCACAAGGCCCACAAGGACCGCAGGGTCCACACGGTCCACAAGGTCCACAAGGTCCGCAAGGTCCACAGGGACCACAAGGTCCACACGGGCTGCAAGGCCCGCATGGATAGCATGGAAAACCGCAAGGATCACACATTATTCTTGAATCTGCAATCGAAAAAAAAAATCTTAGTGCTTCTTTTATTCGCTACAATAAAACTTACAGAATTATTTACCAAAGTATAAATTGAAATGCGATATTTAATAAGCAGCTAGTCGAAAAAAAACTTCAAAATTTATTTAAATTCCAAAACTATTGAATGATTCACAGAGAATTTGACAAAAAAAATATTTTTTATATTTTAAACTTTTCACTTTGAGGGTTCGAGAATGAATAAAAGTTTTATTATATTTTGTCAAAAACGAAAAATCGGTCGGATTTCTTTTGTTCAAAAAATTGGGTACTACGATTTTCAAAAATATCCGTGTCAAAAATCGACATAAAATATCCAAATCAAAGCATGTAAGGTCGTGTTTCAATTGGTTTAAATGCCGCATAAAAAGTTAAAAAGTTAAAAAAAAATTCGTGGTAATTTTTTTTTAACTTTTTAACTTTTTATCTGTTTCAATTGGTTAAAATTTTGACAATAATATGGATGCTTATTTAATGTGTAATTATGAACGTATATAGCAAATTTAAATATGAAAATATTTAAAATAAATACTATTTAAATGTATATTAGTTAATTATGGTTAGTTTACATCTAAATCATTACGATTTTCCTCAAAATTTGTACTTGACAAATTTCTGGTTACAAACAAATATTTTTGTTAGCCAAATGTTTTCTATATAAAAATTTTATCAGCTCTTGAAGCGGATAAAAAGTTTGACATTTTTATTCACCACAATTTTTAACTTTTTAACTTTTTATGCGGTATTAAAACCAATTGAAACACGCTCTAAGTAGCTGTATACGTGTTTCAACTGGTTTAAATATCGCATAAAATGTTAAAAATTTATCGTTAAAAATATTTTTTAAATTTTTATCTGCCTAAAATTTTGACAAAAAAATGGTTGCTAATTTTATGTGTAATTGTGAAAGTACATAGCAAATTTAAATGTGACCTGGTTTATGAAAAGGGGGCTTATGTGCGAAAAACAGGTTATCGAGAAAACAGCCGTCCGAAACAGCCGTCCTTTAACAGCTGTCCTTTAACAGCTGTTTTCTCGATAACTTGTTTTCGCACGTAAGCTCCCGTTTTCATAGACTAGGTCACAAATATGAAAATATGTAAAATAAATGCAATTTAAAAATATATAAGTCGATTATGGCATAGAGCAAAATATACATAAGAGGAGTCATGTAGAGTTTCCGAGGTTAATCTATTTTACTTTTGGCAACCTGTAAAAGCCAAACAAGAACAATAAACTATAAAATAACAATGCCGATATGTTTATAAGATATGTATAAATGGCTTAATTATAGAAAAAAATTAAATTTGTGTATATAAATATATTAAAACAATAAAATAAGATTAACCTCGGAAAAATCTGCTTATAAAATTTGCACTACTTGATTTCTCTTGTATATTTATTGCTCGATGATTATGGTCAGTTTACATCTATATCATTACGACTTGCCTCGAAACTTGTACACGACAATATCTGTTTACAAACAAATATTTTTGCCAGCCATATGTTTTTCATATAAAAAAGTTTATCAGCTCTTGATAAGCTGTTAGCAAAAAAAAATTTGAAATTTTTATTCACCTCAATTTTACTTTTTAATTTTTTATGTGGATTTTAAACCAAAGAAACACACTACCCAGTTAATAATTGGTAACTAATATAAATAGCAAACCAATATCTTTTTATTGCAGACATTGACGTCTGATAACGAATAGTGAAGTTTTCGTTTTATTAAGATAGTAACCAAAATAAATTGGTAATTCTATTTTTTATATTTAATTAGAATATATGTACATATATGCAATACTTTTTGTAAAAAAGTCGAACTCTACCATTTTAACCATTTTTTGAATATTTATAACTTTCCAAAATAGTGCCATAAAATATGTAATCAAAGCAGAGAATTGAATTTTAATTGGTAACTAAGATTAATAATACCACACATTTTTCTTTTTTGTTGCGTACACTGAGATCTGATAGCGGATAGTGGAATTTAATATTAAGGTTAGTTCCCAGTTAAATTTTTAAAAATACTTTCCGTGTTAATATTTATTACACAAAATGCGGAATGAAAATCTATAGATGGAATTTTCTATTGAGTATTAATTACATATTTATTTATAAGGTAATTGATTATTATTGTTTGTTACTATCGCAAATTGGTTACATGGGTATATTTTTATCGACGGGAATGCGCCATTGAGATTCATTTGTAACTGCAGCTCCCATTTTTGGAACTCAGTCCGCTTATTTCGGGAAGATCAGATTTGTTCCTAAGTTGGCTTCATTGATTCCATCGTTTTGCTTTGTGCTTTTAAACAGCTTCCTTCTTTTTACGCCATCCAATATACTATTTAAAATTAGTATCGTCTACTTAAATTGGTTAAATATAAGCCAAGAACTTATGTATGATATATTTTATAAAATAAAATAGCATTGATCAAAATAAATAAGATAAGCATGAACTGTACATATTTACTTTGCTATAATTTCCTTATATAAATTTATTGCAAAGAAAATACATTTTATGAATGGTGCGAGGTGCGAGCGGCCTCATTGTATTAAGAATACACATGTCTAAGCATTTTACAATGAATGAGATGATTTATGTGATTGAATTAAAATGTTTATGCGATTTGTTCTAAACGACTCTTGTAAACTAAGCTATTTACGTACCCTGTATATACCTAAATAAAACTAACAAAGTATTTGAATGCTTTTTTTTATTAAGACGTCGGAAATTTCGCACACAATTTATGTATAGAACTAGGTGGATGTTACTTTATTATCTTTCAATGAAGTTATCTTACACTGAATTCTGACAAACTAATAATAGTAAAGTAGATGACATTGATATCGTACTCACCCGAGTGCTCTTTATTTTATAGTTACATTTAAATACACCCAACACATGGTTCGTGATATAACACTGACGATAATGAAATTGGAAACAAAACCACCAAAACCGAAACCCTGTAAAATCCTCATTTAATATATACGCAATAGCACAATCCAATGTGACCGAAAATCCATGATGGCAATGTAGGGCTATGCGCCTATATAAAATAATATGTTTTTTGTCGATAGTCTCCCGACACAAAAAAAAAAACAACCGCACAATTTCAGTATCAAATCGAATCCAACGAAAGGTGTATTTTTAATAAACACATTCCACAGCAGACTGGATGGAATACTTGATGGATTAGCCGCTTGGCCGGAGAGACTACGGTGGTGTTTGCAGCTCAGTAAAAGATTGATAATAGTTTGTAATTAGAACTGCAGATGAAAATTGTATTTTGCGAAATCGATATTTTAAATAAATTTCTAAATTGTTACTAAAAGGAAGAAAATAATTACTAAGTGGTTTAATTTTTAACTATTAAATTTTCAAAGTGACAAAAGTTAAACAGTAGGAAATGGCGTCAAACCATAGCAATACAAATAGTAAGCAACTATCCATCTATTTGAAATCCGAGTTTTATTTATTTTGTAAGTTCACCATGATCGAGCCCCGTCTTCTACGATACGATGGATATCGCCCGTTTATGTGAGTTAATTGGTGTACTAAATCAAAATAAGAGAAAGGGATAATCCTCTTTGTCATTCGATGCATACATATGATCTGACTGGCCCAAAAAGTTTAATTTTGTTAATAATTTTAACCGGAACAGTCTAGCTAAGAGATCAATTCTTTGAATAGACGTCTATCCATAAAACAACTTACCCTGAAGTATTTTCTACTTAGCATTGCACGCCAAAGTGAGAGTATAGTACTTGACCAGTAATTGTCACAGGCATTTCATTTCATTCTGGTAAAATAAATCGTTTTTGTATATATCTTGGTCCCTCGGTAGCTAATCGATGTTGTAGAACTGTTCTTTGGGATATTTGACAATGCGATTAAAAGTTGGCTGGAATACTCGTTTAAAAATTATATTGGCCTCAAAAGAGATAGTTTGAAAGAAGTGGTTGATTCGGATGTAGTGGTACATACTGAAATGTTTGCAAATGGGGAGCTGATTCCAAAAAGATCTGTCAAATCACCAATTATTTCCTCTGTTACAACACCATCAAAACTGATTAAATTACCCAATGCTTTATCAGCTGTAATCACAAATTATTGATAATTACAAAACTATTGTATCCGATTTTCTAAATGTAAGTAAAATCTGTATGCTGCCTGAAACACGGGGAAAAGTCGTACCAATTTCTCTGAATAAAACTTCGAAGTTATAAAAAAAACCTGAAAACGTATTTGAAGCCCCAATATTTTTAATGTTCCATAATTACTTAGTAAGTGCGTTATAAGTATTGTGTATTGTGCTATAAATACCCAAATGTGGTTATCTGTGTTAAATTGATAAGTATATATTGTGAACAAAGCCAGAAATATTTTATAGGGCAATTGAAGTTAAATAAACACCGCAAAAATTTGAAGAAATCGTAAAAATTGTATTTTACATTTCAAATATTAGTTTATCAGATTGATTACTAAAATTACGTAACATTCATATCGCACCTGACCAAGAACAGTGACACAACTCAAAAATTTAAAATTCTTCGGAGAGCAAAAAGAAAAAATTGTAATTACTACGCGACACTTCGCGCTGTATCACTTCCGCCTAGAGAAAAGCAAAAATATCTTTTTTGCGGAATATGAAACCTAATATTGCGCATCTTTCTACTATTCTAGTGACTTAACACTCAAAAAGTTCCTTTATCGAGTTGTGTCACTGTTCTTTGTCACGTGCGATATATGTTTTCAAATGTAGCTCTAAAAGTTTCTAGCAATAAATAAAGTTATCATATATATATATATGTTATCATATTGATACTGGAATTTAGTGAAACAAACAAAGGTTTCACCGACATTAAACATAAGAAATTAATTTTTGGCTAAGTACTTTTCAGTATTCTAGAAGTATTTGGTCATTTAACGTACAAGTCAAGCTAAACATGGCCAAAATCGCAATTGTGCTCGGCATCGTTATTGTTCTCTCAGCAGCCATCCATCAATCAAACGGTATTTAAAAGATAGATTGTTAACGTCTAATGCAATTTAACGCAATTTATTTCAAACGCAGGTTTATTAAAATGCTACTCATGTGGGTTTAACCCTTCGGGAACAGACTGCTATAATGGAGAGTTGGGTGTAGACAAAGAACAAAATTGTACCATTTTAGAAACACAATGTGTAAAAGCTGTAGTAAAACTACCTAACGGAACGGAGTACATAGGACGCGGATGTCGCACGGGTAACTTGAACGAATGTTTTGCAGCAGTTCTAGGCTTCGATGGTGAACTAAATTGTTATAATTGTGATACAGATTTATGTAATTCAAGTGAATGGAATTCGGGCAATTTGATAACGATGGGTTTAACAGCATTTGTTGCCTACGTAGTTGCTCTGAAATAAAATGTTAAGTTAAAACAAATTATTAAATATATGAAGAGTGGTTTTTAAAATTTTTATTGGTTTTAAACTCTCTGGCTCTCGTCGACACCTTTTCGGTGTCATTTTCAAAAAATAAAATATTTTTGCAATATTAAAGTTATAAATAAAATTCAATAAAATTATTTTAATATCAAGTTTGGTGCTTTTTCCACCTAAAGTGTGCAATGCGAGGTTTCTGGTTATTTCGGCTTGAAAATTAGATCTCATCCGGCATGTGCGCATTTCAACATACACTGGCAATACACACAATTAAACGCAATAAACATGCGATCAAAGAATCTAGTGCCAGAAATCATGCAGGAAGTACTGGAATTTTAATATCGAAAATCAGACGTTTTTCACCAACAAAACATTTTATTGGATACAATGGAATAAGGCCAATTGCGTACGTCACCTTCAGAAATTAAAGATTAAATTCTCAACAGTTTGTTTTATAATTTTAAGCCCATTGAACCAAAAAAACATGTTTTAGAAAGGTTGAAGGAGTGATTAAATTGAAGTTTGGAATACTAAAAAAACTATTAATTATTAAATTTTATGAAACATATAGTAAAACCTAATTGGTTAAATCTTACATTTGAAAGTATGAGAGTTTTTAGGTTGGAATTTTAAACCCGGTAAGGCACAAATGATGAGTTTTGGAGCGGTCAAACAAAAACTAAAAACGCGCGTCGCTGAGAAATCATTCAAAAAGTGGTACTGGAGGGTCATAGGTGGAGTGCGGCCAATACTTCAATCAACGTCATGTTCTTAAAATTACAGTGAAAAAAACTCAACTAGATAAAATTGCATACATGATCTTTATCGCTTTTACTCACAACTAAACAAAAAATGTTCGGCCCAATCCATAATAATTATATCATCGTTTTCCAAACTGTTGATGAGGCCTGAGTACCCCATTATACTTCGAAAATAAAAAGAATTCTAAACAATGCACAAATTCTATGAGTATTTAAACACCTTGTTAAAGTTAGCCGATATTTTCCAGCCGAAAGTAAAAAAAAATCGATAATGCAGATAGTGCCTTTGCTATCTCAGCCAAAAATATAATATGAAATGTTAAATATTAATATGTTTCAGCCGAAGGTTATCAGCCGACATTTTGTATCAGCCGTCATATTTCAGCCGACATATCTCAGCTGACATTTCTCAGCCGATATTTTTCAGCCGAAAGTATTTTTTTATACCAAAAAAATATTTGTTTCCTACAACAACAAAAAAAACCAACTCAAACCGTTCAAAATAGAACAATAAAATATATTTTTAATAACATTATTAATTGTTTAGAAAATTCATTTTCCTATAGGGAAACTTGTATATAAATATATCGCACATACCACAACACAAAGTTTGAAAATTTCTAATAATTGACCGTTTGTCATGGTTGTCATGGTTGAGAATAGATTCAAATGAAAGGTGACACACAAAGTCCTTCCCCTACTAAATTGGTTGCGTTATTGGACCAATATTCATGCTAAGCTTAAGAGGAGCTCGTTAAAATTTTGGGGGTAACTCAACAAGCGATTCAAAACCGTCTCAAGACCAAGGGTATGGTGCAAAAACTTTGGGTTCCATATATGAACTCAAGACAAGAGACGCCGAACAACGTTTTTCACGTGTAAACATCTGCTCCAAAGATAAAATCCTAAGGATTTTTGCATCGAATCGTGACGGGGAACACAAAGTGGATTCACTACGACAACCCAAAGCACAGAAAATCGTGGAGTAAGCCCGACCATGCATTAACTTCAACCGTCAAACCGAATATTCATGCGACAAGAAGCTATAATGTCGTGCATCTGATAGGATCAGTTCGGAGTGATCTAATATAAACTACTCCAGCTTAACAAAACCATCACTGGTGAACGTTATCAACAACATTTCATGCAATTAAGATAATATCCGATCGGCCGTATTCACCAGGCATTACTTCTTTATACTACCATTTGTTGCGGTCGATGACTAAAGGCCTCTTCGGCAGCACTTCACTGCTTACGAAGAAGCCATTGATTGATTGGGTCGATTCTTGGATCGCCTCAAAAGACGAGGAATTTCTACGACGCGACCACCAACATGGGGAAAAGTCGTAACTCGCGATGGAAAATACTTTGAATAAAATACATTGTACCAATTTCTCTGAATAAAGCTTCGAAGTTATAAAAATACCTTAAAACTTATAAGTACCCCCATGATTTGCAATGTTCCATAATTACTTAGTAAGTGCGTTATAACTATATTGTGCTATAAATGTCCAAATATAGTTATCTGTGTTAGAATGTGTAACGGAATTCTAGTTATTCTGTTATCAACCCATACATAATGTAAAACTCTCTATCGGCATACCCTTCAAGGTAACATCAAATTACATCATAATTCATGATTAAGTACCATGCCGATATTTCACATTGCTTTTGGGCATACGTTACTCCAATTACGGTATATGTTCATACTGTGGTTGAAAATAAAAAATTGTGAGTTAAGACTAAGTTTGTGTGTTCGAGTTTACGTTTGCAGATCAGAGTGTGCCATTGAGCAGGGCACAAGAGTTAAGCGGCCAGAAGATAATTTGTTTTTAAAGGTGAGTATATCTATATACGTAAGTATTAGGTTAAGGCTTTAATTGGTTATTTTTTTTCATTAACCAGTAACGGATTATTCATCCAACGGTCTTTTTAAGACAAGAACTGTCCATTACACCTATCTTACTAACAAAATCAAATTGGCCGGGTTGTTTACCATAACAAGGAAGACCAGGTAGAAGATGACTTACTAGGAGTGTCATAAAATATACACACCCATAGTCGGCTCATCAGTGGGATGGGTTGACGATCTTTTTGTTTCTTTGTCTTATTTCACCCCACTTCTGGGTCTGAGACCCATCCAAATCCACCTGCCTATTTTTTTTTTTTGCTTCCCTCAAAAGGGATAAGCTGATCGCGGTTAACCAAACTGCTATCTATCTGGGTATCCTCATCCCTTTACACCGACTGAGCTGCGGGAACAAATGCCGCAAAGGACGCCATACAGATAGTGGTAATTCTATGAAAATGGGTTGCCCCTACCGCATGTACAGGCCAATCCGTTTCAAATGTGTTAAGTTGATAAGTATAAATTGTGAACAAAGCCAGAAATATTCTATAGCGCAATTGAAGTTAAATAAACCCTGCAAAAATTTAAAGAAATCGTAGAAATTGTATTTTACATTTCAAATATTAGATTATCAAATTGATTACTAAAACAACGTAACATTCATATCGCACCTGACAAAGAACAGTGACACAACTCAAAAATTTAAAATAATTTGGAGAGCAAAATGAAAAAATAAGAAATTACTTTATTTAATACCAAAATCATAAAACAAAGAACACCACTTCGCGCTCTATCACTTCCGGCGAGAGAAAAGCAAAAATATCTTTTTTGCGGAATATGAAATCTAACATTGCGCATCTTTCCACTATTCTAGTGACTTAACTCAAAAACTTTCTTTTTTGAGTTGTGTCGTTGTTCTGTGTTACGTGCGATATATGTTTTCATATGTAGCTCAAAAAATAAAGTTATCAAAGTATACATTATACTTTCATTTAATGAAACAAACAAATAATGTCAAAGAAATGTCAATCAAACAAAAGAAAATACTTTTTGGCTAAGTAGTTCTCAGAATCTATAGAAGTATTTATAAGTAAAGTTCGTATGCCAGGTGACTTATTTCTAATTATGTGTGATCTATTTATAAATTAACCTTATCAGAGTTGTTATCATTACCAATATTACATGGATTGTTTATTAAGTTTTTACCAAATAAACTCATTTAACACCATTTGCATTTCAATCATAACGTATAATTGGTCATTTAACGTACAAGTCAAGCTAAACATGGCCAAAATAAAATTTGTACTCGGCATCGTTATTGTTCTCTCAGCAACCATCCATCAATCAAACGGTATTTAAAAGATAGATTGTTAACGTCTAATGCAATTTAACATAATTTATTTCAATCGCAGGTTTATTAAAATGCTACTCCTGTGGGCTTGAACCTCCGGGAACAAACTGCTATAATGGAGAGTTGGGTGTAGAAATGGTACAAAATTGTACCAGATATGAAGTTTGTATAAAAACTGTAGCAACACTTGATAACGGAACGGAGTACATAGCACGCGGATGTGACACGGGTACCATGATGGATTGCTTTAAAAGCTTTCCAGACTTCGACGGAAAATTAACTTGTTATGACTGTGATACAGATTTATGTAATTCAAGTGAATGGAATTCGGGCAATTTGATAACGATGGGTCTAACAGCATTAGCTGCCTATTTAGTTGCTCTGAAATAAAATGTTAAGTTAAAACAAATTATTAAATATATTAAAAGTGGTTTTTAAAATTTTTATTGGTTTTAAACTCTCTGGCTCCTTTTCGGTGTCACTTTCAAAAAATAAAATATTTTTGCAATATGTTGTTTTTCACTGTATTAGAGTTATAAATAAAATTCAATAAAATTATTTTAATATCAAGTTTGGTGCTTATTTCCACCTAAATTGTGAGTGTAAGTTATGTTTGTGATACATGAAGTATAAGTTTTTGAAAACCGAGGTAGGTATAGCGAATTTACAATTCGTACTTGAAATTTTTAAATATTATTGCCGTATACCGGGTGTTTCTTTTAAACTGAGATGATCAAATATATCGAAAAATAGCCACTCTACGGAAAAAATGTCCATAACCAAAATTTAATCATGCCGCGGGGGAAATACATTAGTGCAAAAAAATAGTCCCCCACCCCCCGCTTTGTAGGTGGGGCGGGGGTAACTTTTAAACTAAGATAGGAAGCCATATTTTTTATTGCAGATACGCTTCGACTAAAAGTACGTATGACTAAACGCTACGACAAAAGTACGTTGCTACGACTAAAAGTACGTATGATTTGAATAAAGTATTTTGTACGGTTCATGATAGATGGCGTTGTAATCGACGAAATTCAATTTTTTCAACTTCTTCTTCTTAGAACACACGCATTGGATTCTGCAATACGTTTGAAATAAAAACATCACGTTTTCATTGGAAATACTCGAAATTCGTCATCAAAACAATTTATCCAGTTTTGTAAATCACATTTAACGTTTGTGTTATTTCTTATCTTCATGTTTTTCGTAATTGCAAAATAAACGATAAAATACTTTAGAATGGAGCGTTTAACTGTGCCAGAGAAAATTGAAATGGTTCTGGTTTATGGAGAAGCTGGCAGAAATCTTGAAAATGCTGTTGCTATTTACGCTCAACGTTTTCCGGATAGGATTCGTTCACGTGCTTCATTTGGCCGTACTATCAAACAATTTATTACTGATGGAAATGTTCAACCGAAAAAGAGGACCCGTATGAGCAACAGTCACTGGAGAAAATAATAAAATTGCTGTATTGGCAGCAGTGGCTCATAATCCTCATGTTAGTACAGGAGAAATAGTTCGCGATTCCGGATTGTCCCTCACCAGTGTTTGGAGAATTTTAAAACGGCACAAGTATCATCCATATCATATGTCTTTACACCAAGATCTTCATGGCGCTGATTTCCAAAATCGCGTAACTTTTTGTCAATGCGCACGTGAACAAATACAACAAAACCCCAATTGTTTTCGTTGCGTAATGTTCTCTGACGAATCGTCGTTTACAAACCATGGAACGGGTAATCGACACAACATGCATTATTGGAGTGTTACAAATCCGCACTGGCTTCGTCAAGTTGAACATCAGCGTCCTTGGACTGTCAACGTGTGGTGTGGAATAATTATCAACAAACTCATAGGCCCCACATTATTGAAGGCAACTTCAAAGGTCAAATGTACCGAAACTTTTTGGAAAATGAACTGCCAATATTACTTGAAAATTTGAGCTTAGAAGTGAGACGGAACATGTGGTTTCAACATGATGGTTATCCTGCACACTATTCGGTGGTGGCACGTGAAATACTTGATCGTGATTTCAATGGTCGCTGGATCGGTAGAGCTGGTCCGATAAATTGGCCCGCCAGATAACCAGATCTTACTTCGCCAGATTTCTTTTTGTGGGGTTATCTCAAAGACAAAATTTACAAACAAGAACCAACAACACGTGAGAACATTGAGAAATGCGTGTGCTGAAATTGAACCAAACACACTTCTCAGTTGTGTACAATCATTTGAAATGCGTATTAATAAGTGCATTGAAGTCGCAGGCCATCATTTTGAACACTTATTTTAAGCTAAAATTATTTTATTCACCTGCCATTTACATTAATAAATTGTTTTGATGACGAATTTCGAGTATTTCCAATGAAAACGTGATGTTTTTTATTTCAAACGTATTGCAGAATCCAATGCGTGTGTTCTAAGAAGAAGAAATTGAAAAAATTGAATTTCGTCGATTACAACGCCATCTATCATGAACCGTACAAAATACTTTATTCAAATCATACGTACTTTTAGTCGTAGAATCTGTTTCTGTTTCTAACGATCTAAATGCAAAATGTTACAAAATTACCTAAACCGTTTTTGTAGTTGGTCAATTAACAACATACTCCCTTTAAACGCGAGTTAATGAAAAACTCTTTCTTTCTTCCGTATCCGCTCGCCTGTTTTTTTTGGATTGGATTAAGTTCATTTCGAATCTTGGCCTGATTTATACCAGAAACAGTTTATTTTATTCGCGCTACGACGTTTACCATCGATGCAATCTGTTGAAACTGCAACGCGTGATATCATTAGTTCCCGTGTCGATTGTATCGAGTTACCAGCACGTACCAACTTGTTTGCTCCCGAACGTCGGATGCATCATCGCGATAGAGCTTTATTCATCGACCTATAGCAGAGCCATCTATGATTTTGAAGAGCCGTAATATTAAAAGGAGAGCTTTCAGTAGAGGGGAAGCTTTTATTGAATTACTATAAGAAACCGTGGTAATTGGAAAATTTTTGAACATTAATTTATGAATAAAAAATTAAACAAATCATCTAAATTTTAATTTTATATTTTTAATAACCTATTCAAAGAACACATATTTGAAAATCAGCCATCATAATGTAGTATTTATTTGGTAAATTTAAACTAAAGCAGAGCATAAATTTATTAATTTTCTATAAAAATGAGCTTTCCGTTTAGTTGTGTAGGTTTATAAAGTAAGATAATAAAGGGTGGTGCCGCGGATTCCTCTTACACCCAATTTAAAATTTAGTTTTATAAAAATGTAACTTATTTGGTAAATTCTGGTCACATGCACCTCAGAATTTTTGAGATGAACGATGCACTTAATAGCAATCTAAACATTCTCCATTTATAACAAAATTAAGGAGAAAACGTGAGCGAAACGAGATTTTATGAATCACCATGTAGAAACAATAATATTATTCATATAATAAAATTTTTACATCAAAATCTATTATTATTTTTGTATACAAAAAATCAACGTTGTCATGGTTTTCTTAATTAAATATTATTACAAAACAGAACAAAACGTAAAAAATTTCAATTTTATTCGATTGCAAAACCGAGCTTTCTGTAATTTGAAAATCCGTTTACAGATGTCTCTGTAATAAATTTACTTGAAATTACAGAAAAGTATAAAATAATTAAATAACTAATTACGAAAATAAACCATTATTATTGAAAGTTAAGTGCGAAATCTTTAATACAATAATTTAACATAATTAATAAAACTCAAAACAATTATAAATTTTATTTATTATTCGGTTGGCGTAAATAAAACTTTTCGTCGTAAAATATTCACCATCATAGTTGCTGCGCGCTGTAAAATAATAATAGAAAAATGTCACAATTTTTCCAAATTTTTGTTTTTTTTTCGATCCAATCCAGGCGGGAATTCTTACAATTCTTACACGAATTTGTTAATACAAGGATTTATTGAGGATTTTTGATGCTAAAGGCCCTCGGCTAAGGTGTATGACAGACAGTTCGTATACATTGTAGTAATTCCCGGCTGGTTCAATAGATTATGTAGATCTACTGGTCTTGAAAGGCTATGCATGTTTCATGTTTCACTTTTATAGCTTCGTTCGTGCACGTTTTCTGAGATCGTTGTTGTGTGGAATTCAATAAAATAATCCAAGGCCTTTGTATACTGTTAATAATTTAATGGTTTTTGTGAGTAAATAAATGGACCGTGGCTCTATCCATTTTTTGCATGGTTGGCTCATATACGGATACAAAATCTTAAAGCACAAGTCGTACTTTGAACTCGTTTATACAACGAGCTGCCTGCTATAAGACACGCCCGTTACAACCGTCCTAACCTGGAGACCCCCTTTCAATTTGTGTAACAATTACTATACGGGTAATTTGAATTAATTTATTAATTTGAAAGCGACATCTTTTAACAGGTTTAGTAATTGCCAGAAGCTTTATCAAATTATAATATTTTTATTTGGTGAAGCTCTGTTTTGTTTATACTACAGGATGAAACAATATAGGCTGCGAATTTGTTGCGATGAAAAATCAAATTTTTAACAAGTAACGAAAAAACAGTTTTCGAAGTCTGTCATCAACAATGTTGAAATAGAACCCAAAACACAATAATCCCCATATTACATTGCTACTCCAAAAGCATTTTTTAACGAACGTTTATTTTGGAAAAATAATGCTGACTGTTTTATGGAACACTTTATACTAATTTCTAATTTTCTGTACATACACATAAACAAATTCTTGTTTCTACAAAAAAAAAATTGTGTTAAACTAATTTAAATGTTTTTGCGTTAACTCAACATAATATGACTCAATATTAAAATATGCTTTTCCTGATAATTGAATTAACCATTCACATTGAAAATTCAAACAAAGAATTTAAGTTTTTATATACAAAAAAGCTTCTAAAAAAATACTAAAATACACTGGTTGGTATGAAAAAGTACAAAAAGCTTCCCCTCTATGGAAAGCACATGGAAAAAAATGGCGGAATCTTACGGCTCTTATATTAAGGAGGCTCTGCCTATAGCGGTAACGAACTAATGTCTTTCTGATCCAATATTCTTGTTGGGCCGATTGAAGTCACTCTAGGCATTTATAAATAAATAAATAAATAATAATAAAAGCTCCTAAAATTGCTGTACACGCTGCTCGTTCGTGTTCCATTTTTACTAAAGTTTGAGGAAAACTTTGATAAAATCTTTTAATTAGTGTAATTTTCAAAAACATTTTGATCAAAATTGTTTTAAACAAAATTGATACTGAATATGAATAAATGAATATTTTATAAAACACCTTTGACAAAGATCTTTTATAGTGTAATTCCGGCCATATAACACTGATGATAATGAAATAATTTTGGGTTATGGTGGTTTGGGTTTTGGTTATGGTGGTTTTGTTATGGGGGTTTTAGTTATGGTGGTTATGTTTGCAATTATAGCAAACATAACCACCATAACCAAAACCCAAAATCCCCATTAAATATATACGCAATAGCAAAATCCCGTGTGGCCAAAAACTCATGATGGCGATGTAGGGCTATCCGCCTATATAAAATGGTATGATTTTTGTCGAAGCCGCTCACTATGGCACATTTCAAAACAGGATATATTAAAACAAGACATCACAAAACAGTACATGGTACGGAATAGGACCGATTAAAACAGTACATCACAAAACAGTACATGGTACACTAAAGTACATGTTACTGAACGTTAAGCTAGAGGATTTTTTCAGCTTGATTTGTTAAATATTTTTTTTTATTGAATCCGTTTAGTAATTAGGATATTATCAAGTGGATATTTGCATTCACCTAGAGTAATTAAACAGTATACTATATAGAATTTGAATTGCTTTAAATTATAATAAAATATCCCTTCACCTAACAATATATAACATTATTTTAATTTAAATCGCTAATACTCGATCGTTGCAAAATAGATCAAAAGTTTAAATAAATATATTTATTTTATTTATATATTTATTTAAATTTTTCATCTATTTTGCAACAATAAGTAAAACTTAAACAATTTTTTGGAATTAAAACCTGCAAGATTAAGTTATTAAAACCGTAAAATTGACTATTAACTATTTTGTGGTGTTCTCTTTTAATACGTACTGTTTTGCGATGTACTCTTCCGTATCATGTCCTGTTTTGTGATGTACTGTTTTAATCGGTCCTGTTTCGTACCGCATGTACTTTAGTGTACCATGTACTGTTTTTTGTTGAACTGTTTTAATCGGTTCTGTTTCGTACCATGTACTGTAGCGTACCATGTACTGTTTTGTGATATCCTGTTTTGTGACATCCTGTTTTAGCACATCCTGTTGTGAAATGTGTCGTTTCGTATGAGACCCGATTTTTGTCGATAGTCTCCCGAAACAAACGGAAGCAACTCCCACAACTGCAGTATCAATCGAGTTGAAGGAACAGTTTATTTTTATTAAACACACTGCAGAGCTACGAGATCATTTCTTTGAAAAGACGTCTATCCAAAAAACAATTTACTCTAAAGTTGTTTCCACTTGCATTGCACGCCAATCTGAAAAACAGGTCAAGCCGACCATATCTGCATGTAACATGGGCTGCCTGTAAAATATGATGGTAGAATGCAATGGTGCCAAGCCCTCCTCCTCTAACATCATATCTCTTTTACAAGGTCATGTGAATCACATCTTAATTCCCTTTATTGAGATCAAATTTACACATTTCGACTTTATTTTTCGAACATATCAAGAGCAAATTGATGAAAAGGTTGCTTCCCAACAAAATACGAGTTAGTGAATTAATCACATTATTTAGCAAGCTACCTTTTTCAGCAATTTGCTGCTGACACGTTCAGAAAATGAAGTAGACAAAATGTGTCACATCTGAACTTATTAAAGCGAATTGACTCGTGATTGGTGGTGAATGATGGTGATCACTCTACTTCCATACAGGTAATTATTTTTCGAGAGTGTAAATCTTCTTGGGTATACCATATACTACATATCTTCTCTAAAACTTTCAACACTAGGGGAGTGTAAAGCATCATATGATCTTTATATAAATTGAAAGGTATTGGCTCTCATTTTAATTACAATATTATTTGGCCGTGCTCTTGTCCAGTAATTGCCACAGCCATTTCATTGCAGTCTGGTAAATAAAATCGTTTTTGTAAATCTCCAACAAAATTCAGCTGAAAATATATACCTCGGTTCTTCGTTAGGTAATCGATGTGGTAGAACTATTCTTTGGCAAATTTGACAATACGCTTAAAAGTTGGTTGGCATACTCCTTCAAAAACATTATTGGTTGCAAAAGAGGTTGTTTGAAAAACTTGATTGCATATGGTTAAATATTTTGAAAGAAGTGGTTGATTCGGATGTAGTGATACAGACAGAAATGTTTTCAAAAGAACGGCTGATGCCAGAAGCTCTGTCAAATCATCAATTATTTACTTTGTTACAACACCATCAAAGTGATTCTATATTCCATGCACTAAGCGTACCACAAATTTTTACAGAGCTTCACTAGTAATTATTTTAATAAATAAGCACTCAAATAATAAAATGTTAATACTTTTTATTATCAATGTTATTGGGAGTACAAATAAGTTTTGAGGGATTTACAAAAGATGGCGTAACTAGTATTAAATCGCATAGGGTCATCTTGTAACTATATCCATGTTAAGGCGCCATCATTTCCCTCTAAAAATAAGAATGTATCATTTCGCTGAACTGTAAAGAAAATATTTTTTTGTGCTCTAACCACGTCAACCCAGGTGCCAACGAAACACGACAGTTATTATTTATGTTTTATTTTGAAGAAAATTACACCTGATAGATATTGACTGTTGTATGACGCATATAGAGAACATGTTACATCAATAAAAACATGTGAGTAACAAAGTGATCTTTCAGCACGACAACACTCGGCCACATGTTTCAAGAGCTATCAACTTTGTAGGCGTTTCAATGGGTGTCCTATACCCCATCCGACGCAGACATTGCTTCTTAATGCTACCATTTCCGATCGATGACTAATGGCCTGACCGACCAGCACTTCACTGCTTACGAACAAGCCATAGATTGGGTCAAAATACGAGGAATTTTTACGAAGCAGAATCTGTATGCTGCCTGAAACATGGAGAAAGTCGTAGCTCGCGATGCTAAATACCCTAAACTTATTTGTACTCCCAACATTTTCAATGTTCCATAATTACTTAGTAACTGCGTTATAACTGTATTGTGCATTATATTGTTACATTTGGGTATTTATCCAAATGTGCGTTATCTGTGTTAGAATGTGTTATATTATACTTAAAGTATGAATTGTGAACAAACCCAGAGGTGACATGTTATAACATCACTTTTCAATATTTCATCGAAGATTATCTCTCGCGTTTTTAGAATAAAATGTGACACTATTTCACATTTCCTATCATTTACCAGGTTGCTAGATTGAAAAGTTGTGATACTCTACTCCATGTCTCACGCAAAAATTTGTTTTCGATACTTGAACGGAACTAGAGAAAGACAATTTGTTCTCATTTGTACTAGTAGGTTGTAATAGCAATAGAAAATAAATAATTCATAAATGAAACAGTTGTCCATTTTAGTTTAGGAAAACGAGAAATAAACTTCGATAAAGAACCTAAAATGTGATGTTATAACATTTCACCTCAGAAATATTGTATAGCGCAATTGAAGTTAAATATACACCGAAAAAATTTGAAGAAATCGTAGAAATTGTATTTTACATTATATAAATATAAGATTATCAAATTGATTACGAAAATAACGTAACATTCATATCGCACCTGACAAAGAACAGTGACACAACCCAATTTCAAATTTTTCGGAGAGCAAAAAAGAAAAATTAGTAATTACGCTATTTAACACTTTTACAGTCTCATGCATAAATAGGTGGTTAACCGAGATGCTTCTGCATCATATTTGATAGATAATGTAATATTTTTTAAAGAATAGGAATACTTGTTTGATACTAAGCGTGTTAGATAGTAACGTATCAAAACATGGTTGCGGTGTTTTTGTATATGTATCACATACATATGATGCACAGGCGTATGAATAAAAGCTAGTGTTTTGCGCATATTTATTGTTTAGCATAAGAATATTAGAGTATGTATCAAATATGATACAGAAGCATTTCGGTTAACCGCCTATGTATCATATGTGATACATGAGACAGGCAAAGGGTTAATACCAAAATCATAAAACAAGGAACGCCACTTCGCGCCCTATCACTTCTGGCGAGAGAAAAGCAAAAATATATTTTTTGCCGAATATGAAATCTAATATTGCGTATCTTTCTACTATTCTAGTGACTTAACTCAAAAGTTCCTTTTTTGAGTTGTGTCACTTTTCTTTGTCACATGCGATATATGTTTTCAAACGTAGCTCTAAAACTTTCTGGCGATAAATCAAAGTATATCATTTATCAAAGTATACATGATACTGCCATTTGATACTGCCAAACAAACAACGTTTTGGCTAAGTAGTTCTCCATTGATACTGCCAAACAAACAACGTTTTGGCTAAGTAGTTCTCAGAATCTACAAGTATTTACAAGTAAAGTTCGTATGCCAGGTGACTTATTTCTATAATTATGTGTGATCTATTTATAAATTAACCTTATCAGAGTTGTTATCATTACCAATATTACAAGGGTTTTTTTTATTAAGTTTTTACTAAATAAACTTACTTAACATCATTTGCATTTCAATCATAATGAAATTGATCATTTAACGTACAAGTCAAGCAAAACATGGCCAAAATAGCAATTGTGTTCGGCATCGTTATTATTCTCTCAGCAGCTATCCATCAATCAAACGGTATATTTAAAAGATAGATTGTTAATGTCTAATGCAATTTAACATATGTTTATTTCAAACGCAGGTTTATTAAAATGCTACTCATGTGCGGTGGAACCTCCGGGAACAAACTGCTTTATTGGAGTGTTGAGTGTAGAAAATGAACAAACTTGTAGCAAGCTACAAACACAATGTGTAAAAGCTGTAGCAAAACTTTCTAACGGAACGGAGTACATAGCACGCGGATGTGACACGGGTAATTCTTTGGATTGTAGTGCAGAAGTTCTACGCATCGATGGCGAATTAAATTGTTATTATTGTGATACAGATTTATGTAATTCAAGTGAATGGAATTCGGTCAATTTTATAACGATGGGTTTAACAGCATTTGTTGCCTATGTAGTTGCGCTGAAATAAAATGTCAAGTTAAAACAAATTATTATATATATATTAAGAGTGGTTTTTAAATTTTTTATTGGTTTTAAAGTCTCTCGCTCTCGACGACACCTTTTCGGTGTCATTTTCAAAAGAATGCTAAAAACAATTAAATATTTTTACAATATTAGACAATAAAATTATTTTAATATCAAGTTTGGTGTTTATTTTCACCTAAAGTGTGAGTGTGTAAGCTATGTTTGTGATATAGTGTAAGTTTATGAAAACCGAGGTATACCGAATTTACAATTCGTACTTGAGATATTTAAATATTATTGCCGTATATAGCTATATTCGTTACCTTCTCACTGATGTGGCGAAACACACCAATTTAAAGCCCCAAATACATAGGTAATTCAGTTTTTGTCAAGTGATTATCTTTAGTAATTTTACCTTGCCAATAGAGGTAATCCCATAACCCGACGTGCAAGATTTAACTAGAGCTTGAAAGAAATCATGCATAGGAGAACTGGAATTTTAATATCGAAAATCCGGTGTTATTCACTCTTAAAATATTTTATTCGATATAATAGAATCAGGCCAATTGCATGCGTCACTTCACAAATAAAAGATAAAATTCTCTAGAGTTTGTTTTACAATTTTAAGCCCACTGAATGAAAAAAGGAATGAAAGGTTAAAGGAGTGGTTAAATTGAAATTTGGAATATTAGAAAAATTATTAATTATTAAATTTTATGAAACTTGTTAGTAAAACCTGGGTTAAATTTTACATTTGAAAGTATGAGAATTTTTGGATTGGAAAATTGTATGCCTAGCCTAAAACGATTTTTCAATCCAATTCCATGTATGCCATTAATTAAATTAAACCTGTAAAAAGGTTATGTTATTATCCTTTGAAGTCGGGTGAACTTTTCCTTCACACATTACCAAAGATCCAAACTAAATAGTAACAAACTTTTAAGAAAATGGGTGAAATCGAAATTCAGCAGTAATAAAATATTTTAGAAAGATTTTATTTTCGAAACACGGTAGAGGTACAAATGATGAGTTCTGGACTGGTCACTCCAAAATTAAAAACGCGTGACGCTTAGAAAATATTCAAAAAATGGTACTGGAGCGCAGTATGCGGAGGGCGAGCCCTAAAATGAAGAATGATGTATTCTTAAAATTCGAGTGAAAAAACCCAACAACATAAAATTGTACACATGATCTATATCGCCTTTAGTGGCACAACTAAACAAAAAATGTTCGGCCTTATCCATAATAATTTATAACGACGCTGCTAATCATCATTGTAATTTTATTACACTAATTTTTGTTTTGGGATTTTTTTATAGTACACCTGGAATCGGACACCTGCAGTCGGTATTGTGGAACGCAAGAAGTGATTTTCTGAATTATTTAATTGTAATTAATGAAATAAAAACTTATAATTTGCTGTGTAATAAACGTCTCATCTAATAATAAATAGTAACCATTTGTAATCCAAAAAAAAATGTTTTTGTGTAAAACACGAAGCAAGTAAAAAAATGAGTCTTAATTGCCATCAATCATACGCATTGTAAACCTCACGCTCAGTTTTTGGCGTTATAAAGCAGGTGTACCTTAGCTTAATTGGTACCTGCGAAAGGTTGAACATAGATCAATACCTGATATTCAAGAGCTGATACGGAACGTATGTCTACCTGGGGTGCACGCGATAGTATAGGAGCAATCACCAGCAGCCGCCGCGTCCCATCATTTACGGATTAAGTATACCTTGATGGGATACAACATAATTTGAGTAATTGAACGGTATTTAGAATGTTATAATCTATTTTGTTTTTTGTTTTTTTTTCATTGATATGTGTTACTATCATATATGATATCATTACATATTAAATTACCTTACTTATTATTAATTCATGTGTTTAAGAATTTACCAACGATCCTAATACCTGTGACAGACTATGGATTAATAAAACGCGATTAGTGATTTTTTCGAGTTAAGCGCTAGTTTGTCAAGTAGAAGATTAGCTAGTCTCGACTTAGTTTGAGGTTTAGTGACTAAACTGGTTTAGTCAACTAATCTTTAAAATTTTTAAAGATTTATCATATTTATGAGATTAGTGGGAGGGACAAGTAGCGCCATTACACGTCGGAGATTTTAATTCTTTTGAGACATTTCACTGTTTGTGTGCATTTGATTCAAATAGTGGAAAAATTAAACAAACAAAAATATACTTGTGAATTGCAATAAAGGTTTTATCTAAAGGGTTTATTCTAAAACTGAAAATGATAGTTCATTCGTTATTAAATTATTTGATAACAATTAATTGTAAATGGATATTATGATGTTTATTATTAAATAATTAATTGAAATATTTATTTAATAAATAAGTAATAAATAAATAAAAGAAATAAATAACTAATAAATTCAAATGATATGTAATTTGTTATAATATTGATACTGTGCAATTGTGGTGCCACTATAGTATTTTACATTTGCACCGCGATTAGCTAAAGTGTAGTATGTCAACTCAAGAGGATATATGATCGATAAGCTAATCGAGTTTAACCAATCTCGTTTTGTTAATCCCTACTCTGCCACATGTATTACAGTGATTTAATATCGTATCATTTTTTTTGAATATTATTTCTGTAAATCTAATCTAGTATTTTTTTATTTCGATTTAAACTTTTCTTTTCATTTAACAGGTTAAGCTATAACCAGCGAGTCTGTAAGAAATTTAAGTAACAATGCGACATCTGAAAAATGTATGTTTACTGACGTTACTGACCAGCGAAACTCAAAGTACTTTTCGTTCAGTTTCGTTAAATTTGAATTGTCATTTAGCACGTCAAAATTGTATATTTGAAATGGCGGTATGTTGGTATGTTTACATTTTTATAATACATGTGTACAAATATTTAAAATAAATAAATTATGTACATATACCTTTAAATACTCACTTTAAATACGTTACATTTATTGTACTTAGTCATATGTAAATACCTTGTAATATCCGAATCTGTCTCTTGTGCGATTTATTAGTCGTACCATTTTTGCCCCTTCATCTTTTAAATATTGTAAGAAGCTGTTCAATTTTCTCAAATAGATTCATTTTTGACGAAAATCGAGGTGTGGTTAATTTGTAATTTTGCAGATTGACATTTCAAAATTCAATTGACAATAATAATCGTGTTACAGATTCGCTGGTCAAACGTTCTCGTTAAATTCTGTAAGGTTTCGTTACTGACTCTTACAGACTCGCTGGTTATAGCTTTAGTTGAGTTTTTTATGACTATTGAGTTTATTTTTAATTAAACCCGAGCAAGCCCTGGTTGCCTTGGGTATTATACAACGAGCACAGGCTGTGCAGTGCCAAATGATCCAGTGTGCATAGAGTAATAATTTGTTTTTTATTTTGTATACTCTTCGCACACTGGCAAAGTAAAATTTAAAGAACCGAGTATGCGCGGTGTAAACACAGTTCACAAATAAAAACACAGTATGCAGAGTAAAATTACTGGTTGAATAAAAACATTGTGACAGCGCACTGCTTGCTCAGGTTGAATTAAAAAATAGGCCCATTTACGACTGTTAAAATTGGGAATGTGACATCTAGCGCATTAAAAATAAGCTCATGAGCCTTTTATCCATGCAATTTTAACACGGCATACTTTATGAAAATAAATATTTATATACAAAAATAGACCATATAAGTTCAATTTTTTTGTCGTCAGATCCACTTGTAGTTGTCTATAGACAACTTATAAAAGTGGTGATACATGCACAGATTTTGCCTTTAAAGCATAAAAATTATGCGCGCTGATTGGTTAAAAGTCGGTCATCTTGAATCGCCTGATAGACAAAAATTTTAAATTGAACATTTCTCAATTTTGTATAAGGTAAATTTTTTTGCCTTAAAGGCAAAATCTGTACCTGTATCACCGCGTTAAGTGGATCTTACGGCAAAAAAATATGCTTATTCCAGATATTTTTGTATGGTTATTTTTATTTTCATAAAGTATGCCGTTCTAAAATTTCATAGAACAAAACCCGCAATGAGCTTACTTTTTTTTTAATGCACTAGATGTCACATTCCCAACTTTAACAGTCCTCTATTGAGAACTATAAATGTCCGGGGTAGTGACATCTAGCGCATTAAAAATAAGCTGATTGGGGTTTTTTTTACATGAAATTTTAGCACGGCATACTTTATAAAAATAAAAATTAACATACAAAAATAGACCCAATCAGGTTGATTTTTTTGCCGTCAGATCTACAAACAGTTCTCTATTGAGACTTGTACCCCTGTGATCTCGCGGAAAAATTTATTACTACGAAAAAGAGTTTACGAGGCTTTTTCTATGAATTATTTATGAAAAGTGATCTTGGAAAGTTTAATATTATTTGTATATTACATTAAAATATAAAAACAATAAATGTATTTACAATTAATATTAAAATTATCAATTTAAAAATGGAAAAAGTGTCTCGGGTGCATCTGAAGCAAGCTTCATTTTTTTCCACTGGTAGCGTTTTCTGTACTTTCTCATTGGGGCCGTGATTTTAGACACTTTTTTATATGGCATCACAACTATTAAAATTTGCCACTATCCAATTTTTATTCGTTTCGTGAGCGCTGGTGGTCATATTTTACATGGAATTACTGCTTTATTTTATTCCAGTAGGTGGTGGTAGCTGGATTATTTTCGAATTTGCAAATTGGCATAGCTCGTTGAGTTTCAAATTTTTCCGCAACGTACCACTTGTGATATTCCAATCGTCAATATTTTGTTTATTGTATGTATAGTTATTTTCTCTTTCAAAAAAATTTCTTTTGATAATTCTATCGCCAATTTTGTAATATTATAATAAATTTTTTTTTTTGATTTTTTTTGATTACCGATTAAATTATATTTTGTTTTTTTATGTTTGTAAGACCCAAGGTTTAATTCTCGAGTGGATTTTTATTATTATTGCTAATTGCGATAGTGATTTCTTACTCATTATTGGAAGAGATTAGTTTATGCATTCTGGTCGTATAATGGTTTTGGATATGCAGTAAATTATTAGTATGGTAGTGAGCTTGAGTGTACGTCTCTAGTAGTTTGAATATTGTTCGTTACGATAAATGGTTATTTTCCAGCGGTTAATTCTAAGATCTCACATGTCTGCAAAACTACCCACCCCCATGACCTATAAAATTCAGTAGCCGGCAACAAAATACTGTTGTTGATGAGGCCCGAGTACACCATTACACTACGAAAACAAAAAGCATTCTAAACAATAGCACAAATTCTATGAGTATTTAAACACCTGAGAGAATATCATGATTGATAATAAATAATACAAACTTCCTAAACGTTTAAGTACTTAAATTAGGCTCCTCTTTCTAAAATAATAAGCCATTATTCAGATCTTACGGTATCACTTTTGTTGACTAACTTCAGAAATAATAAAGCATTACGCGGAAAGTACATACGTCGACTGAAAAGCACCCGGCTTGACGAGAAGATGGCGGATTTGTTTTGTAACAAATCCATATTATTTTAAAAATTTTTAAAAATCTCTGTGTAAGTGTGCGTGGAGACATGGCCAGACGGATTGACTGTCCGGGATAACACTTCACACTTAAGCTTTACTCATAAATTAAGAGATAGATCCAAGTGATTTTTGTCTAAAATTACGCTGGAAGTGGCAGCCTCGTTCCATGTTTTGCAAACATTTTAACCCTTATGTGAGTGACAGGGTACCCAGGTACCTTTTGCACTTTTAAACGTCTAGCTTGATATGTTTCAGTCATATTAAAAAGTTTTAATTTTATGAGAACTTCTAGTTCAATTGATAGATTACGATCACACTTAAAAATGAGAAATTTTACAACTTGGACGCACGTGAGAGCAAAAAGTAGTTTAGTTGTACGAATTAGAGTAACAAAGGTACCCGGATATCTTTATATATTTTACACTATATTTGAAAGAAATAGTGTGCAAACATTTTATAGTTTTGTGTTATATGTCGTTGTATTTCATTGTTTGTAGTTCTGTTTATTTATTTCATTTAATTTATGTTTATATTTTTATTTATTTCAAAAAAACTAACCAACATTTTTTTTATTACTATCGATCATTTTTATTACTGATGTGACATGTTGGATTATTTACGTTTTTTTACAGAATGTTCTTCGAAAACTGACATGTTGCAGCTAATGCAAAGTTGTCTTCAATTTATGCAATTTTAGCAAAATCCATTATACATTTCATAATTGCAACAAAAAAAAAATATAAAAAATTAGTTTCCAGAAAAATTGCATGTAGGGTACCCGGGTATTTTAGTCACTCAAATTAAGATATTTGTTCTTCGTCACATGAGGGTTAAGTATATCATTTACGAGAAAAACAATTATAAACTTTTCTAAACTAAATTAAATTTGCAACAAAACCGGTCTAGGCTCAAGAACATTTTTCCTAAATTTAAGTGGGAATGATGTTTTTAACAAAAAACACTTTTTAACAAAAATTCGGCTATGCCCAGACGGATAGATTGATTAGTACGAAACTTCATACTTAAGCTTTTCCACAAATTGGGAGATCCCTGTAAACTTTGGCCGAAATCGGTCCACTGGACGTGACAGCTCGGATAGGTGCTTTTTTTTTTGCAAATATTTTGAAAAGTATATTCCCAGAAGTATATGCGCTCTAGGAATCATATTCATCATATTATTTACATCAACAGAAACATTTATCACTTTAATTTTATAGGTACCCTGTTGATACTGCAACCGCCTGATTTGAATTAAAGGTAATCTAGATTAAACCATCCTTTCAGTAATTACACCCCTATGTCCGATGGATGATTTGGATATTCAAGATATTTAAATCCATTTGAACTCAATAATTGTGGAATTGTATTGTTATATCAATAGAGGATTTATGTACATGTACTACACTGTACACACCATCGTACTTTTTATACACTACTAGCTGACCCGGCGAACCCTGTTTCGCCCCAAAATTTTTCGCTCCGAGCAAATAAATTTGTGCTTCACGAAAATTAATTTTGATGAGAGATAAAATCAAACAACTCAACTCAATTCACAATAGAAAATTAAGTTGAGTGGCATTCCATTCTATTTTCATCAAATTCAACATTTAGGCAAGTTAATGTTGCGTTCGTTCGTTCATTCCGTCATTTTTTCGACCAATCATCTCTTGTGGAAAAATCAAGAAGAAGAAAATTCATCATTTTTGAGCAATATGATTGGCCGTAAAAATTGTCAGAACGAACGAACGAACGCAACCATAAAGGCGAATTAATGTATTGAAAAGTGAATGAAATGTCGATTCAAACTCAGGCATCTATCTCAGGCATCTCTAGAAATTTGAGTTGTTTTTTCGATTTTTTCTCTCAGTGTGGAAATGAATTGAAGTCAGATGGAATTCGAAATAGTTCAATGTATTTTATTCGAGTGGAATTAAATGGAATCAATACAATGCATTGTGGTAAAAATTATTTTTCCATGAGAAAAACACGGAAATTCCAGATTTATTTAGCACACTCCAAACGACTGACCTTGTGGTTTGTTAATCATATAGCGAACGCCAAGCGAATGGGGAACTGAATGCTCTTGAAGTCGAACGAAATGTCAGTTGGAATCAGATAAGTTCTCGGAATTAGAACATCTTCTTTGAATTTGCCATTGATGATCGTCGCTTGAATCACGTTGTTCATCAGTTTATTCTCAGCCAATCACGTTCCGTTAAACAATCTCGGATGGTTCAGATGACGTAGCATGATTATCACAGATCCCACCTTGAGTATCCAGTTATACAGTGGTATTCCATGCAAATCAAGCGCATTGAAAAACTCGGTCGAAGGTTTGACACAGTCAACGAGTTTGTAACAATGCATTTCCCCAGCGATTTGGTTTTGAATCAAGTAATTCAGACTGTTCCTTGTTCTTCGCTGCCAAAATCGCTCGTTTGCTGAGCCAATCATGATTCATAAACAATTTCAGTGAATGTGCGGAAGCAGATTCATGATAAGCTCTTCCTTCGACGTCGTGAAAATGCAAAAATTCGATGGAAACGAAATCAATCCTGTCAAACCATCAACAGGAATTTGACCATTGTTAAGCACCAACAGTTGTTTGGAAAAATCAGCAGTTGATAAGTCGTTCTGTAACGCGACTCTCATGTTCGTGGTCAATTGCAACTTCTTCACATAGCGCCGCAAACTTGACGATTTCATGCGTTGAGTTCATCTGCAGCTGTTGATCTCGGAATGACAGGAACGTTTGACGAAAATCGCTGGCCAGCAGAATCATCGCTCACCAAAACGGCATGAGTCACTTTGTAAATCCTTCATCGTTCCATTGAACACATTCCAATGATCGTTTATGTACCATCGTACCTTCGTCCAAGATAATAATTTTGAATTCTTGGAATACCGTGGCCATCGCCGAGTTCTTGGCAATTGAGCACACTGACTTGTCATTCGTTTGGATATTCATCGACAACTTGAACACAGAATGTGCCATCTCGAGCGTGAACTGCCTTCGTTAATGCTTCGTACACGTTCTTTTGCTGTGCATTCAAAAGCAAACATTCGTCTGTAATATTTGGCTCATTGAATTTGGATCTAACATTTGCTCTCGTTGCAATTCACGATTAAATGCATCGTACATCAAACGCATTGGCGCTGGCGTGTTCAATTTTGACAAATCATGTGCTGCCGCACATAAGCGCGTACATGTCGTCGATCCTGAACTAAGCTTCGTTGCGTATCTCGTCGTTCATTTTAAGCTCATATTTCGATGTTGCAGTGCGAACTTGATACAAAATGTCATCAGTCATCTCGTCCTTGTATTTGTTACACAATTCCAATGCGTTCGATGGATGACATGTCGCTATGATGATCGCGAACACTGTACAAAGTTGATTTGCCGGCACAGAACCAGTGGCATCGACGAGTGTTGGGTCCCAATGTGTGTCGTTTTCCAGCAAGTTCAAAGGTTCTCAAGCTTCTCGGTAAGTGGCGCACAACACACATTCTATAGGACGAAGCGATTCAAACGAAGTAGGACCACGAACATGGAACAAAAGCAAACGAATGATAGAAGCCTTCCTCTTGTCGTGGATGAACAGTGTACACACGGACAAGCGCATCAGTCGAATACACATCAACGTATCCTGTAACAGGGTCACGTTGTTTTCGTCGTTGAAGCTTCTTCATCGACTGGTTCCAAGTATAATAACGTTTCCACTAATTGTGTATATCACCAATGGACGCGGATATTGTTTTGTGCATTTTCCATCGGTCATACACGATGAATCGGGATTGAGATCTTCACACGGACCACGTGAATCATGCTTGTTGCAACTACCGTGAACAACTCCGGGTCTGCTTCTGAATCTGATATTTCGGCACTGATGATTGAATCGAGTTGCCTTGGTCTGATTTTCTTAATTATCAATAGCAGAATGTGTGCATATGGTAATCCGCACTTATGCCACTCTACTGAGTACATTCAACAACGTGGCTCTTCGAAAACCACCTGCTTAACGATGAAGTCCATTAGCTTCCTGAGCTTTTGTTTAAACACACGCGCGGTGATGTCGTGGCAATCGCTGGAAGTTTGTGCTGGCAGTAGATTACCGGTAATTTTAGGCCATTTTGGATTGCATGTGAACGTGATGAACAAATCTGGCTCTCCGTAATGCTGCACATACGTCATAGCATTCTGCGCATATTCATGCATATGCCGTGGATTGCCAACATATGTTGCTGGGAGAATGGTCAATTGACCGACGTTGGTTGCATCCCCGTCCGAAGCGATGGCATTGCGCAGATGATTGTACTGCTTGGAACATAGTTTTAATTGATCGAAGCGGATGTAATTATAACGTTTCGTTTCGATGTTAACATACATATCAATGCAATCTCTCATATCAACCATCTCCCGGCAATTGCGACTACAACAAAAAAAGATTGAGCCTAATCGGTTCAGCCGTTCTCAACTGATGCGCAAGAAAGGAAAAACTCAATTTTCTTTTTCGGTTTTTTTCCGGAAGTTTTCGAGTTTTCCACTCAGACTTTACAATTTTTCTCTTCTAAAAGACCATCTGGATCCGATACTAACATCATAAACATCATTTCTCGATTTTCCGAATTTTCAAACTTTTTCGGTAGACTTTCCAATTTTTTTTTGTAAGAACCATCTCCTGGAAATTGTTAACACAGCAAAAAAAGATTGAGCCAAATCGGTTCAGCCGTTCTCAACTATGCGCAAGAAAAAAAAATCAATTTTCTTCGGGTTTTTCCGGAAGTTTCCGAATTTTTCACTCCAGATTTTACAATATTTCTCTTTTAAATGACCATCTTTTAGAACAGAAAAATTGTAAAATATCGGATACGTGCGACATCCTGTACAAAAACATCATTTTTCGATTTTTCGACTTTCCCGGTGGATTTTCCCAAAATTTTCTTTCGTAAGAACCATCCATCTCCTGACTATTCCGAACACAATAAAAAAAAGATTAAGCCAAATCATTTCAGCCGGTTTTATATTTATAAAAAATGTATACACAAAATTCATATGAAAATGGCTTTTTATTCGATTTTTCGGGTTTTTAGACTTTTCCGGTGAATTTTTTCAAAATTTTCTTTCGTAAGAACCATCTCCTGGCAATTGCAAACACAATAAATAAAGATTAAGCCAAATCGGTTCAGCCGTTCTTAACTGATGCGCGCACATACATTTTTTGCACCATTTTTATAGATATAGATAGAAGATAAACGAAATTATTTCTGAATTAAGAATAGTATTTAGATGAATTATTTTAGATCCTCAAACGATCGCATACATTACACACGAAGCCGTTTAGTTTTTTTTAAGCTCCATAATCCATATTCCATTTAGATTCTAAATTATTCTTAATACTCGTAGTTTGTTCTCTTCTTAGCTGTAGAAGCAGAAACTAAACTACTTGAAGCATTTAACTGTTCTCTATTTCGTTTTCGATATGCTACCTTGCCTAACTCTACGCAGACGTTAAAGTAGAACTGGAAACACTAGGAACATTTAATTGCTCTCGTTTCCATTTTTGATATGCTGCGTGATGCTCTGCAAGTATCGTAATAACACAATTTCAGTATTCACACCACACAGTATTGACTTGTCCGTGGGCAGAAGTAAAAAGGGCCATCGAACTAAATATATTTAAAAATGTACTTAATATACGTGTACCACGCAGAAGGGTAATACATAAACAAATAAAACAAAAACCAAAAAAAAACAAAAACAAAAAATAATTTATATCCTCTTTTATTGGCCCCGCTGTAACCAGTCTTTCATTCTACCACGTTAGCTTGGCTGGAAATCAGTTTAATCCTTTGAGTGCCAACGTCATTTTTAGAGAATTACGGAACGTAGAAGTTTAAAAATACATTTCATTTTTCGAAGCATTTTATTTACGAAGAGTATTTCAAAAACAAATTTTATTAAATTTTTCGAGCGTGTGTGTAGTAATATAAATATGAAACAAATTTTTGTCATATACCGACAATCATGAAATGGAAATCGTATTAGTTCGTGCGGGGCAAAAGCCCGATAGCGTTATTGGCATTTTCGGCTAGTGTATTGAGGAGCGCGATCGCGTTCGTTGATCTTAAATAAATTTATCTAATAATAATTTACCTAGAATTCTACATCCAATTCTTCCTTATTATCGAGCTTGGAATTAGAACTGTTTATTCCACAAATTGGAATATTGCACTCTGAGTAAATCATTTATTCGTTACTTCTCATTTCCCTCAGACATAATGTCGTTGGTAGTAGGTAACAATTAAATGGTCGATAAATCCGATCACTGTAATCACCATTGATCATACAATTCGTTATCACCCATTATTAATTTTTTTGTTGTAGTTTGCTTTTCCCTGTTTTATTCGCGATCATTTATCTTTTATATTTGTTACTTTTATTGTTTATTTCACCTATTTGTACGTACATTGTTTTATTTCTAAATTATAAAAACATAACTAGGTGATCGATGCTTTATGATGATCTTGATTATGATAGTAATAGTGATAAAAAAATAGTGTATGCGTCTGATAATTCCGTCATACATATTTACGAGATCTTTATACACCGTCGCATTAATTAATTATTTTAATAATTTTAATTCCAGATGTATGCTTATGATGGCATTATAAAAGGATTATGGATCACCCGATTTAACTACTGTGGTCAAATCATATAGTATAATTTTATGATATATCTAAAAGCATAGAAAAACAAAACGCGATATAGGAAAAATTATGCATCATTATTATGTTTGATCGTGATTATAATGCATATTACTTTTATTATCGTTCAACATGAAAACTATGTATGTATTTATAACGTATCCATTTTTAGATTTACTTTTCTACAATCTTTGATTATGTATATTACATCTCCGGTCTACAGGTCTGCATAACGCTTTGATATATAAATAGACATTTGTTTTCTAGTTTTCCAACTTTAATTTATTGAACTTGAAAAGTCTATTTTAATCGGTGTCTTGGGGTTTAGAGCGAGGCGAACGCAGATCGACAGACAGATATAATTATATAAATTCCAAATAGGTATAGAAAATAAGATCATCGATCTTTAATGCGTTTGTATTTTTATCAATAATGTTAGTTTTGTTTTGTTGCTGCAACACATTCCAATTTCTACCGTATGCGTAACAAGTTTTATGATAATGATCATAAATCAATTACATCATAAATTTTAATCACGATCACTTTGAACTTTTTATTTGTTTCCTTCTTCATTTATACTCAAGAGAGTTTACTACATCAACGTCTTATTACACTTTTTATTTTTTTTTTTTGCTATATTTTCAACTATATAAATACTAATTATAGAATATCGTATTTATTGTTGTTGTGCTATTTATTTATAGTTTTATCATGATCATGAAATTGGAAAATAAAATGGAAAAATTTCAGCACAGAATGCTTATAAAGAATGGCTATAATGGACGCATGTAAGAAATGCTATGTCAATGCACTTTAATGCAGAAGAATCGCGATTAAAACGTATGTGCATTAATATTGCAATTTGCAAATATATGTGTGCGAATGTAAAAAAATTTTATTTTCTGTGCATGTACTCGTACACATCGGATTTGGTATTGGGTAATCGAAATAGTGCATGTAATAGGCGACGTCAAAGAATTTCAGGTTTTTTCTGCGGACCGCTGTGCATTTTTAATAGCATTAAATAATACCAACATTGTTGATGTACTACTATGTAATAACAAGAAAGGGTTGATTGGATCACAATTGATGCATAATCAAATGGGGTTGCAGCATTTTGTTTTTCATTTGGAAACAGAATTGAATGCAATGACGTTGCTTATCGGCATCCGGAAACTTATGTCATAAAAACAGCAATGACTTAGCTACATATATCCAAAATGGAGATGCGGTCATGTATATTTCAATGCAACCAACTTCGGAGCCGAGTTTCTACTTGCACACCTAATATATTCTCACGCGCTAAGAAATTAATTTCTTTTTATCGAAGTTGATTGTTGATAGTAGCTTGGTGAATGTTGAAACCGTTGATTGCATTTAAATTTAATAAGGTTTATCGGCTTGAGGCTGTGTAATCATGGGTATTTCGTTACAGCTACTTTTTAGTTTTACAACTCGGATTGCACCATCTTTTCCCGGGTTGACTTCAAGTACGAACCCAAGCGCCCAATTGGCTGTTGATAAGTTATTATTCTTGGTTATTACGATTTCATTGAAATTAAATAGGTTACCTACTGATGATATTGAATGATTTTGACAACCAATGGGGTTGTCTTCTCCATAATTTGTGGAATGGTTTTCTAGTGCTACAAACTCGTTGTTTCGAAATGTCCTGCATGGGTCCAAAATTGATATATGTTTTGCAAAATGTAACCTTATGATCCCAGTCACTTTTAACGTAAGCGAAATAGAGTGAACATAAGGTTTGAATATCTTCAAATTGACCAGTCCAACGTTTGACAATTTGTGAGTGAGAAATTCGAGGGTTCACCAGATTAATTCAACAGGAAGCTAAAAATCGTTCATACTAACATAAATGGAATATTTAAACCCCATTTGATGTTGTACGATTGATAGTTCGTAATATATTCGAACCCCGACAAAAGTTTGTTGACATTGTGGTTGTTATCTAAAGTAGGTGGGAAAAGTTCATCCTTTCGTTGTTGCAAGTAAAATGTTAAAGTTTCTAGGGCGTATAGATTAGATATTTAGATCACTGCAATCAGTTTTAGATTGATGAGTGACTATAATAATGTATTTACCCTCAGTTTTCTAAATCCAATTCCAAACAAATTTTTTAAGATTAATCCAATTTATCATCTAAGATAAAACAATATAAAATAGATGATACTACTAAGCGTTAGCCACTTATCGAGGTTGGAATCTAACGTATTCTGGGTGGTTGTTATTTAAACCTCTCGTTAACATAAATGTAGATTTTAATTATGAGATGATTTTTTGTTATGTGTTGGTTTAAAGTCGACGTCAGTTTAACCTGAAACATAATGTTGAGATGCACACGTATTACTATGTCTTGGAGTCTTTAGAAGTTTTCAGAAAATTTTGGCGGTATTATCTCCCGCTCTATATTAATCCAATCTTTTAAATGTTTGGTTTCACCAGCGTGGTTGATTCAAGAGCCGCAGAAGGTTTTGTATGTAGTTTTTCTTCTGTTTCTGTTTGTTTATTTACAGTTGGCGCTGGTATTGATAAACAAGCTATATAGTTGTTGATATCGATGAAAGAGAAGATATTTCTTTTATAATACAGATGACGATGATGAATTTCTCGTTTTGGATACTTTGTCAACTATATAATACTGATTGGTTGAGTAGGTGGCTTATTTTGAGAAATCGATCTACTCTGTGAACGGGTAATAATGGAACGGTTAGTTATTGGCGCATCGGGTAATTCACCAGTTGTATTATTCGCGAAGAGTCCTCTGCTATTCTTTGCATTTTAAAATAGTAGATCTCATATGTCATGTTGAACCATCCACATTTGTTGATGTCCGTGGAATACTTTTTTGACTAGTTTGATTTAAAAATGAACAATCTTGTATGACGCGTTTCATATAGTAAGATCATTTTTAGGGGAATAACCTGTTGCGCTATATCTTATGCAAATAGTACAACTTCTAATGAACTATTATTTGTATCCACGTCCTCTGATTAGCCAGAATCTGTATCTTACACTATTAATCAAAAGTTGAATACAACTGTGACATAGCTGATGATGCATCTCAAATTGACTGTAATTTTTGTTGAACTCAAGCAGACAGTTAGCCAAAGTTATTACTCTTGCTGTAGCCATGGCGGTCCTTAAACCATACTTCAATATAAGCAAGTGATTGAGAATTAATATGCCTTTCTTTATCAAATCAGCTGGGTTGGATCTAGTTGATATGTGTATCTCCAATGACGTTGAAGCAGTTCTAGTACATGTGCCATGCGGTCTGGGAAAAGCAAATGCCATTTGAGAATTACGTACTAATCGCACCAAGCTATATAACATCGATTCGGTTGCTTTTATAAACAATTTCAACTTTCCCTTTTGCACAGACAATATTCGTTGCAATTTTCCATGCGGGCTCACAGTTCGTACATAAATGACATATCCATTTTAAAGCTTTGGATTAACATCATATCTATGTACTTTATTTAGTAATTGGCATTATATTGAGTTAAATTCAATGTTTATAGGTTCAATGTTTAGGTCGAGCTTTTGAATTTGTGTAAAAATTGCCAAGTTTTAATCGAGTACTTTTGAATGGTCCATCGACCATCTTCGTTCTCGCACCAGAGGTGTCATACCATACAATTATACACAACATAGTTTGGATGTACTCAGAGGCAAGATCGAAGTCAGGATCACCCAATTCTATTGCATGCAGTTTAACAGTTGATGGCAGTGGTATGATAGTCTCAGGTATATTTTGGCAAATTAGTTTCAAAATATGAGATTGTTGTTTTATAAACGTCTTTCGGTTATGAAACCATATTGATCTCCGCTGAGTGACTCCACATTAACTATAACAGTGGGTAATAAAGTATGTGAAAATAAGTGAAATGGATAATTTACGTGTAATAATGGCAGCAACATTTAATTCATATGGTATCTTATTTCCGTTGACAAATCAAGCAAGTCCTTTTGAAAGAGCAATCGGCAGAAACTCGACCGTTACGGAGGCAATTAAGGCATAGAAATGTTGTTCGTATAGTAAAGCATAACGTGAGTTGCGGTCCTTATTTTTAAACAATGAACAATTTAGCACCACCACAATCCTCAAGCAGGTTAACTTTATTGAGAAAGGCTATTCTAGCATGCTTTTAGTAGCTTTTCTTGACTGAATAGTGCATGATTTGAGCACGACACAGCGATTATCGACAAATTTCATAAATATTTTGAAGCTAGGATGTTGTTTATTGACGGAAGTTCGAGCCCAATATTCCTTACTAAAAACGTACCGCTCGAATAATTTCAACAGAGTAATTAAATAATTGTCGCAGCTCTTTATACGAGTAGTTAATGCCAGCATATCCCTTTTGAACCAAAAAAGATTATGTCCTTATAATCGTATCGTTTGTAATGTTGCGACAATATGTTTGTGTTTTTCATATCACCGCAATAATTTTATCATTTTATCCATCGGACTTCAGTGAAATATCGAGTCGCAATCTGTAAAAATCTAGAGGCCAAAATTTTTCAACGTTACTATAATTTATTTTACTACGAAGCAGAAAGCACAATTGTATCACTTTTTTGAGTAAAATAAAGTATAGTAATCATGAACAATTTTGGCCTCGAGATTTTTGCAGATTTAAAATTCTCTATATCGCCGAAGTTCGAAAAAGTTGTTTTCAAGAAGTTCGCTGTTTGTATATGTAGTGCCGTGAGGAATAAAAGTCTGTAGGCTCAGGTGACTGAGGGGTTGAATTTCAACTGATCAGGTTGAAACTTAATACTTAATCTTTTTACATAATTTGGGAAACCCAAAATTTGTTAGTGGTATTTGCTGAAATCATTCCACCGGAAGTGGCAGCTTCTGTAGAACATTTTCCATTATTTGCAAATATTTTAAAAAGTATATAAAATTTACGAAAAAATGTTTAAAAATAAAAAGGTTGTAAATTAAATTCCAAAAAATTTATTCTGATTATTTTTTAATTATTGTTGGAAATAATAAGTGATAGCAAATATAATATTGCCGATCTCATATACATTTTTTCGCCAAATTTTTTTTTAAAAGATGGAACCAATGCACACTAACCCACCATACGGACACTTTTTTCATTAAAAAGTTTAGCTAAGACAACAATTTTTGTGAGACATCTAACGTTACATGAACAAAATTTTACGAACTTTAAATTTTTTTATCGATCTTTATTTTCGACGATTTGCACATGCTGGATGCACATGTTGAAGTATGTGCATATACTTGTTGAAGAAAAACGTAAACAAGAAGCAAGATCAAGTTTGAATTTCTTCAATGGTTTTTGCTTTTCGTAAAATATTTTTTTTTTGTTTTGTGTCCTTTTAAAACAAAATTATGTTTTGTGTCCTATATTACCTACAAGTATGTACCTTATGAATGAACTGTGAAAATATTTTATGATACGAGAGACTCCATTAAAAAGAAGTTATTGTAAATAAGACTTATTATTATTGTAAATGCAACATTGTTATTCGTATTATTAAGCGATAATTTGTTAATTCGTGGATAATTGATAGTAGGGATAATAAATATGTAGATTATATTTTTTTAATATTAAATCTAAGGAAGCATGCACGTGTTAATTTTATCTTGTCTTTATGAGTGTGTATTTTAAAAACGCATATGAACAAAATCGACCTTGAACTAGTGTATGAACTAGACATTTTTGTTTTACAAACTTATTCTTAGTGTGGAATACCGTCGATGAGGTAAACTAGTTGAGCGTTGCACTTTTTTATTTATTTATTCTTGCATCGATTGGTTTTGATATCGAAAAAATCTGAGAATTATAACATTTTATAAAAGGGCCCCAATTTATAAATATAGTCTAGGAAGTAAGAATATTATTAAATTATAGGAGCCTATTATAATGTAAAATATTATTTCGTTAAAGAAACAGCAGCAGATAATTTTTTTTTATGAAAGCTGATATTCGATAGGAACTAGAAGAAACTCGCGTTTATAGTTGATAAATTTGAATTTAGTTTGATTTCGGTTTGTTATTTATTTAGTAGAAATGTGGAAATGGGAATTGAAGGAAGACGAACAAATATGAATATTTAAACAAAAAAAATTTTTATTTTTTCCTGTGATGTATGTGCAATAAACTTTTATTTAAAAAAGTCGAATATTATAAATGTATTGTTTCTCCAAAATTATTTTTCCGAGGAATTAAATTATTTTTCCTTTAAATATTATAAACAGAAAAACGAAATTATTTAAATTCCTATTTTGTTTCTTCTTATTTTTTACGTTGATCGTGTACTCTCGACTGGAATTTATTCTAATGCTAATATATAAACAATAGTTATTAATATAACATACAAATTACAAGATGTAATATACATTAATAATATTAAAAAGCAGGTAGCCAATTTTTTTAACGATTTAAGTATGAAATATGGACAAATTAAATAAACCTTAAATTTTTTAATATTTCTTAGCGGTTGAACAGATAATTAACTTATGTAATGATATCTGGATATTTTTTATATTTTTATTTATTTATATTACGACTGAGTCTTGTACCCATTTAGTAATTTACATTGCATAATAAAGTATTTTGATAACTCGGCGTAATCAAGTGGTTATCCCCAGTTTCGTGTAACTCCTCCTCAGATTTTTTGCCAAAGTAAGTCTACTGACCTCCTGGTCGCGAAAAGTCCAGTGGTTTGGTAAAAATAAAAATTAAAATTATTGCTGATTACGAAAAATTTATCGAATGAGTAATTTCAACTAGTTGGTTGGTGGGATTGTTTCACTTATTTAAGCGATTTCCTGGAACATGGAAATAGTTCACTAACATTAATTCAAAATGAAAAATCTAATTTGATTGGCAGGAAATAGAATCAGATTTTAGATTTAGATTTCTATATATATATATATAGATTTTTTGTTTTAAAATAATAAGTTGCAACTGGTTGCATAACCAAATTTAATAAATGATTACATTTGGATTTTTTAACGATTGTTATTTAACTTTTTAAAATATCGTCACACAATTAAATGTAAATTATTTTTATGAATTTTTAAAATTGGAGCAATAAAAGAAGCATGGGGATGAAAATTAAAATTTATTATTTTATTTCCAGTAAAATTCCATAGTACAAGTTACTTATAGTATCATGTTACTAACCTTTACGAGTATATTATATAAACTAAACTTTTGTTGACTTTTTTTGTAAACATTACGCATGAACGCCAGCATCTCCGTGGCAAATATTATTGGCACAAAGTGCATTGATGCAGAAAAACTTGTAAACAATTGGATTGGTGAATATGTTGTGGCCAACACCACACTTTTTTTACCACGAATGTATACATAGATCTCAAATACATCAAACTTGATTTCTAAAGCGAAAAATTAAAGTTACTTGTCTTTTGGTAAAACTGTTCAAAACAATCAAAAATCATAATTCCCGCGTAAACTTCAGAAAACCAACAAAATCAACCCTTGTTGTAAATTTAATCTTTAAATTTATTTAAAACTTTAATCTTTAAAACAATAACTTTTTAACATCATTAAAAAACTTGAAAAAGCTTCCGTGGAAGCTGCCACTTCTGGAACACAGATTCCCACTAAATCTCGCAAGAATCTCGCAATTAATACAAATTGATACAGATTAGTCAATCCGACTGGGCTATATAGATGTCGAACTTTTGTGAAATAAAGTTTTATTTTAGAAAAAGTCATCATTTCCGATAAAAATTAAAAATTAACCAAACTAATGTATTTGGAAAATATTTTATGAGTAAATAATAGTAAATATAAGGTTTTTTTGGTATATGGCTCAGATTTTAAATTTATAATAATTAATTTCTAAGCTATCGATGTCAATTTAACATCATTATCAAAGCTAAACTTCAAACTAATGTGTTTGAAATTAAATTTACGAGGATGCTCGATTATTAATTGTAAATAAAACATGTTGTGTGAAATTTTTTGTTTGTAATAATATTTTATGGTATTTAAGCTTGGAATATAACGTCATTCAAATGTCCGTTGGGGTTTTGCTTGGTGGGACGTATTGGGGAGGTACAATTTTCAATGAATCGAATAAATCTCGCTGAATTTGCTGGATGGCGTTCGTTATGTTTACTTTGAGGGCATCAATTGTTTGCGATTTACTCGCATAGATCTGCAATTTAAGGTAGCCCCAAAGGAAGAAGTCGATAAAGATGATTTTTTAGCGAAATTTGGGTTAACTTCTAACTGCTCCAGAGTTAAACCAGCTAGCTTACGGCGTTGTCTATGGTCGTTTACCTTAAGTTCTTAGGTCAGTTGAATTTTATACGGGTGTAGACCCAAGCCTCTACACTAAATTTGCCAAGCTGAAGTCGCGGGGCAAGATCTTGTGAATGACGAGAAATTTAACTGCCAAGGAGTTTCCCGTACACTCTCGCAGCTCGCACAGCAGCGATGTTTTCATCAGACCTTGCATTTCTGTGACAAAATAACAAAAATCGCAAGATCAACATGTTTCATGGTTACTTTACTTTATTTTAATACGTAAAATAAATTAAAATGATCTGAACAAATTTTGTTTCAAATTTAATTTACAATCTTTTGGTTTTTAATGGTTTTTTCGTGAATGTTATATAAAAGTATGTATATAATATTGCTTCCACTTCTAAAATTAACGCGGTCTCTTTATTTATAGTAAAGTCTGGCTGTACAAAGCCTGAATTTTGTTGATAAACAGTTTTCTGTTAAAATTACCATTTCCATTGAAACACTGATTTTAGCCAATATTATTGTGAATTTAATTTAGAATCTTTTAGTTCATAATGTTTTTTCTAATTATAATAATACACTTTGCAAAATATTTGCACAAACCGAAAAGGCTCCTACGCCACTTCCGGACTTTCGGCTAAAAATAACTGGGATCTCCTAATTTATGAGAAAAGCTTAAGTATGAAGTTTCACTCCAATACAATGTAACAACTTCAAAAACAATTAATTTTAGAATCCAATTCCCGCAGATCATAGCAAATTTCATTTAATCTCTTTAAGCAATATTCAAGTTTCTGGTTAATTTGGAATCGTATTCCAGAACTTAAAAAATACAAGAAACTCAAACTCAAAATTTATTAAGAAATATTAAAAATTTAAGTAAATAAATCTTAAATTTTTATTATTTAAATATTTGCCCATATTTATATTAATTATCATCTATACATACAGGGTGTCCCTAAAGTAGCTAACACGAATGGTACCGTTGGATTCCTTGATCAAAACGAAGGTAAGGTTACTTCTGTCACTTTGCACGTTAAAGCCCCCCTTTCAAGTTATACATGTTTAAAGAGCAGCCTTCCAACGCAGCACCTTGTATTAAAGAAACTTCAATATCTTGAGAAATAACTATTTTTATTTCCAAGTATTAATTTCTTTAAAAAGCTGATACTATTATCTTTTAAATAAGGTATAATAATTATTAATATTTAGTTAAAAAGTATTTCAAATTTAAACAAAACTTTTAGAATTCTATTTTTTTAAAGAAATTATTTTCTTTCTGTATCATTTAACTCTTAACATTACTTTACGTCAGTAAATATTTTTTGATGAAAATTTCAGAATCTCAGAAAAGCTAATTGTTAATCATATTTGCTATTTTATGTTACCTAAAAAATTAAAAGTTCACAATGAAAATGTTGTAGTTTCTTTATTAGACACTGCTGCGCAAAACCAAAAATGTAACAGTAAAATTAAAAAAAAAAATCAGCACCTCGTTCTTTGTCGAGTGTAAGGATTTCAGTGTGACACAAGCTGAAACTCTCGTAGTGACCTTTCTCGGTGCCAAGCCTCATATTGCGAACTTTGCCTTTGATCTCGTAGGTTTTAATCGCTGCATACATTCCTCGGTAATGAATAATGCTTGAGATCCCAAGTCCAGCAACATTCTGCATATATTTGTAGATTTCCAGATTGGAACTCGAACTACTGCTGTTGGTAATAATGATTGGAAACTTGATATGGTTGCTGCATTTGACAACGACATGAGTCATAGCCTCTTCTATGTTTTTTCTAGTAGCCGTTCGCTGTTGGCCTGACTGCATCTTCGGTGTGTAGCATAAGATGGTGTTTTCTGTGGCATTTACCGCATGTATAACTCGAGCTGCATACGATTGACTGATGGCTTGGAGTGAAACAGTTTAAGCACAGCTTTCTCTCAGGCACAAAACCTACCTGTCTATCATTAACGCTTAAGGAAAGAAACTGGTCACATTTACTGAGGTAATGGCCTTGCGAGCATTTAAGGCACAAAGGCTCTGCACTTGATTGGAAGGATTTAACTCGATTGCTGGTCGACACTTTATTGACTTCTATAGCATCCAATAAATCACTTCGTTTGCTTAAAAATCGGAAAAATCTTCTCATCGTAGGGAAATCCTCTACAGTTATCTCATTTGCCCTTAGTCATACTATCCAATTTGTTTACCAAAATATGAATGAGCCATGGGTCCCTTTTTCCGCTTCGGCTAACACCTTCAATCCTCTCAGAACTTCATCCAATACGTCAGCTATTTGATGAAGCGCCTTAGCCGAAACCTTTGATATATCTGGCTTATCAACAAACTGCTTTATGAGATTTGTCATCACGAGCCTTTTTTTATCGTATCTCTATTTAATCTTCTCCGTAGCCGCTCTATGTTTGCCTCAGTTACTGCGATATGACGAACAAATGTGGCAGCTTCTCCTGTTAAAAGTTTATAATATTTAAAGGAAAAATAATTTAATTCCTCGGAAAAATATTTTTGGAGAAACAATACATTTATAATATTCGACTTTTTTAAATAAAAGTTTATTGCACATACATCACAGGAAAAAATAAAATTTTTTTTTGTTTAAATATTCATATTTGTTCGTCTTCCTTCAATTCCCATTTCCACATTTCTACTAAATAAATAACAAACCGAAATCAAACTAAATTCAAATTTATCAACTATAAACGCGAGTTTCTTCTAGTTCCTATCGAACATCAGCTTTCATAAAAAAAAATTATCTGCTGCTGTTTCTTTAACGAAATAATATTTTACATTATAATAGGCTGCTATAATTTAATAATATTCTTACTTCCTAGACTATATTTATAAATTGGGGCCCTTTTATAAAATTTTATCATTCTCAGATTTTTTCGATATCAAAACCAATCGATGCAAGAATAAATAAATAAAAAAGTGCAACGCTGCACTAGTTTACCTCATCGACGGTATTCCACACTAAGAATAAGTTTATAAAACAAAAATGTCTAGTTCATAAACTAGTTCAACTATGTAGTTTGATTTTGTTCATATGCGTTTTTAAAATACACACTCATAAAGACAAGATAAAATTAACACGTGTATGCTTCCTTAGATTTAATATTAAAAAAATATAATCTACATATTTATTATCCCTACTATCAATTATCCACGGATTAACAAATTATCGCTTAATAATACGAATAACAATGTTGCATTTACAATAATAATAAGTCTTATTTACAATAACTTCTTTTTAATGGAGTCTCTCGTATCATAAAATATTTTCACAGTTCATTCATAAGGTACATACTCGTAGGTAATATAGGACACAAAACATAATTTTGTTTTAAAAGGACACAAAAAAAATAATAATATTTTACGAAAAACAAAAACTATTGTAGAAATTCAAACTTGATCTTGCCTTGCTTCTTGTTTACGTTTTTCTTCAACAAGTATATATATGCACATACTTCAACATGTGCATCCAGCATGTGCAAATCGTCGAAAATAAAGATCGATAAAAAAATTTAAAGTTCGTAAAATTTTGTTCATGTAACGTTAGATGTCTCACAAAAATTGTTGTCTTAGCTAAACTTTTTAATGAAAAAAGTGTCCGTATGGTGGGTTAGTGTGCATTGGTTCCATCTTTTAAAAAAAAATTGGGCGAAAAAATGTATATGAGATCGGCAATATTATATTTGGTGATAGTTTGATAAAAAAAAACTTTATTTCACCTAAATACGGCGTTTTTACAGTCCAGGGACCGTACTCTTGAAATCGGCGAAAATTTCCGACTGGGTAAAGGCGACTGTTCGAGTGTTAATTTTTGTGCGAATATTTGGAATCAAACTTTTCCACCGATTTATTGAGCAATATGTAGCTCATAATTTTATTTTTTTTATGATTAGGTTGGTTGTCTGCGAATATTTTCCGTAAAGTTAATAATATTTTATCTTTTATTGGCATAATTTGATTAGTGGAAAAGTGTGATTTTAAATATTCGCACTAAAGTTCGCGCTCGAACAGTCGCTTTTACCCAGACGGAAAGTATCACCGATTTTTAAGCATTTTTGTTAAAAAAAATGCTATATGGTTTCGGTTTGCCGTCTGTCCGTCTGTGTCTACGATAACTTGAGAACGGATAGAGATATCAACTTAATTTTTTCACTAAAAGTTCAAGCAATTCATGTGCCCTATTGATTTGGACATTTCTGTGTTCAGGGTGTTCGGAGATACGTAGGGTTTTGTTAACCCCCCTCCTAAAAATTGATAGAATTTTTTTTTTATTTTCTAACTATTTTGATTTCATAGAGCATGTGAATGTGGAATAAAAATATATCTCGTGTGGATGTGGGTTTGTGTGGATGGTGTGGTTATGGGAGTGGTTGAAACGAAATGATCGTCGATGTTTCATGAGTACTTATTTTATTATCGGTGCAAAGTCCTAATTCTCAGTCTACAATGTAGTTGATGAATTATATAAAAGTATTTTTATGGTCCTGCCATAAAATTCATCAAAATTAATCGATTCACTGAAAACTTGAAATGATGATGGACGTATCGTATAAGCAAATTAGTTGCATCCGATATTTCGTTGTACCAATATTAAATCAGTGCCTAAGTCAAAATAAAAAATAAAAAAAATCATAAATTGAAGTTTACGGTTTGTGTAAGTGCCTGTGAATTTTTGTTCAATATAAATGAATTAATTCTAGTGTTTTCTAATAGCACCGTGATTTGCATAGTCCTGTGTTTGTCAGGATCGATATATTTACTCTCGTGTACGTAATTCGCAGTACGTAATTAAGGTGAGGTTTACTATCTGAAATTTAAGCTAAGCGCATATTAAGCTAATGCTAGTTTTGTGTTTCGTTTACTTTAGTTAAAGTGTGCTATTAAACTGTGCCATACGGATATCACATACGCTACGTAAAACCACTTGTTTAGTGCATTTTAGCTGATACCACCGTTCGATTCGAAAAAAACAACAGTGGCCTTGATAGTGAAAAACTGATTATTTAGCGGACTTAATGACGGTGGTGTGATTTTGCGTACCGATATTTAACCACCGTCTTATTTATTTAAGTAGCATCTAAAAAGAAACTGTGACTAAAAGCAATCACCATCTGGGAAAATACCTCCGGATTGGAAAGCGATTCGTGCTACGGAGATATATGTTAAGCATTCACCAACAACAATTGAATACATCTAAAAATCGTACAAATCTACTTTGATTTAGTGTCCTATTGTAAAATAATTATGAATCGTTGTTGTAACCTTAAAGGTACAGGTTACCTACTGATTACGTTAAGTCGCATGCACTCTTTTTAGTAGTTTACTTTAATATTATTAATTTACATTTATTTAAGTGCCTTAACTATTTATTTTGGATTGCTAGTAAATAATATTTATAGTTATTTAAGTAACGTATCGATTTAACTTTTTATTTCAAATAGCCTATTACAATTATTTAAATACCTACTTTTAATTTACGTGCATAGTTTAGTATTATTATGGTGTTTGTTATTTCCAATTAATTGAATTATTTTAAATTACCCTTCTTAGTATCTAGCCTAGCCGTAATATGCATAATATATATACAGTCGCCATCAGTAAAGCGCTTTGCCGGTCGGTGAATTGGTAAGTCATTTTAATTTTATTTCTATTATATTTGATCATTTGGGTATTTTAAGAAATTAAAAATTTAAACTAATTTAATTAAGTGAATTCCAATCACCTGCGTTAGAGTGAAAGTAAATATTAAGAATCTTTATTAACATGATACGTCGTTTTTTTCTTTAAATAAAGTAAGTAAATTATAATGAATTAAAGTGTTTGTTTTTAAACAGGGTTAGAAGGAGGGTCTGAATAGGGAAGAATGGGTAGTGCTTGACTTGTGTTTTTTTTGTATATTCATTTGTGAAAGCAGCTGATTACTGTTGGTGAACTCCCTTGACTCACTCCCATGCCGACTTCAGCTAGCGGGCTAATGGCTGCTACGGGATTAAAGTTCATCGACATTCTGTTAACGGTGCTATTTCACCATAGTTCCGTTACATGGTAGGAATGGTGGTATGGGGGTGGAGCGGGTGCATGGGATGAGGTGTTTTAGGTTTTGTGTGGGAATTTGGGATTTGATGGATGAGGATTTGTGTGGTGTGTGTGTGGGAGTGGGGATGCAGGTAGTGTTGATATGGATAGTGCGGTATAGGGTAGTGCAGGTGAGATGAGTTTTAGGGGTTGGATTGTGGGTGGGGGGTGGTAATAATTTTTAGGTGTGGTGGTTTGCGGTTGATTGGGGTCGGTTGAATTATGGTGGATTGAGGTCGGTTGGGCTGGGTATAAAGGGTTAGGTGGGTGTGGGTGGCCGTGATATATGCGATACGCAAATCACACAATATTTCTTTATAGACAACAAAAATGCTTATAGAGTTCGGTTCCGAACCTTTCCGTCTTTTTTGTTACTAGGGCTGCGGGCCAATAGTCGGGTAAAAGTCAATTTTAAGTAAATTTTTCGGTAAATTCATTTATTTTTCAAAAACTCTATGACAAACTGATCGAAAAATCTGTTCAAAATCCGATTTTTACCATAGTAAACGATTTACCCGACTATTGGCCCGCAGCCTAGAGAAATTAATAATAGAAAAGTTGCAAGCAAATTTGAAAAAACGATTAAAGTAGCCGGCGAAAAATTCGAATAATATAGAGAATTTCAAAGCAAATTGTATTGGAGAAATTTTCGCCGATTTCAAGAGTACGGCCCCACTGAGTACGGTTCACTGTATTTATTAAGGCCTTTATGTATTACTTCAAGTAACTTAATTACCCATTTATTTAGTACTAATAATCGATCTTTATCCAATATTCCAACCGTATAACGTTTTATACAGTGTCATCGATAATACTATTAGAAAGAATAATTTATCGCTACCTAATGAATTTTAACGGAGTTCGTAATAAAAAATAATTTTGCTCATTCATTCCAATTTTTGCGAATCTACTGAACTCATCTGGGCACAACAATAAAAGGGTAATTAAAAACTAGAGGATAGATACTTTGTGATTATATATAAAAATTATAATTCTGTGATTCAAAAAATAAAATTTGCGACTATAAAGAAAATTATATATTGGATTTTATAAAATTAAAATAACATTGTGAATAAATATAAATCTTAAATTATTTCATTTATTGATTAAGTGATACGTATATCGAAGAAACTGACGTATTCGTATCATTTCTTTGCAATAAACCTACAATTTGGTAAATAGGCGTTCCTTTCAGTGAGGTAGGACCTAGTTTAGCATCTTATTTTATATATAACATGCTGGTTTATAGAAGTCTTGCAAAAAATTAACATTTTTTCCAAAACAACTCATAATAAATTTAATAAATATTCAATTCCCATATTATTGAGAATTAACACATGATTTTTATAGTATTACAGATAGCTATGAAAATTACTAACCGAAAATTTAATTTAAAAAAAATATCTCGCAGTGCTTAATTAATTTATGTATTTTCCAGGTTAGTATTTCATAAAAAATTATTTTAATTTTCAACCGTTTTGCGAATTTTAATTAATAGACAATTTATGATTTTAAGGAAGTTAAAAATTAAAAGGATCAAATTATTACATTTTAGTTAATTTAGTTATTAAAGATTTCAGAATAGATATAAGCTTTAATAGGTATTATGGAGGTACCCGCAGTGCCAGGTATTACGGATTATCTTATTTTAAGCTTGGTCGTGCACTCCTAATCAATTATCCACCTTTCATCAATGTAAACGTTACGCCGTGCGTCGTCGGTCCTGTGGCAAAAATATATTTTATCATTGTTATTCTCTTCGCAACACCGTATACACATCTTCATTCATTACTTATGTACATATAATGAGCATATCAAAAACGTTTTATTGTTTCCACATTCCACTTACTAAATTAATCTCGGCTAATTGGCCAATCAATATTCAAATTTTATCTGATTCATTTACATACGAAGAATTCATTTCAATTTGACGGTTTTTGTGTTCCATCTACTTAAATTTTGAGTTGAGTATAGCAAATTTAATATTAATGATTGGCTTGAACCGTGTACGTACATACAACATTGTGCATTGTTTATAGCTATTTAAAATTCTTTTAAATCTAATCCAAGAATCTAGAGCAAGATCGATCAACTAAAAATATTATGAAGTGTTTTAATAGAATTTTCACTGGCACACACTTTTATAATTAAAAGAACGAATTAAATAATACGTTAGAAATGTCAATTAAGGTTTGCACTTGCTATAATTGAATGCATGATGCATGACGTTATCGACAACCAATTATTTTATAACACATGCGTTTATTAAATAATTGTACACTTTCCGTTTATTGACTTTTCGCTAATTAATTTATTATGGGAATTTGATTGCGTTTGCTTGCAAAACCGCGTCATATTATGCACATACAGCACAGATGGAAGTATATATTCTATGACACTTTACTTTATAATACCGTTTTGGTAAATTGACCTGGTAGGCACATGACATATTTTAGACACACGATCGTACGATCGTGTTGTATGAAAAATATAAGTATGTTGAACTGGAAGTCAAGTATATTATGAATTTGTTTATGCAGCATTACAGTTTCCGCTGCTTTTAAAATAAAAAAATTATAATATTAAGCTTTATTGTGGTTATTAAAGAGTTGATGTAAACTATAAGCTACTAATTCTGCAATAATAACATACGATAGCATTACATTGTAGTAAAGAGTACATATAGTAATATGTACACGAAAACATAAAAGCAATGTATAAATTAATCATTGATTTAACAAAACGAAAAAGTAAATATTTATAAAAAAAATTGCAATTTCGCGTGTGACCTTCTTTTTAATGTATACTATATATAAAATTGTATATTCATCGGTAACGAATACAAGCAAATTCACCATTGGCCGCAAAAGGGTTAAAAGAAATATTTCTTCTGCGCGAAGAAAAATATGTTGATGTCTTTTCAAGATATAATAATTGAACAGGGTCAATGTCATAAAATAAAAAAGCTCATACATTTTATCCATCTTCGAGCTATTTAATAGAAGATAGATAAAACGTTAATATGCAAGAAGCACACGATCGGTGAATGATCGCGATTATAAAAGAATAAAAAAAATGTGTTTGCTGTTGCTGCATCTTGTAATTTTTTATTTTTATTTTTTTATTTTCAAAGAATTTTGTGATTCACTTTAAGAAAATTTATTGTGGTGGGAAGTTATCAAAAAAAAATCGAAAAAATGTTAGGAATGTTGATAATTTAAAAATAAAATAACAAGAAAAACTAATTGATCTTTATAAAGGAAGAAACCGTGATAAGATAAACGTAGCTCGGGTATGGACAGGATTCTTGTTATTTTGAATTACGAATTTAATGCTTACTTCCACTTAACAGACTACCTTACATAATTATGAAAATAAGAATTTGCATAACCTAAAGACAAAATGCTATCCATAGAACACGCGACAACTATTTATTATTTTGCTGTCCCTAGTTTTTGTAACTTTTATTGTATACCTAGCTATATAATTCCATTCATTCATAAAAGTATTATATCTTACTATACATATTTAAAGGTTTAGTTTGTTGTTATCAAATTTGTTTACTTAGACGCAGGAAGTAAGCGAATATATTGCGAATTAAATAGCAATAGCGTACATATATTAAAGTCTATTCAATTACACGCATAAGTGTGATCGTGTGGCGTATACTTTAAGTATTTGAAAAATTAAATGAAAAAATATATTTTACTCTGTTGTTAAGTTCATATAAAAGCTTAATAACTCTTAATTAGATCGCCGTTGAAAAATTTAATTTGCCTCATTTCCTATGAATCACGAAATGCATAAATCTTAATGGACAACTCTCTAAATTACAATCTAATAAAAAATATTAACTGGAATACATACATTGTAGTAAGATTAATTATTTTTCCTGGCTTAAAAGAAAATTTAGAGATTTAAATTATTTAACTATTCGAGTATTTTTATTATCCCACTTACTAGCTAATTTTACAAAGAGCTGCGAACGCTTCGAAATCATTTTATTTTTGATGATATTTTCTAGTAAATCATCTATCGGACACCGAGTTTAAAGTTTAAACAATCAAATAAAGCAATAGCTCATGAATGATGCCCAACTCGCAATGTATATGTCGTTCCACAACGCTGCACATGATAATTACTATCAAAATTTACAAAGTAACCCCTTTCCAATACAGTTGCACATATTGTCCAAAAACTATTTTAATTCAAATCATAAGTTGGATATACATACCAAAAATGTACTAATTTGTATGCATGTATGTGTGATTTTTTTATATTGAGTTTCCATAGTAAGAAGAAAAAAAACTAAAAATCAAATAATATTATGAATTTAACAAAGAAAACTATTCGCGGTCAGTAACGGAGCGAATGAACATATATACCATACTCGTAAAGGTGTTCATTGCAACAAAAAAAAATTATAAAAAAGTAATGTAAGGTCAATAACTTAAAAGAAAAATATACGAGTAAAATTTTAATCGTGGAATTTTATTTCGTCCGATACGAGGCGAGGTGCACAGGCACACACAAAGAAAAGCAAAAGTTTTTTTTTTATTGCTTTTTTCCTATTTTTTGCACATTTTTTCGGAAAAACTCCGCCAATGTATTTTTTGTACAATTATCATAACTATTACAACTACACATAAAAATTCGAAACTATAGAGTAAAAAAGAAAAGAAAGAAAGCTTTAATACAACAAAACGAAATATTTTTATTTTCGAAAACTTAAAATTTTTTAAAATATTTTTTAACTTTAGTTTGTTATGAGATTTCGTTAACGTTAAACGTGATGCGCGACTGTAAAACTGAATAGTTTTGGTTTTTAATAATATTCGAATTTTATTTTAAATTAAAATTTTTTTGGTTCTGTTAATTTTGAAATTTATGTTTATGAAAAAATAGTGTTTTGTGATTTTATAATAATTTTTGTGATAATTGTGCGCTAAGTGAATCTTGGAAATTTAAATCAATTTTATCGGGAAACGTAGTTGGCCGATTTTAGAAAATATTTTTTTTTTAAATTGTTTTATTTCAAATTCAAATTTTCATTTTGTTTTGTTTTTATGTTATGTGAAAATCTTTTGTTTCCATTTTAATAGTAATGTGAATATTATTTCTGACTTTTCATTTGTATGTCTTTTGTATTGTGTGTCAATTTCAAGTTTTTTTTTTTAATTAATAATTTTAATATCCTAAACTAAATAGTTTTTCTAATATATTTTGTGTGATTACCGAGTGTTGCTTTTATTTTATTTTGGCAATTCAAGCGTAAAATTTGGAAAAATTATTCAAATCAAATCAAAAATAAAATTATTTTGTATTATTTTGCTTTTGTGTGTGAAGGGGTAAGTTTGATCGTTAAGTTTTGGTTGTTTTGGTATTGCATATATCGAAAGTTTTTTAATTTTGTGTACACGTTTTTAGTTTGATTGACGTTATCTATCTATAGCTAGTAACCAGTATCGATTTCTAACCGCATAAAAATATAGATTATAATGTTTAACCGGTTAAATGACCTTGTCCGCCGCTTCCACAAATGATTATGAATTTTTCAACGGATTGTTTTACTAAACAGAGATTTATACACGTCTCGTTTAAAATTGTAGCGCCATAATATATATCATTTTATGGACCAAGCGTGATATTTAAATAAGTCAACATATGAACATTATCGGTTAATAGTAGTCTCACGTTTTTATCCCATTTGGATTTCGTGTTAGCACTATGGAAATGTATACGAGACCATTTTTTAATGAAATCTACTTTTTACGATATACCTAGGTATTTCATTTTCTTTCCGGTCTGATAAGCAATTTAAATTAGCGCGGGAATACGTAATGAATATACATATGTGTTGTTATAGGTACCAATTAAATGTGTATAGTAGTGACTTAGCGAATCATGTGTAGAATTCAATTCGCATTAGCGTACAACATATTTACTTATTTTTGTAATCTCTCCAGTGATTGTCTAAGCAAATAGTTACAATAATGTTTGTTATAAAAATTCCATATCTTCATTAAAACAGTAGTGAAACTTCCAGTACTGGGTTTTACCTAAATTTTGGATCTCAACTCAACGGTAAATTGTTCTTTATCAGCACTAATTTTGAACAAAACTTTGTGGAGCTGAAGCAAATTTATTGAATCCTTTTCTGCTATATGATATTAGGGCAAAATTGGCTTTTAATTGGCGGCGGGTCTGGCGGTCACTCAGTGGCGGTAAATTTATTACAATAGTAGAACTCCAACAATAGTTTGTAACCGATTTTGTGTGTAAGTTGCGAACAGTGCTTCGATTTCATAAACTCTATTATTGATTAATGTGATTTCTACCAATACGTAGAGCCGAATTCACGAAATCAAGGAGCTTTTTTGAAATTGAGATACATCAATTTAGGTACTATTGTTTCCAGAAATCATTTGCAGATTGTATTGCTGATGCATTTTAATAACTTATTCCTTCAATTTACAAAAAAAATGTTGTTTTTGGAAAAATCATCAAGCCAAAGTTGAAAATCTGTTAATAACACTCCTAATTTAATTTAAAGCTAATCTAATTTTGGGCTTAAGTTTTTCTTCAGGAAGAGAAACTGAAAGTTGTTCGAATGTGGTTACTTTTAAAATTTTCAACTATGTATATTCAATATTTTCCACTTTTATTAATCTTGAAAACATGTGTTCATTACATCACTCACTTAAATTAAATAAAACAATTAATTTGCACGATTTTTTATTTCTGGAGACCAAATAGAGGAATAAAAATCAAAATAAAAAAATTATAGTGCCGTTATTTCATATCAATTTATCGAACTTATTAAATACACCCCTCTACATCCTGGCATTAATTTCACCGTTGAATGGGAATACCTCGCGCAAAAGGTTACTGCTTCGTTAAATACACATTTTTTATTTTCCCAGACGATATGCTGAAATTTAAAAGCACATTATGCATTTTGCAGAAGGTTTCCCGAACACCTATGACAGTATACGCGTTTCTATTAAAATTTTAATAGAACAAATTGAATTTCTATCTACGGATCAAACCGGCACCGGGACGAAATTTCATATATCGTTTTTTCCGATAAGACAATTTTTGTGTTTCGAAGCTTAGGCACTTAAAACTGAAGGATGATTTAGTTATACTAAGTAAATATTAAAATATTTAGAAAAACCGACAACTATGGCTTGAAATATATAGACAATGCATAAAGTAACACATAACACATTAAAAAAGGCCAAGGCGTAACTATTTTTGGTCACCACCAGGAATTACTACTATTTACTTTACTATCGAAGGCGACAACTGATAATTATGGACAAAATGAAGTTGTAGATTTACGATTTATACATATACATCGTATACAAGAAAGTAAAGTGAAACTATCAGAAACTATCTAAAAATCATTTGTAGGTCTCACAATTCTGCATTCTCTTTCCTTACCTAATTAGTGTATCGTAAAACAACTAGAAAAATATTTCTAAGCTCAAATTAATAAAATCTTTCATATTTTTCCATGCGTATAAAATGGAACCTTCAAGAATAAGTAAGCTCGTGAAATAGACCAATAAAGAGTTAACATGTAACTTTATAATGGCGGTCAGAATCAAACAGGAACAAATTTTACTGAGATTGCTTGGTGGCTGTAGTGGATTCCCATAATCAAAGGACCTACAATTTAAAATTAATCAAGACGCTTAACATATACTAACTGAAAATATTTATTTGCTTTTCATTAATCGAATTAAGCAAACAATGTACGAAATTGTCAGTTTATTGTAATAACCGCACCGACTTTCCGAATTTCTATTAAAAATGATCGAACAGAACAAAAGCACTTAGCGTTCAACGAAATCGAAAAAAGTGAGTTAATGAGAAATGAAAATTTATCGAAAGCATACATGCAAAATCTTAGAAATTGTAATCTCGAACACCCACTGTGGAAGAATCCTCTAACTTTTTAATTCCAAAATGCTTGACAGGGGAGAATGTGAGAATATCCACAGTAACTTAGTCGTATAACAATAAACTGAATTTATATCAAAATATGTAAAATATGAAATATTCAACATGTATATCATTTTCCCAGCACATTAAATATTCAGTTTATAATTTCCTGAATATGAAAAATTTTCAAACATAAGAATTCATTTTCATTTTGTACACGGTTTTTTATAAGTTGCACATGGTGTATACATGTATTAATTTGCATAAGCTGTTGAATTTTTTAGCCATTAAAAATGTATTACTATATTTGCACCAATATGATAAGACTACAGGCCATCCTTAACTAACGCTTTTTAATAACAGAATTACTCGTTCTATTCATCAAGAAAGTTTAAATTAATAAAAAACGTCTGTTAGAGTAATTAAATCATTTAATAACAGTTTTTATTTAATTTCTGAAACAACTTAGAGCAAATTCCAAGAGGTTTATGAATAAATATAAATCCCAAACTTAAATTTATTGTACGAAAAAGTAATTATTTATATGTTTCTACGTAAGGCATTCAAAACTACAAAGCAAGTTACTCTTGATCAAAAATTAAAAATGAGCAAATTAATCTTCAACGAAGCATTTTAGCCTTCAAGGTATTTATTATATTTCAAAATAAACATTTTTCTTGATATTTCCCTAGAAAAACGAATTACGACCGTACAAATTTACATAAGCTGATATAACAACGTTGTTTATTGAACGTATTCAACAGCGGACTACTTAACGATTTCCAGAAACTTATTAATACAAAACTAAAAATTCGGATTTTTTTAGGTCATTGCAATTCTGGAAACTACAAATTACGTTTGCCTATTTGTCGGATCAATCGATTTAAAAGCGAAATACTTTGACATATGAAACAAAATATTATACTATATACTGTTTCTCTAATATATTCCATGCATGAGAATTTACACATTTGCATTTGTAAACATCATGAAAACTAAATAACAAACATAAACAAAATCAGCTTTGTCAAGCACAGTACAAATAATATCTATATATGTATGTTTATGATTATTCGAATAATCAGAAGGATAATAATAATTTCAACAAATATTCCCTGTCCATAAGAAGTGCAATATTTTTCACCATTCGATTTGTTTTCTACAAATTCCAAAAATCATTAGCATGTGTTCAGACAACAACAACAACAGATATCTTGGAATTAATTAACTTGTAAGTTTTATCGACGGTTTTTTGGATTTTCGTTGTGACGTCAATTCTACAAAATTTAGATAGAGGCAAGATACACAGAAATACGTATATACTCTGCTATTGGAAAATGAGTCATTTTGTATTAACCCATTTTAAATTGATTGTTGGTACATTTTAGTATTGTTGTCTTTTACATATTTATGTATATAACTACAGTTTACATTGTTGTTGAAATATACCTACCTATTTACTTTCACGCAAGTATTAAAACACGAATATATTATTCGAAATATGGTTGAAAATATGTATCACATATATATATATACGTATATATATACTACAGTCAGTCACAAAACATTCTGTACGACGGATATTCGCATACCACCATAAAAATATAAATTTTCTAAAATTCTGTAAGTCTCAATCAAAAGTGATCGAGAACGCTGGCTCGGTGATGATTTGCGTAATTTTGCGTAACTTGCCTATTTTTAGGAGTGGAAAACATGTCGAACTAACTAAAACTTGATTTGCATTCCAATAAGATTTAGGAGGCAAACAATGGAAATATTTAAAAATGTTAAATCTAGTTTTATTATGAGTACAAATTTAAGATCAAGCTGACAACCATTCGCAGTTTTAGAACAGAATAACTACAGAAACGTCATCATAACGCTGTTTTTGTATTGAAAAAAGGAATAAATATTCGATATTTTTGAAATTCTTTATTTCAAATAAACAATTACGGACTCTTAATGCAGTTTTGACAGTATAATTCAACAAAAAAAAGCTAGTTAAGATAAAATCTCCACGGTAATTATAAACATTCATATTTAAAACTTATGTTTCCTATAAAAAATTTAAAGTGGGAAAAAAATTTCTTGGTTCTTGGTTTGTTGCTTTGTCTTGCGTTTGTGTTACTTGGTATGCTCTTTGTTGCAGTTTTTTATCATTTACTCAACAGTTTTATTGAGTATGTTTATTTCGAATTCCTTAACAGACTTCTTAATTTTTCTAATTTCCCATTACATAATTATTTTCTTTTAATTAATGTTAACTCATTTTTTGAAATGAGAAACAAACAAATTTAATGAATTTCCAAACTAAATATCCAAGTTTATACGTTAATTTTTTCTCCACTAGAGTACAGGTACTTTTCAAGATAAACCCATTATACTTTGTTTTACGTAGTAAATCGTGAAAAATTTTGACCTCCACAATTTTGCAGATTTAACATTCGCTATATTGCCGTCTGCGACGTGAAATAATGTAACTTTTAAAATTCCAGATGGATCGACAACTCATATTTAAGTTTTTTTCCATAAATTGGGGAAATTCCTGTGATTTTTGGCCGAAGTCGCACTACCGTAAGCGACTGCTTCCGTAGGCATTTTTTCGTTTTTTGCAAATATTTTGAACGAGGAAAACGTTATAAACTTAAAGCTTGTAAATCAATTTTTCAACAACACTGGTCCAGATAAGTTTTCAATATTTAAGCAGAAATGTCGATTTTTGACAGAAAATGTTTTTCAACAAAATTTCGGCTTTTGTACCGGACAGCTTAATTGATTGGGATGAATTTTCATGCTTAAGCTTTATTCCTAAATTGAGACAAATGATGTACCGGGAGTGGCAGCTTCAATAGGACTTTTCGTTTTTTTGCCAAATATTTTGATTAGTATATCGTTTACGAGGAAAACGATTAAAAACTGAAAGATTCTATATTAATTTTGCTGCAATACCTGTCCAAATCATTTTTCTATAATTTAAGCAGAAGTTACGATTTTGATAAAAACTGGTTATCAACAAAAAATCGGCCTTTGTACAGATCTCAGTTTGTTTTGGCCGAAATCGGTTCACCAGAAGTAGCAGCTTCCATGGGAAGCTTTTTATTTTGAGCAAATATTTCAAAAAGTTTATCATTTACGAAAAAAACGTCTGAGGACTTACAGAATTTTGCAAAAATATCGATCATCATGAATTTTCCAAAATTTAATCGGAAAATGTTGGAAAAGTTTTTGCTTTCTTTTAATAAGTAGAATGAAGTATAGTATCATAAAAGTTTCCGGCATCGAGATTTTTTACAGATTTACCATTTGCTTGTGCAAAATTGAACAGCACAGGCACGAGTGATCTCCCTGGTGAACATCAAATATTATTCTAAATAAATCTGATGCAGTTCCTTCGATTACGATGCTACATACAGACCCAGACGTTGTTAATTTACACAGAGAAACGAGTTTGTCTGCGGAATTCCAGGGATACATGAGCACGGCCCATAGCTTCTCGCTAGTGATACTAGCATTTGCCTGCCGGAAGTCTGTATATAGTTGATGTATGGTTTTATTGTACTCTCAATATTTTCTCAAAATCATAATCTTGATGAAATTCTAGTCGGTGTTCGATCGGCAGTGTTCAATAGACCTATGCCATGATAGTTTTCACATTTAAGACGGTCGACTTTCTTGTCCATCTCCAATATGAGTGCGGAAGTCCATGTCTCCGGTAGCTCTTCAAGCGGGCTGTCTTTCCATTTTTCAATCTTCTAATAGCTGCGTCTACTTCCTAAATTTGAGATATTCGAAAAATACCTATATTGCCCTGGTCGAACAATTGCTCTAATTGGATCACTTGGTCATTCCGATTTAGCAGTTTTTTGAAGAAGTTTTGCCATACTAAGAGAACATCAGCCAGGTTTGCTCTCATTTCTCAATTTCCATCTTTGATGACTGTAATTCTTGGGTGGAAGTCTGTAGTGAGATTCCTTGAATATGACGTCATCGTTTTCCGTTCTTATCCGTTATTCCGTTCTTCGATCTCCAAGTTATTTTGTAGATTCTCATATAAGGAAAAAAGGTTCTTAAAGCGTTGCCACATACACATCTAATAACAGACGATTCGTGCGTAAATTTATTTTGCCTCGCCACATACCAATAAAAAAATACAGACGATTTTTACAACAACAATTCTTTATATTTTGTTTTGAGCTGAATGTTTATACCGCCATTTCTATTAATTTTAAAATTAAATAAGTTTACCATACCATATTCATGATGAGCTTTTTAATAAAAATATTAAATTAATGAAAAATAAATTTTTCTTTGAAATTTTTGACATTGTTTTGAAGTAATCAAAGAAAAACACAACAGAGAAAAAAATCGTTTAACATTTTTTGATGAGTTCGGAAATCGTTTTAGATTTTTGTGCGTTCGTTCACGTGTAAAATTATACCATTCAGAGAAAAAATCGTTTCTAGGAACGGGTAAATAGAAAATTGATAATTTTTCAATTAAAATTATTAAATAATTCCAAATTTATTATTTTAGCTACTAACTTGAGATATTTTACATATTATCTCATTGATTTGAGTCAAAAATATGCTCTAATTAATTCGTAAATGGGAAATCTGTTTTTAGATGTCGTCCGTAGAAATGTGTATGTGGCATCACCTTTAATACAACTAACACCCCAATTATCGAAGTCGTCTTACTTCAAGTGAAGCCAAAATTGGTATTGTTGAAGTCGTTTTAAACGACACGCACACTAAAATAGAAATATCGGGCAGCACTAATAATTTCCTCAAATTTGACAAGCCATTCGATGTCAAAAATCAAAATATTTACGAATATTTTATTCTAAAATACACGTAAATTGAAAACAGGTAAGCAAAATCTAATTATTTAATGATTAAATTAATTTCCAGGATCCGTACCATAATTTATTGTGAAGACAAAATATCTTTCACGTAAAAATTTGTAATTTTCATCGTAATTAAAAATTGCGAATGAATGCTTTGGGCCATCAATATTTTCAACAAAACCCGTCGATTATTGAATGATAAATTTATCTTATATATTTACTAAAGCAGTAAAATATTTGCAAAATGAATATAAATTGTATTACAAAAAAAATCATAAATGTGTTTCATTAATGAACGTCGCATAAAATATTCTTGTCACTTAAAAAAATTAGGTGACTGTTGTCGTATCATGTGACTACAGTCGTAACAGGCGACTTCGATAATAGCAAAACTGAAGTGACGTGACTATAGTCGTCTAAAATGACGTGAGACGACTTCGACAATTGGGGTGTAAATTGTACACTATTTTTAGGTCAGTAACTCGTTGGCCGTTCGTGTTACTAGTGAGGTGCAAGTTATTACAAAGAATACAAAGAATAGACCTTTGTCGTCATCTGATTTATCTTCGGTGGGTGCATGTACATTATCGATAGTGATATTAAATTTATTAGTTTGGAGTCCAATATCAGTAGAGTTTAATATTATTAAACAAACACGAAACATGCTCCTAATAGACAAACTATAAACATGGGAGACAGAAATTTACTAAATGGTCTAACTTAATTTATTTGACTATAATGCCGCATAAAATACGCCCCAATTTTTGGTACAGGTTTTGTTAGTGCCACAACTCAAATTGATTGCCTCTATAACACGACAAACTATTAAAATATTATCCAGCCATTTACGAATTGGCCTAACTTCACCCAGACCATATTACTTTTAAGCACGCGAATTATGTGAATCAATTTTTATTGATAATCCAAATTTTCAACTAGCACCGTCGGAATTTTCTACTACCATCTAATACAAACTATGTCGATAATGCAGTTCTTTCGGCTGAATTTTTCGGCTGACTTCAGTAGCATAAAATAGTCTTGATTAAGAGAAATTTCTTAGTTATGCGAAATACCTTAGTTAAAATCTCTGCGACTGTATACGTGAGAATCTCACGGTGAGTTTTCATAACAAAGCTTTCACAATAAAGTAAAATTTAATGGCGTTCTCGTTGCATTGAGCATTTGTAGTCGTTTCTTTGTAACACCTACTTCTGGTGGAAATTAACTAAGATTTTCTATCAGCCAATTCAATTACCGTTCAACAAAACACTTCTTAATTATTCATATAGGTGTTTATTATATCAGATATAATGAATTAGCTGTTGTCATTATTTAGTATGATCTGTGTTTTACGTTTAATTGACACAAGATGTCGTCAACGATTTATGAATTTACTCAAATTATAAATACTTTTTGATATGCACACAAAATGAAAAAATCAATATTGAAAATTCCTGTTTAGTTACATGAGATGTATATTGCACACGTCCACAATATCACAGTCCACACCCAATAAAAGACCGCAATATATATTATTATGTTTAATATTGATAATGCAGAAATTCCGCACCTTTATTTAGATAAGCGGTTAATGTTTTATATACATAAGTATATACATACAAAACAAACTTTATTCTTTTTGAACCTTGCCGTATCCTTTTTCGTCGAAGGTCAACGGAAAGCTTTCACATTAGGATAGGATTGCCCGTGTATATTTTGGGGTGTGAACTTCGATAATTGATTGTGACGTCTATGTATATAATTTAAGATTTGCTTTTAAATACTAGTATATTCTGGTATTACAGAAAAATGTTTACATCCTTTTTGTATTTTTTCAGGTTTGTGGCAATTTCGCGTGACTAATAAATGTAAAACAAAATAATAGTTTTCCAAAAGCCATTTTACAAATTAACTTTTTGTGGCTTTTAAATTGTTCTATTTATATTTACCTACATCAGTAACATAATGTTGTTGGACAATATATCTTTTAGTATAGATTATTTTATATTTACGCATATCAACCCAGTGAGCAATTGCGATGGGCTTGACCTTACACCACATTGACAAATTAATTTATTTCATCTTTTGTATACGTAAATTTTGTCAAATATGTTCATGGAAGTTAACAAATTGTTAATTACTAAAATTGTCAGTTTTCAGCGTCTCTACTATTTTTTAAAGGAGAAATGTTCTAAAAGTTATTTGCTATTTCATGGTCTGAATCATTCACAAATCCTATATGTACTATAATATCATTTCACACAAACATTGTCAAAGGTTCAAACCAAAGAAAAGAATAACAAACGATTCAGCCTACATTTCATTAGAAAACTTAACTCTAAAATAAGTAGCTGCACATGCAAGAAATTTATATTTCAATTAATTGTTTAATCAAATGTAGAAATTTAATTAAATTAACAAACAGAAATGATATCACTTTTTGAATGTCATTTGTCAACCGAATACTGATACACACACACACACACACACACACACATGAAGAATGATATGATGATGTACGGCTAAAAATATTTTTAAGTTACAAAATGAAAAATCAATGACGATGAAATGCAAATGGGAAAATTGTATTCCCATGGTAACAAAATAAATTTAATATTTCGATAATTATTATTGTACTTTACAACAACTAACTTTATGTAATGTAAAATGAAAAATAATTATGGATATCTAGAATGTCCCGCGACATAAAAAACTTAGAGAGATGGGCTTGGTAAAACTGCTCGTACACTGTTCATATAATTTAAATTTACTGCTTTATTAAAAGGCAAGGTCGGTTTGACAATGATATACCAATTTAAAAAATGTTATAAATTAATATTTTTGAGTCATTTAACATTTCAAAAATTTAATTTCTTTTGAGGTCAAACGCCCGAACGAAACGCCTGAAATATTTTGTGCGTCTTCTTTATTTATCTATGTGTCCTTTAAATTTATTTCAAATAATTATTTTATTTTAAGATAATAAACTATAAATTTGTTCTTAATAGTTCTATAAGTGCTATAATTATTTCGTTTGAACATTACGAGTTATTTTCACTGAATTAAGTTGTTGTTGTGATTCAAAGTATTGGTACATAAAGCTCATAATTATTTATCGTAGAAATTAACAGTAATCATCAACAAACAAATTTTACTCCCTTTAATTTATTTATTTTATTTATTAATAAATATTCGAGTTCTTTTGACTAATTGTATAATAGTGAAGAATAAAACTTCGTATAATTTAAAAAACAACAGTTGGAATCTGCTAAAATTGAAATAGAACACTAGTTTACAAACAGCATAACGGTCGAATGTCAAAATTGTGTTGCTTCTTGAACAAACGCTGTTTGTGCCTAATTTATCCAATCTCACCTTTATTTTGAATTTAGAGAAGAACTAGTGGAACCTGTGGGTGAAAATGCCGTTGTAGTACGCGAACAACATTCAGCTTTAGAACATTTAGAATAAATTTTTGTTTCCTTCTTAATTTCAATTTAAAGCATACTAACTAACCCGATATGATCCTAAACTAAGTGTTAACGGAAAATAATATCCTGATTGAAAATTTTCAATAGGCATTTTAAAAAAAAACTAAACATTATTAATAAAGTTAAACTATTTTTATTAAACAATACTTATAAATTGAAAAGGAATTTAACCGTTTATTAACCGTTATAATTCTCTCAGTATCACATACTTACAATACAAAATAAAATTAATTAGTTTCAAGGATGAAATTCAACTGCCAGCTTCATAAATTAGGAAGACTTCAACCAAAATTCGCATAAAATAACCATCAACTGACGTTAGCTTTGTTAAAAGAATAATTCTAAACATCTCAAAGAAAAAGTCGTAGCAGAAACCTGAGATTATGGTCAGCCAAATATATAAATTTTATATTATAATTCATGGGACTGCTAACAGATCCCTCATTAATCTGAAACAAAAATGATCCCTCGTTGAAGCGGCCAGCCACATCTCAAAAATTGTAACAAAAAATCTTCAACTTAAAATACTTAATAAACACATTTTTATTAATCACTTGTTTTTTGTTTCGCAGAATATTTTTCAAAAAGTTTAAAAAATCACTCGATCGATTTCGACTTGTTAGGTCATCATCAGGAGTATCTACTACCTCGATCGAAATCGATCGAGTGATTTTTTAAACTTTTTGAAAAATATTCAAAATATTCTGCGAAACAAAAAACAAGTGATTAATAAAAATGTGTTTATTAAGTATAAGTGTGTTTCGCCAAGTGCCTACGGCAAATAGCGTAAAAAGTAAAAAATCTTCAGATGTATTTCATGTACTGGCCAGACCCGAATAGTGATATCCTTGATAGTATCTATATAAATAAAACAAAGTCGTGTTAGTTACACCATTTATAACTCAAGAACGGCTGGACCGATTTTTATGATTTTTGTTTTGTTGGATTTGACTCCGTTCCGAATAGCATAATAACTATTAAAACATCGGAAAAATTCACCAAAAAAAAAGTTATCAAGAAAATTCATTTTCTCATATATTTAGCACATTTTGTTTTTTTTATTTTGTTCGTCTCAATACAGTGGTGGTTTAGGAAAAAAGAAAAGTCGGAAAAACTCAAAAGGGAAGCCCCAAAAATCTAATAAAAAAAACCTTTTTTTATATGAATTTTGTAGGTGTAGTTTCTATGTGACGAGTGGTGCAGTGGTTAAAGCTTCGGCGCTTGGACCGCAAGGTACTGGATACGAATCCGACTGGAGGCTTGCATGCACATTTCTACTTTATTTTATTTTTATCGGTTCCTCAGAACTTTTGCAATTTTGTCTCAACGAAGGACGAGCACATCAACAAAGTGTTCCCGGACAATATAACTAACCATAAAAATCACAATGGGTGAGTGAACGAGTAATTCTTGCGGCAAAGAACAAAAATGGGGATCACTTAAATTTCACAATTCAAAATCTAATCGTCGGTCCACTTCATTCCTTCAAATCTATCGACTGTGCGACAAACAAAGATGAATCAACCAACTGTCCAACTGAATTTTTAAACTCATTGGATCTGGCTGGCTTGCCCCCGCACAATTTACAACTGAAAGTTGGTGTGTTGCCGGGAATCATCATGCTACGAAACCTGAATCAACTAAAACTATATAACGGAACGATTTTTATTTTGAGAAATCTCAAGGAAAGTTCAAAGGTGAGGAAGTTCTCATTCCGAGAATTCTGATTAACCCAACCGATATGCCATTCGAGTTTAAACGAATTCAATTTCCGATTCGTCTTGCATTCGCCATGACAATTAACAATTCTCAAGGCCCAACCTTGAGTGTTTGTAGCCTGAATCTAGAAAATGAATGTTTCTCTCACGGCCAATTGTACGTAGCATGTTCACGTGTCGACATACCATCCGCTTTGTTCGTTCTCGCACCTGACAATAAAACAAAAAATGTCGTATATCACAAGATGTTTTACTGAAGGGAATCGACCCTATTGCAACCTACTCAGGAAATAGTTTAAAAGAAAGTAGTGCAACAATGCTACGCGAATCATTTCGAATCAATTCAATAAAACGAATTCCTTGCTGCCACGTGAATTACATTCATTTCAATGTAAGTAAAATATATTTCATTTTGATTGAATTTAATTAATTTGGAGTATTCATTTTATCCGCCCCGGAGGTCTCGGGTTCAATTCCCGGTAGTGACAAGGAAAAAATTGCACGGCTGGTTTAGGATCAATGAATTAATCACTCATTAGTCATTATCCGAAATGAAAATATGATTGTTAAACCTCATTTAAGGCGGCCAAATCTCTTGATGGGGTATAGTGCCAGAGAGAGAGAGAGAGAGAGAGGGAGAAATTCATTTTATCTTAACAAAAAAACTCAATTTAATTAAGCTATAATAACTTTAAGCAACATTTATTGATTTTGAGGCGGTACGAAGTTGGCCGGGTCAGCTAGTAAATAATAAAAACGGAAAATTATTTATTGTTTCAATTTATTTAAATATTTATTTACATTATGGTTTCGAATTGAACCGCACACGTAACGTTGAGTTGAAAGCTTGTTTTGGAGTTGCAAGATTTGTTCTTAAATGTGCAATTCATAAAAATTCACGCGATGATCAGAACGATTGTAGGTTTATGTATTGCTGTTTAGGCCTCGGCGAGCATTTCGTTGGATATTTCAGAAATTTTGCTGTAAATTGCTATTTTTATTCCACAGCTAAATAAGCAATCTATGTACAAAATGGCAAGTGTAACACAGTTATAATCGCGACATTTTGATAGCTCAGCCAGCTAAAAATACAATTTTATATGAAAATGACATTTATAGAATTGCCAATTTAAGGCGTAACCAGCGAGTATGTAAGAAATTTAAGTAACAAAGCGACATCTGAAAAATGTATATTTATTGACATTACTGACCAACGAAACCCAAAGTACTTTTCGTTCAGTTTTGTTAAATTTGAATTGTCATTTAGCAATCCGTAACAAGAGCGAACATTATCGCTCAAACTGAAGGAAACTTCAAAATTGAATACAATTCTAATATAAAAACAATTCTAATATAAATGTCATACCATCGTGGTATGGTTGATTTGTAATTTATCAATAATTTATTTATAAATGGATATTATCTATTCAATTTGTTCTGCCGTTTTGTAGGATGTATAGTAAATTGACATTTAAAAATTCAATTGACAATAATCGTGATACAGATTCGCTGGTCAAACTGTCAAAGTTTCTGTAATAAAACATTTTCGTTAAATTCTGTAAGGTTTCGTTACTGACTCTTACAGACTCGCTGGTTATAGCTTTAGTTGTAGAATAAACTCAAATAAACTCAGCAATTGATTATTATTGCAATGCTAAATTTATTATTTTGTATTGATAATTTCGAACAGAAAACCTTAAGTAAAATGTGGTACCATAATGTTTTAGAGTTCCGTACTTTGATGACATCTAAAATGTATCGAAGGTTCGGTTTTTAAGTAAAAATTTAGTTCGCTGGATTATAACACTGAAATGCCATTTATCGCATTCTTAATTTTTTTATTAAATTAAGTTTTTTTTTTTCGCTTGTTTTCATTTAAGACTTTATTACTAGACACTGAGTAACAATTACAGTCGCTATTAAGGGCTAGTTATATAGACGAAAACGAAACGGACTGAAATGAAATGAAACGAAAGACGGAAGAGATATGATTATATAGACGAATTGATGAAACGGTTTTGACAATTTAATATTTGATTTTAATTTTATATTATTTGAAGTTTACTTCTCGTGTGTATGAAAACTAACGTGGAAAATCCATTTTATATTTGGCAAACTAAATAGAAATATACAAAATATGTTAATTTATACAAAATATAAAATATTTTGACAATTTGACATAAGTGCTACTTAGGATAATAAAAAAAAACATAACCGATAGTGTATAACCGCAAAGACGAAACGAAAGCAAATTGAATTGAATCAATTTCTCCGTTCGTTTCTTCTATATAATTGGTTTAGTATGTTTTCATGTATTCAATTCGTTCGTTTCGTTTCGGTCCGTTTCGTTTTCGGCTATATAACTAGCCCTTTAGCAATGCCTTCTAAACTACTGGCCGCTTACACCAAATGATGACGACACGTTAAGTCAACGGTGCAACATATATAATCCGTGGCAGATAAATTAAAAAAAAAAAAAAGATTACATTGCAAAATATATTTAGGCTGCGTACCAATCCAAGGGTAAATCGTTTACTACGGTAAAAACGATTTTAGTACAGATTTTTCGGTCAGTTTACCATAGAGTTTTTCAAAAATAATTGAATGTACCGAAAAATTACTTAAAATTGACTTTTACCTTGGATTGGCACGCAGCCTTAAACTTCAACCAATCAAAACTTAAGAGCTTAAGTTGTGCTCTGTTTGCACCACTTAGGAGAGCGGTATGACCACCAAAATTTCTAATGTTTATTTGTGACGAGAAGCCTATAAAATTTTGGTGATTGTAGCACTAACCGAAGTGGTGAAACCGGAGTGTAACTTAAGCTCTTAAGTCGTGACTGATTGAGGTAATAGTTGTAATTATTACATCGAAGTGAAAGGTTATTCAATTTTTATTTTCGTTTTCCAGTTGTTTCTAGTTTTTGTTCCTCTCCGCTCTCCACATCGTTCTCTTAAAATCAAAATAAATTTCGTCATAGAAAATTACAATTACAAAACAGTAAAAATATTATTTGTTTTTTAGTGTTGTACAAACTGTTGAAGCCGAAGGATATGCGTTTTCTAATTATTTCAGTAATGCGTGTACATTTTATTTTAGATTTTGGCATTTTTTTGTCATTTCTTTTTACATATATAAATCGATCTCTAATACCATCCAATTCGAAATTAGTACATATAATTGGTTCGGAAATTCAATAAAAATAGCAAAAAAAGCACGAATATCATGTAAAATACAGAAAAAATGCGTCCTACGCCTTCGATTATTTGTGTGATACTAAACACAAACAGAAACACATACTTTATTTTTTGACAATACATACATTATTTTTGATTTACTTCTCTCTCGCGCTCGCGGTTGTATTTATACTTTTGTAGTGGAATGGAATACACTAAAACTTCGTAATATGTTATCTAAAAGGCGCATTTCATTAAATTCGCACTAAATATTTTTGAATATGAATAAGAAAAAATCAATTTATGAATTAAGAAAATCAATTAGACTTAAATTGTTAATATTTTATTATATAATAATTTAGATTTTTGTTAAGTTTGTGAAATTTTTTGCCGTCGTAATAAGGAAGCAAGGTGTTTTATTGTTACTTAATTATGCTGCCCTCTAGTTGCCGACTAACAATGACGCCATTAGCAAAAACTGAATGATGTCACAGGCCAGTACAATAGAAGGCGCACTGCTACTAGGCACTATAAGAATTACAAATACTTTGAAAGCAATTTTTTGGGGTTGTTTTTGGAGCATATAGCGTAACGCAATCGTGAATCACATTTTCTTCTCCAATAAAGTCATCAAGAGTCACATCAATTTATTTAACATATTTGGTTTTTGTAGCAGACCCTTTAAGTTTGTATGAATAGTATTGTTTTGATTTTTAACGTATTGGTGGTCGTTTATGCATATATACAGGGTTATCCAATTCGAGGTTGATAAAGTAGAAATCTGTATACCGACATCTGTCAAAGATAAACGTCAAGTACGCTGTCATTTATTTAGTTGACATTCTGCCATTTAAGAATATGGAGCATTTAAGAATATGGAGCATGGTGTTGGAAAAACAGGCCGTCGATGCTGATTTTTCGAACAAAATTTTCTTCAGTGATGAAGCTCATTTTTCGCTTGGTGGATATGTTAATAAGCAAAACTGTAGAATTTGGGGCTCAGAAAATCCACAACTGATTGTAGAGAAGCCATTACACCCGGAAAAAGTCACTGTTTGGTGCGCATTGTGGTCTGGTGGTGTGATTGGGCCGTATTTTTTTGAGAACAACCATGGACGAACCGTTACCGTCAATTCTGAGCGCTATGGCCGCATGTTAACCGATTATTTTTTTACGAAAATCGAAGATTATGATCTTGACGATATGTGGTTCCAGCAGGATGGAGCAACCAGTCACGTAACACGAGCAAATCGAGATCTTTTGCAAGAGAAATTTCCTGGGCGTTTGATTTCGCGATTGGCTGATGTCAATTGGCCTCCAAGATCCTGTGATTTAACGCCTTTGGATTTCTTTTTGTGGGGCTACGCAAAAGATCGTGTTTACGCAAACAATCCTCAAACTCTTGACGAATTGAAAACTAATATTCGTAAGGTAATGGCCGAGATACCGCCCGAAATGTGCCGAAAAGTCATTGAAAATTACCTCAAAAGAATCAAGGCCTGTAAGAAGTCCCGTGGAGGACATTTGAATGATATCTTGTTTAACTAAAAATGGCAAGGATCAATCTGTAAAATGAAATAAAAATTACAATACATTCCGAATATTTTGTGTGTTTTTTTTAAGTTTACTTTGTCAAGCTTGAATTGGTATATATATATATATATATATATATATATATATATATATATATATATATATATATATATATATATATATATATATATATATATATATATATATTAGGGTGGTCCAAATTTTCGAAAGTTCCAATTTCTAACGAGACACCCCCTAGAAATATGAGGTTATGCTAAAAACTTAAACAGAAAAAATATTGGGTCGATCGAAGGTCGTTTAGAGGTCGCGACTTAAGCGCGAAGTTCGATAAAAACGGTATTTTTTTCGATTTTTCACTTTCAAACGAACAGAAAAATTATTTAAAAAAAATTCTCAGGCTGAATAAAAATTGCGATAGAGGAGATAATTACCTTTCCAAAACATCAAAGATATCGAAAATCGGTTAACAAATAGCGTGATTATTGCCAAATTTCCAAAATATAAAAACAAGTTAAATTATTACTATATTTGTTTTTATTATTAATGCATAATGTTTCTTCTATACAATGATATTATAAATTAATTTTTAGTATTAAAATAATCAATCTAAGTTGATATTCTACCCATTAAGGCTGTTTTGGTGTATGTTGGAAACTTCTGTGTGTAGTCCTTTACGACTTGTAGTAAATATTGCATGTCACCTTCATTTCTTGTCAATTTCTTATTATTATCTTGTATTAATTTAACACCAATTTCTGCGATATCATTTACGACTTTTATTTGACTGATAATCTTCATTCCATTCTTGAAATTATCATCCCGAGGCCACATATCCGGATCTTCGTTCAAGAAATCTGTAGAAATATTGAACCTTTTAAACAGATCGCCAGTGTTTGGTGTAGCAAAATCTGCTAGTTATTTCGTAACAAATGTTTTTACATCATCAATTTTCAACTCGACGCGCTTAATTGACTCGGCCTCTACATCCCTCTTAATATCCAACTGTTGCACCATTCTTCTTTTCTCCGCACTAGAGACGTTTTCGTCGAAAAAAGAGAATGCGATGCTTTCGTCGGATAAATACCACAATTGGCCACATATTTTATTCAGTACAGCCATCGCCAACTTTTCGTCATGTGTTTTGTACAAATAAATATCTCGTAAATAGTTGAAATCCAGCTGGCTTTAGCAGCTTTTGTGCAATCGAACCAAATTTTCAGATAAAATCTTACGACAAAAATGCAAATGTCGCGTAAATTCTTCTGTTCTTCTGCTGTTAACTTAAATTCCTCCCGAAAGATAAATACTTTCAATACATAAATGGCTTTGGACATCCAGTGAGCATGATGCATAGGCCCCGGCAGGCGGAAGTGGACATTTTCAGTTGGTATCATGCCCAAAAAAATTAGAGTAATTTCCAATAATTCTTTGTAGTCATCACGAGCATGTTCTTTTGCCAATTCGTTGTTACAAAAACCCACTAATTCCGCTTTCACATCATTTAATTGTATATGAACGTTGGAATCATCTATGCCTGCTTTAAAATTATTTTTATTCAAGGAATTCCAGTCATTCTTGAATCTCACAAATAATGGAACATTTACTCCTGATGTATTGCTCATTTTCGATTCAATTGCAGCGCGTAATGTAATTTCACATATGTGATGTCGACAATGAAGATATAATAAACTTCGTTCCAGTTTCTGTTCTAAAATAATAGCTGCTCCATTTAGTCTTCCAGTATTTGAATATGTTGTATCGAAGCAAGCCGCCACGACATTGTCAGCTATTCTCCAATCAATTAAGCTTTGGAAAACAGCCTCCGCCATTTCCAAACCAGTTGCTCTTGATATTTTGGGAACGCCCAATAATTGTTCTCCATCTATATGGGAAATAATCACCGGCAAACGATCCACGGTCTCCGTTCTAGATAAATCCGGAAGTAAATTTCCATCCCAATGTACTACGCCTGTCGTAAACTTGAAAGTCGATTTAATTGATTCTGCTATTTCTACTCTATTTGTTTCACGAAGACGCCTCAGTGTTGTTCGACTCAAAACGAGGTCATCAATAGAATGTCCAAGACTTTCGGCAACGGCACTGATTAAATGCATTGCTGCACGATTTGTAATCTTCCACTTATCCAAAGCTGACAATATTGTAGGAATAATGAAACATTTGCTTCCTATAGAGGCTCCTTCTGCGCTTAGCACGGGCAAATCAATATTTTCGAAGCTCATGTCGTTATCATATGTCCTTTCGCCGTCACTCTCCGATGGTGAAAATAATGTTTGTGAGTCTATTTGAATTGATTTACGTTTTTCTTCAAGATGTCTTCGTTTACGATTTTTTTCTGCCATCAGACGTTCCGATTTCCGCTTTTCTATTTCGATTTCATATTGCCTGATTCCAGCCAAATATCCGGGGCGCCCTTTCTCACGCTGTGACAAGAGGAATCGTTTGTCGTCTTCACTAGTCATCATGGATAAGGCATTAGTATGGGCGATATCGAAAATATCATCCAGTTTACTAGTAAAGGCAATTTCTCTTTCGCGGTAAACTTTTAAAGGTTTATTTTTATTCTTTAGAAGATTTTTCCACTCATCATGCAATTGTTCCAATTTTTCAATAGAATGTTGTTCCTTTTTCACTGGAATTCGTGCTTTTGCCCAAAAAAATAGACACTTCCTGGATTGTCAGAGCTGCACTTTCATGAATAGTTAATTTTACAGTACAGTGATTGTAAAAAAAGACACAACATTTGCTTTTTTGATGGTAACTTAGCACCAATAATTTGACAGTACTCATGCCCAAGAAGATAAATTTCTGTAGTGGACCGTAAATTAGCTGTCATTTTATCAACTGTAATAGCACTTTCTTAAAAATATTAATAAAACTGTTAAACGTACTAGATTTAATTTCTACAAATTTGTGTCCTTTTCTCGAGAGATTTGGATTTAAACTGAAATTAATTTGGATATATTTTGTTTATATAGTAAATGATACAACGAAATATATTGGGCATATCAGATCATAATTAGTGCAGTAGGTGGATTTAAATTTTAAATACAATAACTAATGAGTCAAATGAGTCATAAGGACTTAACATAGTTGGGTTTTATGATAATGGCATCATAAATCACAACTATGGTAACTTCTCATGACTCATACGGTTCTCATGACATCATAAAACATTCCTTTGATTATTCTTTATACCTCCTTTTTATTTATTTATTTATTTTTTTTGTAGTTTTGAAGATAATTTCCAGGATTTAAAAAAAAATCGTTTATTATTTAAGTTTTTAATAGTTTTGAAAATTGGCAATAATCTCGTTATTTGTTAACCGATGTTCGACATCTTTGATGTTTTGGAAAGGTAATTATCTCCTCTATTGACCGCAATTTTTATTTAGTCTGAGAAAAAATTTTAAATAATTTTTCTGTTCGTTTGAACGTGAAAAATCGAAAAAAACACCGTTTTTATCGAACTTCGCGCTCAAGTCGCGACCTTTAAACGACCTTCGATCGACCCAATATTTTTTCTGATTAAGTTTTTAGCATAACCTCACATTTCTAGGGGGTGTCCCGTTAAATATCTCAACACTTTTTTTTTCCCATATAAACGTGGGCCACCCTAATATATATATATATATTAGGTTTACTGGAAAGTTCTGTCCGTTCCGGTTACAATCAGTTTCCACAAGTATGCGCATATTCATGTGACACATATTTGGCTTTTTCTTTTGATCGTTAATAATATATTCACATTTACGTCGCAGATGAAGTAAAACGAAGATCATTTTTGTTAGTATTAAGTGAGATGCGATCTTGTACACATGGCTACCGATAAAGTTCATTTACGCCACTGTATTTTGTACGAATTCCAACAAGGAAGAAATGCTACAGAAGCGTATAGAAATTTATTGAAAGTGTTTGGTGAAGGTACAGTTTCTGATAGAACATGCAGAAGATGGTTCGAAAAATTTCAAGTAGGTGATTTCAATCTTTCTGATAAGCCACGCTCTGGGCGACCATCTTTGATCGACGACGATACTGTCAAGATCATGTTAGAGCAAGATCCTTTTTTGACAACATCGGAGATTGCGGAAAGACGTGATTTAGCTCAACAAACCATTTCCGACCATATTCGGAAACTAGGATTTGTGTGGAAGTATTCGAGATGAGATGGATGCCACATAAGTTAAGTGAGAAGAATTTGAATGATCGAATCATCATATGCACATTTCTGCTTGCAAGCAACAAAATTGAACCCTTCTTGGACCGGATCATAACTACCTAGGGATGAAAAGTGGTTTACCTATGAAAACATCATAAGGAAAAGGGCATATTGTGAACCCGGAAAACCTGCCCCTCCACCTCTAAACTGAAGTTGAGCCTGAACAAGAGAATGTTGTGTATATGGTGGGACATTCGAGGACCAATACATTTTGAGCTGTTGAAACCAATCGAAAGGCTAAATTTAGGGAAGTACTGTCAGCAATTGGATAAATTAAAAACAGCACTCCAAGAAAAGAGGCCGGCGATGTTCAATAGGAAGGACATCATACTGATTCATGACAATGCCAGGCCACATGCTGCTTTGGGGACTCGTCAGAAAGTCGCAGAACTAGGCTGGGAAATTCTGTCGCATCCACCATATTCTCCGGACCTAGCACCATCCGATTATCACTTGTTTCTGTCCTTACAAAATTTCTTGCAGGGCAAACAATTCAAGAACGAAGGAGATATCAGACAAGCACAGGTTCAATTTTTAGCGTCTACAGATAAGACATTTTTTAAAAATGGGATATAAAAATTGCCATCACGCTGGCAAGAAGTCATAAATAATGATGGCAATTATATTATTCAATAAAGTTTATTCAAAGTATGAAAAAATTTATTCTTTTGTTTCATTCTAAAAACGGACAGAACTTTCCGGTACACCTAATATATATATATATATATATATATATATATATATATATATATATATATATATATATATATATATATATATATATATATATATATGGGGAATTCCACGTTAAATGAAACCAAAACCTTAATTTTAAAAATAGCTGTTGAATTTTTATGCTACCTTTTTTCCGACTCTTTAACATTCTTATTCAATTAATAAATGCAAATTAATTAAAAATTATTTGGATTTATGGAAGTTAAATACAGAAATGTAAACTCCTTTTTCTGCAACTAAAATATTCCAAAAAATTGATCAAGTTTTCACCGTTCATTTTTCATTTTATGTTTGACTTGTCGAATAATAATTTGACCCAAGTTAGTCTAGAATTATATTTCAAATAGATACGGTAAGTTCCTTGCTTTTAAATTTAATTTTTTTTAATTTCAAATTTTTGTCCGGATGCCTAACAAAATATTACTATTTTTTTGTATAATGATAATTGAAATATTTCAAATATTCTACAAACTAACGTAGCTTGCAATGAGCGACGATAACTTTCTTTTTTCACCAAATAAGTTTAAAATTAATAAAGGTAGGCAATAATTAAATGTTAGTCATTGGGACAAAATTTTCTGCAAGAGAATAAAAAATAAAAATTGTAGCTGAGAATAAAAAATAAAAATTGTAACGGAATCGTTCGCAAAAATGTTATTTAAAAAGAAAACAGGACGAAGATAAATATAAAATATATTTAGAAAAAAAACGAAAACTTAATAAAGAATACCGCGCTCGAAAAGCAGAGAAAATTGCTAATAATTCGGAGTTATTGACTATTATCCGTAAAAACGAGAGGGAGAGAAAACAAAAATATCGGGAAAATTTAAAACAAAGGAAGCAAAACGTTGTGGATTATCGAGAAGCTGATTACAAGTGTCCTCAAACTTTAGGCAAAGCACTTGCGAAAGTAAGAAAGGCTTAACCAGCTACACAGACTCAAAGGGAAAGTGTGATTTAAAAGATTGCTGCAGAAGAATTTCCAAACGGAGTTTGAAAACAGCAATCCGGTCGTAACACAGGCTTTATATGCCCAAACTAATAAAATTGTGGTTGAATTTTATAACAAGAATGATATAAGTCGAGTGTTACCATCTAAAAACGACCTAAAGTCGGTAAAAGACAGCCAGGGAAACCGAATTTTTATACCTATCAGGCACATGATGTTTAGCATAAAAGAGGCATTCGAGTTATTTAAAGATGATAATCCAAATTGTGCAATTGGAATATCAAAGTTTTTCAAACTACGTCCTCCAGAGATATTTATTATATCTAAAATGCCTCATAACGTTTCTGTTTGTCCGACACATGCCAATGCAGAATTTATTTTGACGTCTTTAGGAAGAGTATTTAAAGATTTCCCCAATACTCTGAAAAAATTTGTGTCTGAAATATGTTGCAATAATTATAACGAAAACTGCATATTGGGCGTTTGCGAAAAGTGTTTTGAAATCGAGGATTTATTCCCAATTAAGTATACGGTTACTGATGCTTCATGGAAACAGTGGAAACTTGTGGAAAAGCAAATGAAAATTGAGACTTGTTCTGGATCCACTGATGATTTGTTAAACATTTTAAAATGTAATCTTTCGAAATTTAAAAAACATTTTTATATTAAAACTGTACAATCGCTTCATTTCAATAAATTAAGAAATGATATAAAACCGTTTGAAGCACTTCTTCAGGTATCTTTGAGTATTACTTTTCTAAAATTTCTAAAATTCTGTACTTAAATCAACATAATTTATTTTCAGATCGACTTTGCCGAAAACTATAAAACAATATATCAAAATGAAATTCAATCTGCTCACTTTAGTTATAACCAAATAACTTTATTTAAAGCTTGTGTTTGAACAAAAACGGAAACAATTTCCTATGCAATAGTAAGTGACTACTTATGTCTCGATAAATTATCAGTATGGTCATTTATAAAACATATTATACAGTTGTTAAAACAACGTTTTCCACATCTATGCTATATTCACATTTTTTCTGACGGAGCAGTTCAACAATTTAAAAATAGATATAGTGTTTCTAATGTATTATTCGCTGAATATGATTTTGGAGTACCCATCGATTGGAATTTTTTTGCAACCAGTCATGGTAAGGGAGCTGTAGATGGCATTGGAGCGACAGTAAAACGAAAAATAACTTCTCTTGTTAAAGCGAATTCTTTTGAAATTTCTAACGCCACTGACTTTTATGAATGTGCATCGACAAATATTAAAGGAATTGATATTCACTTAATTACTGAAAAAGAAATTAATCAAAATAAAATCCAGTTAGAGAAAAGGTGGAAGAATCTTCCTAGAACCTTCCTTTCCCAAATTACAATCACTACACTATTTTAAAAAGACAAGTGAAACGGAGATTTCGGTGTCCTTCACGGTACAATCGGAACAAACGTCTGTTAAAATAATTTAATTTTTATTTCTATTTTCTATATTCTATGTTTTTGTCAAAATTAATAAAATATGATGGAATAAAAATTTATATGAAGTTAATAAATTTAGTTTTAAAAACCTTAAAAATACAATAATGAACTTATGGTGTACCTATATGAGGTCAAATTATTTCTTTTTGAATTTTTTGACTTATAGATGGCTAATGTGTAAGAATCACAACAATCAGTTTCGAACAGACGAGATTAATGATTTTGAAAAAATCAGTCTTCTCATCAGGTCGCGACGACTGATGTTGTTTATTACATTGAAATATTTTCTATATATATAGAGCAATACCATGTAGTTGTACTACTAGCGAATTACTGCGTAGCGTACGAAATTTTGATTCTTTCACATTTCCATCTATATTCTATTATAACAATTAACTTTTCGAATTCACGAATTTTTTATATTTTACTTTGGTTTTTATCAATTGTAATGGTGTATTGTGATTGTTCCGTATATTGGTCTATTTCAGCACTCTCGAATTAATTACACAACCGTATGAAATTCTTCCATTTGCGTCAATCTGTATGACAACGACCATGATAATCGACACCTACTTATACACAATCAACTTCCCAACCACCCCATACATTTTTCTTTCCTTTAACGCTGGATCGCGGATAAATTTGAATTTTTTGACTTATAGATGGCTAATGTGTAAGAATCACAACAATCAGTTTCGAACAGACGAGATTAATGATTTTGAAAAAATCAGTCTTCTCATCAGGTCGCGACGACTGATGTTGTTTATTACATTGAAATATTTTCTATATATATAGAGCAATACCATGTAGTTGTACTACTAGCGAATTACTGCGTAGCGTACTCGAGACGATTTAATTCGAGAGTGCTGAAATAGACCAATATACGGAACAATCACAATACACCATTACAATTGATAAAAACCAAAGTAAAATATAAAAAATTCGTGAATTCGAAAAGTTAATTGTTAAAATAGAATATAGATGGAAATGTGAAAGAATCAAAATTTCGTACGCTACGCAGTAATTCGCTAGTAGTACAACTACATGGTATTGCTCTATATATATAGAAAATATTTCAATGTAATAAACAACATCAGTCGTCGCGACCTGATGAGAAGACTGATTTTTTCAAAATCATTAATCTCGTCTGTTCGAAACTGATTGTTGTGATTCTTACACATTAGCCATCTATAAGTCAAAAAATTCAAATTTATCCGCGATCCAGCGTTAAAGGAAAGAAAAATGTATGGGGTGGTTGGGAAGTTGATTGTGTATAAGTAGGTGTCGATTATCATGGTCGTTGTCATACAGATTGACGCAAATGGAAGAATTTCCTACGGTTGTGTAATTAATTCGAGAGTGCTGAAATAGACCAATATACGGAACAATCACAATACACCATTACAATTGATAAAAACCAAAGTAAAATTATTTCTTTTTGTAAGAAAATTCATACGTGTCCCAATGACTAACTTTTTTTGTCCCGATGACTAACATAATTATTTTTTGTTATATTCAGCAAACTTTAGATAAAGTAGCATAATATATTTCAAACCTTGATTTGTTAATCAGCACATATCTGAGCTAAAAGTTAAGTACTAATTTCATATTGGTTTCAAAAGATCTCGCAGAAAAATGATAAAATGTGAGTGGATGTCGAACTATTAAGATTTTACGGTCCCGATGACTAACAACAATTTGTACATAATAAATTATCATTTATTAAGTCAATATCGATATTAAAAACTTAACAACGTATCTAAACCGTGTACAATGCCTGAACCTGATTTACTGGCCAGACACTTTTGGAAAAAATAGGTGTTTCTGAGCTATTTTAACAAAAGAAAAAATTAAATTGTTTCTAAATGTCCCAATGACTAATTTGGAATTCCCCATATATATATATATATATATATATATATATATATATATATATATATATATATATATATATATATATATATATATATATATATATATATATATATATATATATATATATATATATATATATATATATATATATATTTGATACAAATGCAAGAAAAATCTTCGGTTATTATAAACGGCTACTCCAAATGCGCAGGTATTTCTTATTTTAATACATTAAAATAAATGATTTTGAGTAATTAACACAATTCATAAATGTTATTGTACTACTAATACAGTTTAACAAGAACTGGTATTATAGTTTGAGCCACTATTGTTACTATTTTGGCTAGTCCATTATGCTAGACGGTAAATATAATAATATATAGTCATCGACCTAGTCACTAACAATAAGATGAAGCCGCAGGTCAAAACACCTAAAAATTAAATCCCCTTCTTGTTTCAGACTTTTATAGGTTACATCGCATTCCAGTGACCTTGCATTGCAATCTACCTAGCACAACACATAATTTAGTCATACGTTTAATTTAAAAAGACAACATACGATCAGAAACGGGAATTTCCAACAAATCATTTGACACCATACTTGCGTAGTGGGCTGCCTTAATATCAAAAATAAATGAATAAATTCTCCTGCTCCTATAAGATACGTAACAATCAACAAATTCAAATAAAATTACATAATATGTTGGATGGATTCCCACTGCGCCGCGTGTTTCAAATAAATAATCGATCGTGAAGATCGCGTTTAATTAAGAAAATGTATCACGTGGATAGGCGTAACACGCGAAATTTATTAATTCGCAGTTTATATACAAATTAGAAGATAAAACGCCAAGTTCTCTCTCCGGCTCTCAAAACTTTAAATAAATTAGGGTATCTATCTCACTAGACAAGCAGAATAATGTTATAATTTAAAAAATAAAAATTATGTATTGTGTGATGATGTAGTTTGATCTTTTTGATGACAAAGGTGCGAAGAATGTCGATATTATTTGTCTATGAATAATACTTGTGAGTATACAAGTTGAATTGACTACTGGTAAGCGTTTGATTGGCTAGGTGGTGTTTCAGCTAAAACAAAACAAATTATTATTATTGAAACGTCGCGATCGCAGGCGCCATTTATTTTATGTATTTGCAGTAAAACAGCAACAACATCACAATACAAAATTAAAAAGATTATTTTGTTTAAATGAAAGTTTTAAAACTTTTGATCGATCATATTATAATCGTATGTTGTGAGGTGCTTTTGTGAAATTTTTGTTTCGTTTTATATTTTATTAAAACAAAAGATGCGAATGAACATTATGTTACTGGATTTATGTGTATATGTGTATAAAGAAATTCTTGAGATCTGCGCACATACAGTTCGGGGCAGACTACCTGACTAAACACGTTTTATGTCGTGTTTTATTGGATATTGAGTCACGTATACCAATTTGTATTTTTAATTTGCAGTTTTATGCGAATGGAATGCAATGTCAATATTTTATTAAATGTCATCTGCGGCGACGACTTAAAATAATATTGTTTTATATATGTATTATAAAAAAATTTAAGAAATACTAGAAGATAAAGACAAAAATACTTGTATATAATGAAGGCAATTATTATAACGGAGCTACATCCAGTAAAACTCTAAAAAATGATTATCATCATAATATGTATATGCATTACAATTACCATGATTTTAATTTCAATTTCAATTAATTATGTGGCATTAACCTAAAAAGACAAGACGCATTCTACGACTATAAAACTACACTATTAAAAAAATGATCGAGTCATTGTCATTGAATGAACTTAGTATAAAATTCTATATAAAGTTTTGAAAGATTAAATTATGTATGTTTCTTGACTCGATCTACCGTAATCAAACGACCAACTAAAACATTCACACAGAAATACCGATCAACTTTTCACAGATATCACAATCAAAACAATTAAAGAAAACAAAAGTAGTTACAAAATCCAAAAAGAAATGTAAAATAAGAAATGAAGGAAAGAGAAATAAAACAAAATTAAGTTATTAATTATTTCAAGGTCGCCCGTCGTCGTCGTCGTCGATGACATATTATCGAACAAGAGAACTATTTTGTGTTTGTATTTGTTTTAAAATTTGAGGCATTTTACTGTTAGTGTGATTTACTATTGAAACATTTAAAAGTCAGACGTGTGCAACTTTTAGAAAATTCAGGAATTAAGTTAGTTGCTCGAGTGTTGATGTTTTGAACAAGTATTTTTTAAAAAGTTTCATCTGTTTTTTAGTAAGTTGATGACTATATACAAGTATTGCTATATTTACGATGTTATATGTAAATATGTGTGTTATATGTAATTTTTTTTATTGAAAAACAGCTGAAGTACTCCAAATAATATGTAGCCGTTTAGCATAAAGGACTAGTCAAAATAAACAATAGTATAATGCAACTAATAATTTCAATAAAACAATTAAATTAACCAGCCAGGTTGAAGACGGTAATAAAAAAATTTACATATTTACAAAATTTAAACGGGTAGCAAACACAATGAAAAAAAAACAAAGTCTTTTAAAGTAACCTCGCAAATTAACGTTTCAGCTTCTATATTACAAAATCGGAAACTTCAAACTTCATTTATTTCGTTAATTTAATCGTACCGGACGAGCACTTGAACCAGTAAAATCATGACGTAAAATAAACTTTTACACTTACGACCTATTTTTCATGTCACTGATTATGAGAACGGGGTTTTTTGATAATAAAACGCTAAATAGTATAACAACATTTGGATTCGTTCCTGCTATGTGGATGACATTAAAACTCGAATTCCACTCCTATTTGCGCCATGTAGAATGAATATAAGGCATAACGATTACTTGTTGATTGGTTACGTTTTTTCTAGAGTTCCGTATCAGAACTGCAGAGAAATAAACTAACCAACTTTTGCAGTTCGTGCAATTTTTTTAGATGTAGTGGGACTACCATACATTTGATTTCAAATTAATCTAATTAAGAATAAATTCATGTTATATTGACAAATACAAATTGACAATATACATTACTGATCCTACTACTTACTTACTAAAGCTGACAATCGCTTTTTACAAACTCGATATAGTGGATAAAATTAGCCAATATAGGTTTTAGTTGTGTATTATCCTTTTTTAAATCAATCTTAGGCGCATTTCAAAATTATATTTTTCAAGGGATCTAGCACCAACTGCACTATTTGCTGTATTGGCTAGAATTAAAGGAGTATCTATAGGAAGCATGAATTCCAAATGCGTTTATGATGACATTTGTAAGTACTTGTGTAATATTTCCTAACCATATCTTGTTAGAACAGAATTTAAAAGTATTAGAACCGCTAATAGATACTTAATATTCAAAATTGATACCTTGCATATCAATAAAATTGATATGTTCGTTTTAAATTTCTCGGTTGAATTACAAATTATTACCTATCCCTGCACTGCAAAATAACGGATAACATGATTTATACCAGGTTTCCATCGTCGATAGCATAATAGAATAATAGTATAATACTATTATACTATCAAGCCTAGCTGGTTTTCCATCGTACGGTTTGGATTAAGCCTGCTCGAATTGATCATTTGATAAAAAGGATATTATTAATTTATTTGACACATACTATATAAGAATAATATATAACGATAATCAGCCAACAAATTATTTCTCATTGCGGCGAGAAAATATTAAAAATGGTAATGGATAAGCTACGAAAATTAAATTTAGTTTTACACTGTTAAATTTATAACGTTAAAAATAATATTTGCTTCGTATTATATTTTGATAGCTAGTATACTGAAATATTTTAATAAACTATTATACTATCAACTTTGGTTTTCCATCGTAATACTTTAATATTATAATACTATTATACTTGTATACTATGACGATGGAACCCCGGTATAAATCTATGCTCTCTTTATTATAAAAATTCGTAACTCCTAATAACAGTGTTTAAATTAATGAACTAGTTTTTTAGCAATAATGAAATATTGGCGGTAGTATAGTATCCTTAGCTGTGATTTGTGTCCTAAGCGCTGTCCCACTTCACAGGGGTCCAGTATAATAAAGTAGAAATATTATTTTTATTTGAAAATTTTTGTGAGGTATTTGTAAAGTTTCGACTTACCTCGTGCTTTAGCTTGTCCCGGTTTCCCCTAATAAATACACAGGAATACTATTAAATGTGATATCATTTGTAAGCGGGCGCTGCGCCACTTAACTAGAGTATCCAGAATAGAGACGTATAAATAATAACCTTTCTATTCCGATTATTAAAGTATAAGTCTATCATTACTATATCCTTATTGAACCTATTTGTCCATTAACATACAACACCTACATTTATCCCGTGATTGCTAGACACATTTAACCGGTATAAAAGTTATAGGTTGCATTAAAATACAAAACGCAATATTGTAATTCATGATCAAGGACAGTGCAGTACAGAGTACAGTAATCAAATCAAAATGTCACTAGGTAGTATTTATTGCTTTTAATTTTAAATTTACAAACCAACATTTATAAAATAATCAATACTCTTGTAGATTTATTTCAAATTATGTATACAGCACCAACATACTCGTATTTATGGAATCAAAATGTCAAATCAAGTCCCTGTGCATTTTATTACTGTATGGTATAACCTACCTACTAATTGTACCTTCATATAAATTGTTTTGCAAAACAAATTTTATACTTTATATGTTTGCAAATGATTATAGTTTAGCATGCATACATAGTACTATAATTACAACAACAACAACAATAAACAGAAACCAAGATTTATATATATGATGATTGTATGTATTTCCAAAACACATCAAGGTGAAATCAATCAATCACAATTTAATACAAGAAGACGAACGCGTTTTTCCATTCCAAAATAATCATTCCAGACATCAGCCAGCGTCATTTGTGATAATACATACATTTGAATATCCTCCTTTAGTAAAATGACTAGAAATGACATCATCTTCATCATCATTAATCAAATCATCCAAAAATTGCAAACTAGCGATTTATAGGCAAAAAATAAGAGAAATGTAGGTACCTAACTATATAGAGACTGATTCCAAGTCGTAGAGCTAGAGATGAACGATTATATCGGGATTTTGTAAACGAATAATTTTGATGAAATGTTTTATTCATGCTCCATGATTCATATCTTAATATGTAATTAGTGAGATCAGTTCTAATTTTAGATAGATGATACCATGATCTTATATAAGGCTAATTAAACGGGCGCACTGATTATTGTTTTTGGTTCTCAGAATTTTTTTTATTATTTTTTTAATATAACGGGAACGGGAAATTAATATTTTGTTTCTTAAATCATTACCGAAACAGAAAATGTTTAGGTTTAAGGAAAGGAATTCGATGTGTTAATAGTTATTAATTATTGTTTACCCCGTTCTCTAAATTTCCTGAGTTTCATACCCATATTTTTAAATTAATAAAACAAATTATTTTGAATGTGAACTTTGTCCTTTAATTTTCTCGTGAAACAAGAATTTATCTCCACGCATCATTATAAGTAATTAACGCCGCACGTCCAAAATCGCCTCGTGCTCCTTAATTGTTTCACGGAAAATGTGCGAAAATCATCATAATTTCACAGTACAGGAATAAGAATCAAGAAACTACTAAGAAATTAAAACAAATGACAAGAATAATTATACAGAAATATTTATAAAATCAAATCGGATATCCGCTTCAAAAATCATCGGATTTCAAATCGTTTTTAATTTTAGTTTCTCACAAGTTGATCATAATTTTTCTTTATTTGCTTAACGTATGTATATTGTGATTCGGTTACGACGATCGTACTTTGAAAAACCAAAGTTGTCAAATTTCAATTAAAGCAAAGAAAAAAAAATTTCTACAATATATTCGCGTATACGTATCATAATTAAATTCCACTATACGGACGCCAATCGAATATTAAAAAAGTGAATTTGTCATTTCGTTTTAACATTTAAGTTTTAAACAAAACCAAAACCTTAAATTACCTCAATTTGGCCGTAACAAGTATTAAGACATTTTCAGTTAATTTTTTATAATTATTTATTTAAGGTAGTTGACTGTTCGCAATGATTGCGATCGATTTGTACAGCACATGTAGTAAAATGCATAGTTGACAAATCGCGAACGCGATCGATGCGATCCTCACTTTATTTGTATGACATACGTTTTATTTCGGTTGATTTTATTTTTGGCTAATTTGGCACGTGCTGTACTATATATCTTGTCTGTCACTTGACGATGTATTGTATTTACATAGTACATAAATATTTTCAAATTCCATTCATAAAATTATTGGTCAGTGTATTGGTTTATATAATTTTGTTGTTTGTGGCATTTGTGTGAGTTTAGTTTTTATTGTTAATAATTTCATTCATAAAACATACATGTTCAAAAATTGTCTTGAAGTGTTTTTGATCATGAAGGACTTTTATAAGTTTGGTTCATGATGATTATTACATAAGCAAACCATTACAAAGTCTGATTGTATGAAGCTATTCGGCATACGATTAACCGTCGCCAAGACGTCACGTTTTATTATGTTAAATATTCGGCAAACAATAAATGAAAGTTCGCACCTTTTGTTGTGAAGCATCTTACATTTATGATATTGGCTTAAAAAGTTCATGCCGCCAGAATAATTAAGAATCAAGAAAAATGTATATTGAAACATCCGTTTATAAACAAATAATATTATCGTTAATAATTTGCCTCGCCATGTGCGAGGGCATTTTAAATTTAATTCGTAAGTAATTCATTCGGATCATGCATCATACAATATTTATAAAAAGTACGCATTTTAATAAATTCCAATTTATTTTTTTTACTGACGAGAATCTTATTTTTTATATTTGTTTCTCTTACACAAATTCTTGTTAATAATCGTGTAATTCACCTTCAATTTAATGTATGGTTTGGTCATTTTAGTTGCTGTCTTGTCTTTCTGTGTATCTTAAAGGCGTTGTTGATTATACTTCTTTTTTTTTGTTATACATTTTATTTTGGAACTTAAATTGATTTTAAAATAAATTTTAGGGTCAAGCGAATGAAAATAAAAAATTAACAGTTAGGTGAAAATGTTTTTGATGAGCGGTATGTTGGAAGTCTGCCCGGAAGGGATTTAATTATAATATAGCGATGTTATCTATATAATGCGTGTTTTAATTGGTGGTACTAAGGTACTATACATATATACATATATAGGTACTGCAGGGCAATCTATTTGTAATAGTGTACACTAAATGTGCACATTAATTAATTGGTCGACCAAAATTGATCCAGCCAAATATTTGTGTTACCACTATATCAGCAATACACGTAGCCGAGCACTATTTCAATTAACTGTAAATTTAAATGTATTTTGTTGTACCGCGAGTCACGAGATGAAGTAAAAATAATTAATTAACTTAAAGTCAAATTATTTTGTCGTGTTACCGTTTTACATATAAAAACTCTTCGTAATGATTTTGGGAAGGCGCTTTTTGTAAAGAATTCGTTTAGATCTTGATATAAAGGCAATCTGGTTAAATTTCAATAGTAAGATGTTGTCTTTCATCAATTTTTTTTAGTACAATAATAAAAAAGAGATGTATAAATTTTTGAAGTTAATTTGAAATTGTATTTTTAAAAACACTTTTAATAAATTACAGTTACACGCATGTTGATAGTAATGATCAACTAGACTGGTCTGTCTGATATTTTAGACTTATGTTAAGTGTATGTATAACAACGAACGATGGCTCTTGGCGACCCAATAAAATCATAAAAATAGCTAAACGATGCCCGTTATTGTTGAACTATCACTAAAACTGGATCGGCTATTTTTAACCTAATAGTCATATACATGGCATTAATCTAATCAAATTGTTAATTAGATTTTACACTTTCTATTTGCTTTATCTTTTAGATATAGCTATACTTTGATACTTTTAATTAACCCTTTACTGCGCGATATCTCATTTTACTGAACAAAAATTATTTTTATATGTATTTTTAATCATTGATACCTAGATTAACCTTTAAAAATGGGGGAGGGTGGAGGGGGGGGGGGGGTATTTATTTTTCATGGAAATCACGGTTTTTCATATGTATATATCATACATCATATTTCACGCAGTAACGACAGAAACAATATTTATGTCGCAGGTACTAAATAAAAATAGGCCGCCTCGGTGGCAAAGTGGTCAGCATGCTTGCTCCAGCGACCGGAAGTCCCGGGTTCGATTCCCGGTGGTGACAAGGATAAAATTTCACGACTGGTTTAGGATCAATGAATTAATCACTCACTATCCGAAATGAAAATATGATTATGGAACTTCATTTGAGGCGGCCAAGTTCCGAGATGGGATATAGTGCCAGAGAAAGAGAGAGAGAAATAAATAAAAATAAGTAACACTGTAAATAAGTCAATTTATTTCAAAAGAATTCAATAAAACTTAAAATATAAATAAATAAAATAATATAATGTTACATATAGTAAAATAAATATTTGAATTATTTAAAAAAGTAAATAATTTATAATTAAAAGCCACAAAATTTCAAAATTTTTCAGTCTTTAGGTTATCGTATTTTCTTTGTGAATGGAACATTTCGTAGCAATTTCTATCCTTAATTAGGTACAGCGACACGTTGCATTTAGAACAATTTATAAACCCAAGCTTATTGAAACCTGGTAACCTATACATGACAATCTACTACCATTCTAAGTTGGCAAGTGTCCTGTATTATCTAACCGAATTTCTTTTGGATGTAGCTGAGCTACCGAAGCTTTCTTTCTTTTTAAGTCTATTCGATTCGTAATATCAAGAGATGGTCTTCAAACCCTTACTGGATCTGCATATTTCATTAAACTTAGAAACATTTGTTCAACTACCGATAAACATTCTTGCAAAGGCACTTTTTGAAAAATTTGTTGAGCAGTGGCCTTATTTTGTACAATCGTTCGTGATCTGGATTAGTTGTAGAAAACATTCTCTCATTACTAAAATGAATGTTTTGTCTAATTGCTTCAAATTTTCTTAATGGTATCGTTTCTTGGACCATGGGATTACTCAATTTCAGATGCCAATATCTTCAAGTGTTGGTGATTTGTGCAACTGAAGTAAACAGGCATCCGTAAATGCCCTAACTGATTAAACATGTCCTAAATGATTTAGGTTTTTTCCGATTTTCTGAAATCCGTATAAATATATATCTTCAACAATAGTTGCCGAATCGCCGATCATCGAAAAAATTAAATTTATTAGGTCTTCCGTAAGATCAGAGGCCCCTAAAAATTTATGTTGCTCTGAAGATATTTTAAAATCTCTTTTTTCCACACAATTCGTAAACATTTATCTTTCAATTCCTTTCTGATCAGCTATTAAAAATTACTTCCGAGGCCTTTTCTACAGTATAATAACGACGTCTTGAACTCATTGTGTTTCTATAAAAGTGAAATGAAATATTTCCTAAAAATTATTTCGTTAATGCGCAATATATCATATTTGATATGATAATATCATAATATGATATTCGGTAAAAACAGGTCCCTCCCTCCTGCATAAAATATCATATATGATATAGTTTTCTAAAATTTATTTAATTTCTATAAAATTAATTTGATTTCACTTTCCAAACTAATAAATTAGGATCGTAAAACATGTGTAATGTTTAATTTACTACTAACATTGAATAATTTTTGACTAATTCTTAAATAAATCGAAGTAAATCTGGAGCAACTTTTCACTACATCACTAAACACAGTACATTGGTAGAATTAAACGTTCCCGCCAATTTTTTTGACAACTCTTTTGCCCTAAAAACTGAATTTTCATAAAGTAATACAAGTTGATTTGTGGCAGAGTAGTGATGAAAAAGAAAATTGTATACGAAATATAATTAATTGTAATTAACATATCAAATATGATACATTGTGCAATAAAGGGTTAATTTTGTTTAGATATTCGTTCATAATTATGTTGTTTTGATCGGCAGTTTTGAACTTAGTTTGAATGTCGATTTAATGTTTATCTATAGTCTAAACGGAGATCTTTGTATACCTTTGTATAAGAGGAGGTTTGAGGCTTTAGTTTCCAGAAATACTAACCAATTGCCTTGGTGGCAGAAGTATACGTGACATGTCTCATACTAGGCTTTGCTCGTCAACAGTTATTGGACGCGTCATTTGTGTCACTAATATAACTTATTGTAAATTATTCATTTACTCAATACACAATCAAAAACCATTTTTTTCATACACATTGATAGATAAAAGGTAAGAAATTCAAACTTATGTTTTTCGTTAAAAATAACTCAAACAGATGCACAGACTGAGCAATTTAATTGATTGTAAAAGTATGGCAAGCGTCGTATCGTAATATTAAAATATTTTTGGTGGGTACGATTGTGTATTTGAGTACTGAAACTAGACCAATGTATGGAACAATCACAATAAAAACCATTGCAAGCGACTAAATGGCATAGTGTATAAAGCTTTGGCGTTTGGATCGAGAGGTACCGGGTTTGAATCCCGATAGGAGCAGGATGCAAACAGAATTTTTATCATCTGTTACGATCGATGGTAAAAATGAACACAACTGTGACCCCCTGTCGAAGTGCAAAATTCATGAGCCGACCCATCTTCCATGCGAGTACTATAGGTTGACAAGCAATGCGTAAGGTACGACGCCAAAGTGAACCGCGAAAGAGTTGGAAGCTTAGACCGCAGAACAGATGAATTGAAAATTGAATACGTCGGAGAAAGGTGTTACAGAGGAAAAATCACTGAGATAATATTCACTGAGATAATATTAGTGATATCAAGAATGAAGTGTAATTGCTTCTTTCGTTTGAAAAATTCAAGAGGCTTCCCAAGTTTTTGGAGAGTTAGAATATGTTCCATATTCCCATTTGTATAGCGTAATTGGTGTACAAATTCAGAGGTCTTTGTAGTTGTAAATCCAATTAGGTAATGAAGCATTGCCGCAGGGATCATAACGAGTTAATATTTTATAATTGTATGGCTTGCTAGCCATCGATCAACTCACTTGGTATATACGGACGCCTTCTTAAGCTATTTTGTATTAAAAATTTCCGTAAATGAAAAATCGGACTTAATTTTAAAAACAGGATTTATTAGTTATCACTTTACTTTGGTATATTAAAAGCAAAGTAAGGGCAAGAGGCAATTTTTTTATTTAAATTTCCATCAGGATATTTTAAGATTCAGCATTGGTTGGATGAGGACCCTCATTGAAAGAAAATCGAATATCATATCATTATACTTACGAGTTGTTGTTTTTTAAGTGAGCTTTCACTACGGGAGTTTTTACTATCCTTAAGATTATTTTTTTTGGCACTAAAACGATATGTTTAGATGACTGAATGAAACAAATCGATTGCTTGATTAATTGGGCTCTAGGCCCAAGTACTGGACAAAATGTGCCGGATAGCGCAGGTCCTATTCCTATACGGCTTTCTTACACGTAATTAGAAGGATGCATAACACAGTTGGTTTCTTATTTTCTTTTATAGGGCGGAACGATATAGTTTCAGGCACCTAGCGATCGTACGGCACAATACAATACAATTTTAATCTACTGGAAGGGAGGGTAAATGTTTAATAGGTTTAATTGCTAACTTTGATATTGGTTTTCAAAATTGCATCATTAAATCAGCACCTAAGAAAAAATATTATCATTTCAAATTCATGTAAAGATTTTCTGAAATTGAATTCTAAATTAATACTTTTCAGCTTCCTAAACATCATAAAACTTTAGCATTTAATCTTTAAAGAGCTACTGAAATTAAATCAAATTAAAGAAATGCTTATGGTACTGAAAGTTTTAAAAATATTTACTATGTATAGTTCCAACTGTAATGTATGTATATCCCACAGGACGACGAGCAAAACGTGAATGAAATTAATACTATATATATGATGTATATGGAAGGATCCCCAAAACTAATCATCGTGACATAATAATTTAATAATGAGCTTATTGTTAGCTACACCTATAACTCGAAAATTCATAATTTACATTCTTCACATTTACTGACATAATATTCCAAGCACCATTATACATTGAAAAGTTCTATAATGTGTATTTAAAATTTATAGATTCCCGGATCCAATTCCCTATCCAAATAGATTGCCTAACTCTATAGAGGTTCTGCAAATGAAATGAACTACTACACTATTAAGTAAACTTAAACAATTTATCACAATAATTATAACTTGATTCGGAAATAACATTTATTATTTTGTAATTTAATTATAAACATAAAGTTTTAAAAAATTAATAATTGAAAGTCGAGCAAGCTGCCTCCTTCCTGATGTCCTAAACCGAAAATCTTAAATCTGTTAAGTTATTTTTATTACGTTTAAATTAAGTAGAATCTGAATGCTACTCCGAAAATACTTACTGGCAGTTGTAATTCTAAATAAGCTGATTCCGTCACACCAAAATCTGTATTCACGAAAAACCCGTTATTCATTTGAAAACACTTCAATCAGCATCTAAATAATTAGAAATGATAAAAAGGCAGAGTATTTGCATATTTATATCAGTCAACTCCCATAATTTTAATTTATATGGTTATCCATAGTGAAACTTCTTGAAAGAGAAATTCAGTTCTGACCATGAATGCGGATATTGAAAAACAGCAAGCTAAATTTTTGTTTACACGTTTACAAACTATCTTACTCCTTAGAGAAATATATCACTACAAGTCGAAAATAGCCTCATTTTTAATTAAATTGCAATTACTTATTAAATATAATCTTCTGCCTTATTCACTGCTGTCACAAATAAACAGTATTACAATTGTTCAAGCAATTTTAAGTGGTGTAGTCTAGCTGTTCACTATGGCTAAATGTTTAAACAGATTTTTTTTTTTGATAACGCTCAAATCTATAATGTGCAAGCACAATTTAAAAAAAAAACAGCAAACAAAAGACTTAATTAGTTGGCGCGGAACCTGAAATAAAATAAATAAAAAAATTATCCAATTCAATTATATCTCTATAGTCAAGCAGCGATCAATAATTAAATTAATTCAATTATCATAAATCAAAAGTTACCTGCGTATTATGCTTATATGCAGTAATAAGTGGAAGATAATTAAATTAAGACCAGAAAAATTCATGAACAAAACACAAGAAACCTTGGCAATGCATCCATTACATTTTAATAAAAAATAAAAATTTATTTACGCGATCAACCGATTAAATTGACTCGATTGATCTTGAATTTTTTATTTTTCATGCGCGATTATGATATTTTCTTGTTACAATTGATTTATTGCTGATTGATTTATCGCATCCACTTTATTATGAATAATTTATTCACCGTTATGGATTAATGCACGTCGTCATATCATCTTGGAAGCGGAAGTTGGTTTGAATTAGAGGCTCGATAGTATTGTTGATGAGCCCGAGCATTATTAATTATACCACAAGTATCATTCGTCTGAAGAAGTATGGTGGAAATTCAAAATGTCTATAGAAAAAAAAACTTAATTTTTTATTAAAACCTATAAAAACGTCGAAAAATTTATAAAAATTAGGTTAGTTTGACAATGTTACGTTGCGAATGCTAATTTGTAACTTACATTATGCTTCTTTGTGGTTTTTATATTTTCATATCTCTACATTGTTGTTATTGCTGTTAAATACATGTACATAATGTTTGTTGATTTATGTAGTACAAATGATTTATGATTTAAAGTTACTATGTATTTGGTCGTTTAAAAAAACTATCTTTGAGATGGCAGACAAATAGGCTGTGTAGCGTTATAAAAAATAATCCGTGTAAAAGTATAACAGTTTGTTTATAGTTTGTGTGCACTTTAACAGATATTTTTATTATATTTAACCGCATTTTAATATATTTTTACGCAAGCCTGTATCATATACATACATACACATATGTTTGTGCGGGTACTTTATGTGGTTTTACTTATGTATAAATATTTGAAGAGATCTAGACAACCTTGAATAGAAATTATATATTTACATTTAAATTATTTACGGAAAAGTGTCACCTTTCAGAGTCTATTTTAAGTGATGTGGTCTCGAAATCCTTCATCTTACTGGACATTTTTATGAAGATCGACTTGGGATCATAATTTATTATGTAACTAAAGGAACACATACATAAATATATTAAATAGTCAACTCGCCCCATAATATTCCCGCCCGCATAAATCATCAAACTATCTCCTCCTTTCAATCGCGTAAATATTCATAAAAGTTCACGAAAATCAAATTCAAACATCAATTACAAAACTCGAATCGTTGCAATGAATTTTATTTTAAATAATTATCGTTTTTACGATAAATTACAGATCATAAATATTTCAACTATTTTTTGTTGTATATTTAACGTTTGTTTTAATCATGTATTAGCATTACTTACGAGATCGAATACCGCGACATGAACGTCTATGAATCTTATCTTATTAATTACACAGGAAGTATACATATGTATGTACTTTCGTACGAGTAAATGTCGGGTACGGTATATGTATGACATAAAATTCTATTGTGGAAAATTAATGAATTATTGCATTGTTTCCTTTTGAACTTATTTCAGTATACTTCAACAAACTTGGATCACATTTTCCAAGAAAAACAATTAAGCCAACAAAACAAGCTAAATCAGCAAATAAAATTGCCAGTAAATTTTAAGCGTGTAAAAGTCAAACGGTTGTTGATAATACAGTATATCAACATGGCGGCAACTGCATCTTATGATTTGATTACGAGGTGTTCGATATACAAAACCAACACACATAATACATATGTATGTGTAATGCAATTTCTTTCTTATTTCAACAATAAGCACGATTGGCTTAGTGATGAAAGTTATTTTTCGTTTGTACGATATTGCATAATTTCTCTAATTGTCTTATTATTATTCATTAAATTAAAATACATATACAAAAATGGTAAAAGAGTTTCTTGAAATTGAATTTCATGCAATTTGCTTGATAATTTAATTTTTTAAGTAACAACAAATTTTAAGTATGTACACTGCAAATTTTATTACACGACATTCAACATACAATGTATGCTCGGCAATGTGCTTGAAATTTTGTTTGAAATTTCAATATCCTTGTAATTGGTTACACTTAAGCGGTTATGCAATGTACGTACATATTTTATGCGAATAAGATTATGACTTGAATTCCAAATTCATAATATAAACGATAAAGACATGTTAGTGTTAATATTTTAAAAATTTATTTAAAAATTAAACACTTTAGTTGGTTTTCCTTATAGTAACAATTTTATTTTTATTTTTATTTTAGAAGATCGATTTCGAAAATATAATTTTCATCTTCAGTTCTAACTACAACTATTAACGATAATAGTTGTAGTTAGAACTGAAGATGAAAATTATATTTTCGAAATCGATCTTCTAAAATAAAAATAAAAATAAAATTGTTACTGTAAGGAAAACCAACTAAAGTGTTTAATTTTTAAATAAATTTTTCAAAGAGACAAAAGTTATACAGTGGTAAAAAAATGGCATTGAACCATAATAACACAAAAATTTTAAAGTACAAAGTGATTAAATTGTATTAAAGGCCTTACTTATCGTTACCGTTTGAGCTCTACTTTACGTTGCTTAGCGTTTATTTTTTATGATTATGGTTTTAATATATTTTTTTAAAAGTAATGGTTCTAATTTTTTAAACAAAGCACATACAATTTTAAACTAAAAACTATCCTTTTCCAAACTGAAGATAATATTTTACATACAATAATGTGCACGCGGATGTAAAATCTCATCACTCCGTTACAAGTTTATGGCTTGGTATAATTCTGGAACTCAAAATACAAAAATAATACCAGAAAAGTACACTTTTAAAATTTAAATTTCTCAAATTGGAGTTATATCTTGTGGTTAAACTGACACATTTTTAGATTAGTTTTAACTGCTCTCTAAAAAAGTTGGATTTTTATGTTTTACCGTAATAGCGAAACCTTAATCTGATTTCTAAAGTAAGTTAGATCCAGTTACGATGAGTTGAATTTATCCGACGGGGTTTCAACATTTCTGACATTTTAACGCAAGAAATTTCTTACGATGAAATGAACTCGGTTCAGTTACGATGATATTTACCTAGCTTTAAAATTTGGATTTAATAAATTTACAAATTTTATTTCACTGATTCTAGGAAATCCCAGTCAAAGTCCTATCTATGTGCGGTAAACGGGAATTATTGTAATTATAATGGTTTTTAATTGTCTAACATATTAACGCTTGTGCTTGTTCCGCCTCTCTCAGAAATGTTCGCGGGAGCAAATATCCAATCTATTTCAGATTAGTCAGAATATTTTCTATCAATGAAGTGTAAAAAGGTTGCCTATAACGAATTTCAATGTGGTTTTCAAAATGTAGAATTTCTTAATGCGAAAATTTGACAAAGTCAATTGAGTAAATTTGATAAAGCCAATCGTTGCCGTGATTGTCGTCAGGCGAAAGATTTTAGGAAATTTCAATCTCCCAAAAAATTATAGAAATTGATGTTCTTTTGCTTTTGGACCCTCGAAAGAAGAGGAATCTCGTTAGATACAAAGCTTAGAAACAGTTTGAAGGGGATGCATAAAAGCAAGCAATGTTTACTGGAAATGTAGAAATGCATTTGTTCATGGGGCTGAAATTCGAAATACATATTTGTAATGCTTAAATATTGCATAGTCCAGTTCCGTTTTATCTTTATGTCTTTATGGTAGATAACCAGTGAATGACTGACTAAATAACGCATGCGAGTATTTATCAGTACGGCACTCCAACGGAAACGTCTCTCAAGCTCATCCCACCAGAAAATTTAGATAGAGGGTTGCAAGTGGGCTATTATATCAAGTTTTAAAAGCATAATTTTTTGGGGTGAAACCTAAAAAACATTGTCATTAGATTGGTTTTTTGGTGCATGTTCACTATTTTTCATCAATTTTTCTTTAGGTACACCAAACCGTATAGAGACAGACCAAATCAAAATTCACAGATCCATGTTTTATTTATTACAAAAAGCAGGACATGCACAATTCTGTTTTCGAAATTTTTTGCCATTGAAATTGCCAGTTCGGACCATGGTCGAAGATCAAGGTACATTAAAGTAATAGAACGTGTATACGGAGTGAGTTTTTAAATACATGCCATGCTTTTATCTCAGAAACGATGTAAGATAAAACAAAATTACTTGTAATAAAAAATTTTTATCATCTGTTACGATCGATGGTAAAAATGAACACAACTGTGACCCCCTGTCGAAGTGCAAAATTCATGAGCCGACCCATCTTCCATGCGAGTACTATAGGTTGACAAGCAATGCGTAAGGTACGACGCCAAAGTGAACCGCGAAAGAGTTGGAAGCTTAGACCGCAGAACAGATGAATTGAAAATTGAATACGTCGGAGAAAGGTGTTACAGAGGAAAAATCACTGAGATAATATTCACTGAGATAATATTAGTGATATCAAGAATGAAGTGTAATTGCTTCTTTCGTTTGAAAAATTCAAGAGGCTTCCCAAGTTTTTGGAGAGTTAGAATATGTTCCATATTCCCATTTGTATAGCGTAATTGGTGTACAAATTCAGAGGTCTTTGTAGTTGTAAATCCAATTAGGTAATGAAGCATTGCCGCAGGGATCATAACGAGTTAATATTTTATAATTGTATGGCTTGCTAGCCATCGATCAACTCACTTGGTATATACGGACGCCTTCTTAAGCTATTTTGTATTAAAAATTTCCGTAAATGAAAAATCGGACTTAATTTTAAAAACAGGATTTATTAGTTATCACTTTACTTTGGTATATTAAAAGCAAAGTAAGGGCAAGAGGCAATTTTTTTATTTAAATTTCCATCAGGATATTTTAAGATTCAGCATTGGTTGGATGAGGACCCTCATTGAAAGAAAATCGAATATCATATCATTATACTTACGAGTTGTTGTTTTTTAAGTGAGCTTTCACTACGGGAGTTTTTACTATCCTTAAGATTATTTTTTTTGGCACTAAAACGATATGTTTAGATGACTGAATGAAACAAATCGATTGCTTGATTAATTGGGCTCTAGGCCCAAGTACTGGACAAAATGTGCCGGATAGCGCAGGTCCTATTCCTATACGGCTTTCTTACACGTAATTAGAAGGATGCATAACACAGTTGGTTTCTTATTTTCTTTTATAGGGCGGAACGATATAGTTTCAGGCACCTAGCGATCGTACGGCACAATACAATACAATTTTAATCTACTGGAAGGGAGGGTAAATGTTTAATAGGTTTAATTGCTAACTTTGATATTGGTTTTCAAAATTGCATCATTAAATCAGCACCTAAGAAAAAATATTATCATTTCAAATTCATGTAAAGATTTTCTGAAATTGAATTCTAAATTAATACTTTTCAGCTTCCTAAACATCATAAAACTTTAGCATTTAATCTTTAAAGAGCTACTGAAATTAAATCAAATTAAAGAAATGCTTATGGTACTGAAAGTTTTAAAAATATTTACTATGTATAGTTCCAACTGTAATGTATGTATATCCCACAGGACGACGAGCAAAACGTGAATGAAATTAATACTATATATATGATGTATATGGAAGGATCCCCAAAACTAATCATCGTGACATAATAATTTAATAATGAGCTTATTGTTAGCTACACCTATAACTCGAAAATTCATAATTTACATTCTTCACATTTACTGACATAATATTCCAAGCACCATTATACATTGAAAAGTTCTATAATGTGTATTTAAAATTTATAGATTCCCGGATCCAATTCCCTATCCAAATAGATTGCCTAACTCTATAGAGGTTCTGCAAATGAAATGAACTACTACACTATTAAGTAAACTTAAACAATTTATCACAATAATTATAACTTGATTCGGAAATAACATTTATTATTTTGTAATTTAATTATAAACATAAAGTTTTAAAAAATTAATAATTGAAAGTCGAGCAAGCTGCCTCCTTCCTGATGTCCTAAACCGAAAATCTTAAATCTGTTAAGTTATTTTTATTACGTTTAAATTAAGTAGAATCTGAATGCTACTCCGAAAATACTTACTGGCAGTTGTAATTCTAAATAAGCTGATTCCGTCACACCAAAATCTGTATTCACGAAAAACCCGTTATTCATTTGAAAACACTTCAATCAGCATCTAAATAATTAGAAATGATAAAAAGGCAGAGTATTTGCATATTTATATCAGTCAACTCCCATAATTTTAATTTATATGGTTATCCATAGTGAAACTTCTTGAAAGAGAAATTCAGTTCTGACCATGAATGCGGATATTGAAAAACAGCAAGCTAAATTTTTGTTTACACGTTTACAAACTATCTTACTCCTTAGAGAAATATATCACTACAAGTCGAAAATAGCCTCATTTTTAATTAAATTGCAATTACTTATTAAATATAATCTTCTGCCTTATTCACTGCTGTCACAAATAAACAGTATTACAATTGTTCAAGCAATTTTAAGTGGTGTAGTCTAGCTGTTCACTATGGCTAAATGTTTAAACAGATTTTTTTTTTTGATAACGCTCAAATCTATAATGTGCAAGCACAATTTAAAAAAAAAACAGCAAACAAAAGACTTAATTAGTTGGCGCGGAACCTGAAATAAAATAAATAAAAAAATTATCCAATTCAATTATATCTCTATAGTCAAGCAGCGATCAATAATTAAATTAATTCAATTATCATAAATCAAAAGTTACCTGCGTATTATGCTTATATGCAGTAATAAGTGGAAGATAATTAAATTAAGACCAGAAAAATTCATGAACAAAACACAAGAAACCTTGGCAATGCATCCATTACATTTTAATAAAAAATAAAAATTTATTTACGCGATCAACCGATTAAATTGACTCGATTGATCTTGAATTTTTTATTTTTCATGCGCGATTATGATATTTTCTTGTTACAATTGATTTATTGCTGATTGATTTATCGCATCCACTTTATTATGAATAATTTATTCACCGTTATGGATTAATGCACGTCGTCATATCATCTTGGAAGCGGAAGTTGGTTTGAATTAGAGGCTCGATAGTATTGTTGATGAGCCCGAGCATTATTAATTATACCACAAGTATCATTCGTCTGAAGAAGTATGGTGGAAATTCAAAATGTCTATAGAAAAAAAAACTTAATTTTTTATTAAAACCTATAAAAACGTCGAAAAATTTATAAAAATTAGGTTAGTTTGACAATGTTACGTTGCGAATGCTAATTTGTAACTTACATTATGCTTCTTTGTGGTTTTTATATTTTCATATCTCTACATTGTTGTTATTGCTGTTAAATACATGTACATAATGTTTGTTGATTTATGTAGTACAAATGATTTATGATTTAAAGTTACTATGTATTTGGTCGTTTAAAAAAACTATCTTTGAGATGGCAGACAAATAGGCTGTGTAGCGTTATAAAAAATAATCCGTGTAAAAGTATAACAGTTTGTTTATAGTTTGTGTGCACTTTAACAGATATTTTTATTATATTTAACCGCATTTTAATATATTTTTACGCAAGCCTGTATCATATACATACATACACATATGTTTGTGCGGGTACTTTATGTGGTTTTACTTATGTATAAATATTTGAAGAGATCTAGACAACCTTGAATAGAAATTATATATTTACATTTAAATTATTTACGGAAAAGTGTCACCTTTCAGAGTCTATTTTAAGTGATGTGGTCTCGAAATCCTTCATCTTACTGGACATTTTTATGAAGATCGACTTGGGATCATAATTTATTATGTAACTAAAGGAACACATACATAAATATATTAAATAGTCAACTCGCCCCATAATATTCCCGCCCGCATAAATCATCAAACTATCTCCTCCTTTCAATCGCGTAAATATTCATAAAAGTTCACGAAAATCAAATTCAAACATCAATTACAAAACTCGAATCGTTGCAATGAATTTTATTTTAAATAATTATCGTTTTTACGATAAATTACAGATCATAAATATTTCAACTATTTTTTGTTGTATATTTAACGTTTGTTTTAATCATGTATTAGCATTACTTACGAGATCGAATACCGCGACATGAACGTCTATGAATCTTATCTTATTAATTACACAGGAAGTATACATATGTATGTACTTTCGTACGAGTAAATGTCGGGTACGGTATATGTATGACATAAAATTCTATTGTGGAAAATTAATGAATTATTGCATTGTTTCCTTTTGAACTTATTTCAGTATACTTCAACAAACTTGGATCACATTTTCCAAGAAAAACAATTAAGCCAACAAAACAAGCTAAATCAGCAAATAAAATTGCCAGTAAATTTTAAGCGTGTAAAAGTCAAACGGTTGTTGATAATACAGTATATCAACATGGCGGCAACTGCATCTTATGATTTGATTACGAGGTGTTCGATATACAAAACCAACACACATAATACATATGTATGTGTAATGCAATTTCTTTCTTATTTCAACAATAAGCACGATTGGCTTAGTGATGAAAGTTATTTTTCGTTTGTACGATATTGCATAATTTCTCTAATTGTCTTATTATTATTCATTAAATTAAAATACATATACAAAAATGGTAAAAGAGTTTCTTGAAATTGAATTTCATGCAATTTGCTTGATAATTTAATTTTTTAAGTAACAACAAATTTTAAGTATGTACACTGCAAATTTTATTACACGACATTCAACATACAATGTATGCTCGGCAATGTGCTTGAAATTTTGTTTGAAATTTCAATATCCTTGTAATTGGTTACACTTAAGCGGTTATGCAATGTACGTACATATTTTATGCGAATAAGATTATGACTTGAATTCCAAATTCATAATATAAACGATAAAGACATGTTAGTGTTAATATTTTAAAAATTTATTTAAAAATTAAACACTTTAGTTGGTTTTCCTTATAGTAACAATTTTATTTTTATTTTTATTTTAGAAGATCGATTTCGAAAATATAATTTTCATCTTCAGTTCTAACTACAACTATTAACGATAATAGTTGTAGTTAGAACTGAAGATGAAAATTATATTTTCGAAATCGATCTTCTAAAATAAAAATAAAAATAAAATTGTTACTGTAAGGAAAACCAACTAAAGTGTTTAATTTTTAAATAAATTTTTCAAAGAGACAAAAGTTATACAGTGGTAAAAAAATGGCATTGAACCATAATAACACAAAAATTTTAAAGTACAAAGTGATTAAATTGTATTAAAGGCCTTACTTATCGTTACCGTTTGAGCTCTACTTTACGTTGCTTAGCGTTTATTTTTTATGATTATGGTTTTAATATATTTTTTTAAAAGTAATGGTTCTAATTTTTTAAACAAAGCACATACAATTTTAAACTAAAAACTATCCTTTTCCAAACTGAAGATAATATTTTACATACAATAATGTGCACGCGGATGTAAAATCTCATCACTCCGTTACAAGTTTATGGCTTGGTATAATTCTGGAACTCAAAATACAAAAATAATACCAGAAAAGTACACTTTTAAAATTTAAATTTCTCAAATTGGAGTTATATCTTGTGGTTAAACTGACACATTTTTAGATTAGTTTTAACTGCTCTCTAAAAAAGTTGGATTTTTATGTTTTACCGTAATAGCGAAACCTTAATCTGATTTCTAAAGTAAGTTAGATCCAGTTACGATGAGTTGAATTTATCCGACGGGGTTTCAACATTTCTGACATTTTAACGCAAGAAATTTCTTACGATGAAATGAACTCGGTTCAGTTACGATGATATTTACCTAGCTTTAAAATTTGGATTTAATAAATTTACAAATTTTATTTCACTGATTCTAGGAAATCCCAGTCAAAGTCCTATCTATGTGCGGTAAACGGGAATTATTGTAATTATAATGGTTTTTAATTGTCTAACATATTAACGCTTGTGCTTGTTCCGCCTCTCTCAGAAATGTTCGCGGGAGCAAATATCCAATCTATTTCAGATTAGTCAGAATATTTTCTATCAATGAAGTGTAAAAAGGTTGCCTATAACGAATTTCAATGTGGTTTTCAAAATGTAGAATTTCTTAATGCGAAAATTTGACAAAGTCAATTGAGTAAATTTGATAAAGCCAATCGTTGCCGTGATTGTCGTCAGGCGAAAGATTTTAGGAAATTTCAATCTCCCAAAAAATTATAGAAATTGATGTTCTTTTGCTTTTGGACCCTCGAAAGAAGAGGAATCTCGTTAGATACAAAGCTTAGAAACAGTTTGAAGGGGATGCATAAAAGCAAGCAATGTTTACTGGAAATGTAGAAATGCATTTGTTCATGGGGCTGAAATTCGAAATACATATTTGTAATGCTTAAATATTGCATAGTCCAGTTCCGTTTTATCTTTATGTCTTTATGGTAGATAACCAGTGAATGACTGACTAAATAACGCATGCGAGTATTTATCAGTACGGCACTCCAACGGAAACGTCTCTCAAGCTCATCCCACCAGAAAATTTAGATAGAGGGTTGCAAGTGGGCTATTATATCAAGTTTTAAAAGCATAATTTTTTGGGGTGAAACCTAAAAAACATTGTCATTAGATTGGTTTTTTGGTGCATGTTCACTATTTTTCATCAATTTTTCTTTAGGTACACCAAACCGTATAGAGACAGACCAAATCAAAATTCACAGATCCATGTTTTATTTATTACAAAAAGCAGGACATGCACAATTCTGTTTTCGAAATTTTTTGCCATTGAAATTGCCAGTTCGGACCATGGTCGAAGATCAAGGTACATTAAAGTAATAGAACGTGTATACGGAGTGAGTTTTTAAATACATGCCATGCTTTTATCTCAGAAACGATGTAAGATAAAACAAAATTACTTGTAATAAAAAATGTTCAGTGTCGAGAGTGACGTTTATTGGTGATCTTGAGTGAACTTGAAACTCATTAGTTTGAGTGATATTGACGAAAGTTATTTTTTTTTTTAAATTAAAACCTGTAATTTTTGATTAAGCAGTTAAAAATAAATAAATAAATTTTTTTTTCATACAAAATTTTTCGTAAAGTGTTTCGTTTCAGAGATATGAGCAAAAATGGATATTCATTATAGCAAAACAATTTTCTCTAAGTTCTTAACGCTGTTTCGTTGTAACGAGAAATAAATATAGATAAAACTTATTCTTCTTTCACTTAGCAGTAGCTAAATTAAAAGTTTGCTTAATAAGTGAAAGAAAAATTTATTTTATTCATTTTTATTTCTCGTTACAGTGTTAAGAATTTAGGGAAAATTGTTTTGCTGTAATGCAGATCAGTTTTTGCTTACATCTCTGAAACCGTACATTTCATGAAAAAAAAAATTTGAAAAAAAACTCGTCAATATCACTCAAACTAATGAGTTTCAAGATCACCAATAAACGTCACTCTACTCTTTCTATAAAAAGCATTAGGCGTTTCCATTTCAAAGCTAGCAGAAACCAAATCGAAAATAGGACCAAACCCGAAATTAGAACCCAAAACAAGATCTATTGTCATTCGTTATATTATTTAAAACGAGCAACACCCATATCAAATATCGGATCAAAACCGAAATGAATAGCTATAATAAGATCTATTAACGTACAAATAAGTTTCGCCTCTTTATGGCCTAATCAAATGTACTATTACAAAATTTTAGACTCCACTCGTTCTTGACGAAGGTTAAAATATTTTTATTTAAAGCGAGCAGAACCTAAATCAAAAATTGGATCAAAAAAGAAATTAAAACGTAAAACAAAATCAATTGAAATTCAAATAAGTTTAGGCTCCATTTGGTCTAATTAAATGCCGTATTAAAAGAATTTAGGCTGTATTCATTCTTGACCAAGCTTCAGCATATTGATAAATCAAGATGAATCATCATACAAATAATTTTAGGCTCATAATGGCCTAATCATACTGCGTATTACGAAAAAAATTAGGCTCCTACTCGTTCTACACCAAGTTATTTAATCGAAAAAGTTTCATTAGAGCATTTGATTATGCCATAACAAGGGAGTTGGTTTTGTTAATATTCTTTACCAATCTGCAGTACATTATTTCTCCCACTTGTGAGAGTACGGTGTGTAAAACTCAGTGCGATTTGTGAATTATGTTAATTGCGCTAACTGGGTGATATATGTAGAGTACGTTTTCTTTTGTTTTGAGATAATACAAGTTTCCGTATTGATTTTGTGTGCTTTAAGCTTTGATTCTAAAACAACGTACAAACTCTATTACAACTAAATAAATTTTTCAAAGGCTAAGTACTTAATCATCTGAGAATAATTCTCAGTTATGCAGGCTTTTTCTTACACGTCGCTAGAATATTTTAAAAGAAATTTAAAATTACAAATTAGACTCCACGGATGTATAAGCATTCTGAACCCCCACGTAAACATTAGTGTTTTCGAAGCCTAACTAATTAAATGAAATAAAATAAAATGTATGTACCATAAAAGCATAACTTTCTTCAAAGGTCGAATTATCCAAAGCATTTTATCCAGCAAACAAATATATTATTATGTCATATTCCCAATTTTTATCGCGAATTAAATGAATAGATCCAAACCCACAATAATAAAGATCAAAGTAGTAATGTATTATTGCTCGTGTCTTTGCAGAATTAGTGTATTTATCAGTGGAGTGTGCACATATTATCATCCGGTGACTTTGACAGTTAAGTATATATAAAACTTCACATAAATTACACAAAAAGTGTATTTTCACGTCGTTAATTATACAAGTAATTACAAACATATAAATAAAAAAAGAAAAAATTTAAGTGATTATCTCCGGTTGTTGTGTACATAAACATAACATATATGACGTTTGAGTATGAAGACGTATCTGCTAGTAAGATAAGTACCAGTGACGTATGTTTACCTAATTATTGCCCTTTTTATTTGTATTGTTTGAATACTAATTAATGTAAAGAGTCAAACACTAATTGCGAACAAATATAACGACCCTAAGACGCCACATCAAAATGTGAATCAACATAATATACGTAGATAAAAATGGCACAAGGCGCTAGTTTTTGCGAATCTGAAATCTGGGTTTATAGGAATTCTCTCTTGTTGTTTATTACCATTTTTTTTCATTCAGTTGATAGTTTTTATAAAATAATTTAGCAACTACAAAAAAACAAGTTTATGCATTTTATTAAAAATAGTTTTTTTTTGTTTTGAGAATCTGAATCAAGCCTTGATAATGATCTTTATATTATGTATGGTGTTGTTGTAGCAATTATATTGAACATCGTGTAGTATAATACAAGATCAAGGAAATTATTATTTTTATGAATCATTAGGTGAATCGTCTCCTCATACGTTAATTTCGTAATTATTCTCTGTATACGAATAAGTACACATGTAAGTATTTAAGTATTTACAATTATACAAAACAAAAACAATTCATAAGACATGGAAAATAAAGAATTATATGTATTAAATAAAAGTGGACGACAATACGATTTGTATACATGTATAGAGATTTGGTTTTGAAGGTTTTCGAAGTCAGGAAATTTGCATGCTTTTTCATAACACAAGTATTCGACCTTCACCTCGATTATTGAAGAAAAAATTAATAAATGCGACAACAACAAAACTAACAAACCGCGGTATTTTGTGCATATTACTCGTATTTTGTCTTATTAAAATTTCACGATTTCTCTATGAAATAATATTTTTTATAAGACATTATCAACCAATAACAACTGGGTAGGTGTGATCTTGCGCGCATAGAGAGTATTGATTGTATAAAGTATTATCTAAAATATTGAAATTAAATATCTTATCACGTATGTATAAAGTAAATATAAATTAATAGTTAATTATTAATGGTACGTTTTATAAATTACTTACTAAATGGTATTTTAATTGTTTTTTTTATGTCATTAAGAAGGAGACGTCTTGAACGGAATTTAGTATATTTATCTTATATAAATTAACTTAAAACAATAATATGTATGTTAATTATTTGATTGTCAACTACAATTTACGTGTGCATCAGTCACGCTCCCCGTCATGTAATTTTAACATGCATTAGCAATAAAAAGGCAAAACCTCAAGAATATCCATTCGTGTATATTCTAATCCATAAAATTGTTGGTGACGGATAGAGGGGCCTCATTATAACAGTCAATGTTATAGACTGCAATGCCTACCTCACATACTTTCAATGTCCGATCATGAATAACCATACTGTAGACTACGGTTCTCTGAATTAAAAAGGCTGAAATTAAAAAGGTGGACTTAAAAAAGGTGTTTTTATATGAAAAAAACGGGACCTTTTTTAAGTCATATTTTTAACAAATTTTCTGACTTAACAAAGGTGTTTTACAAAAACAAATTTAATTTCAAAATGACACAAGACAGGCATATTTATGTCATTTTACAAATATATTTTTTAATTCATTTTCAAAATGACTTAAAAAGGCATATTTTATTTCACATTATAAACATAAAATTTACATTTCTTTTTAATACACATAGAAATGCATGCGTTTCATTAATACAAATATAAAACATAAATATGTGGGTTTTTTATGTCATTTATAAACACACTTCTTAAATCATTTTAAAAATGACTTATGATATATATTAATAAAGTCTGCTTTTTTTATTTCATTTTCATTACAGGTTTTAAGCCAATTTTAAAATGAAATAAAAACGCTAGTATTAAGTTAGAAAAAACTCCAGTTTTAAGTCGGCCTTTTTTAATTCGGGGAGCCGTAGACGTAGACTACATCACTTAAAATTTTGGTACACGGCTGCTTTAAATTCATATTCACGACGACGCTGGCTCAACAATTTTGATCTAATGCTGTGTGCCAATTACAAATGGTTCTGGCTAAATTACTGACTTTTCTAGCGTCCTACTTTGGATATTTTATACCAAAATAATGACACACATTTCATTCCTACAAGAATATAGTTGTATTCCAAGTTTTTATAGGACTAGGATTACATTATTCTACACAAAGTTATCATATCAATCACTATATATTTACCGGACAAGTGGTGCAGTGGTTTTAGATGCAAATCGAAGTTTCATCATCGATTACAATCGGTGATGTTAATAAACACAACTAAGACCCTCTGATGGAGTGCAGAATTCAGCGCCGACCCAACATCCATGGCAATGTACAGGTTGACATGGAGCTTGCAATGTGCAGGTAGTAGTGTACTGTAGTTGTGTGAGTAAGTAAATGGGTTAATGATGTGGCGTGAATGAGCGGTATCACTATAGACATCTTGAAAACAGACAATTTTGAATTTGTCAACAATGCAAATTTTCAGATGCATTTTTCTTGCAAAAGGAACCAAATGAGATAAACTAAATTAAACAAAAAAGTACTTCAGCAATACCTTAAATCCACAAATAAGAAATATTTACATTGAAAACGGATTTTATATATTTCATAACTTTGTTATGACATAAATAAAAGTCGCATAAATTGTTTGCTTTTATTAAATTTTTGTATCAATTGAATCTTATTTTGCGCACAAATTTCATTCCTATTCGAATAGGAATAATATTTCCCACCGTAAGACCGCATTCATTTCAAACCCATGTTACGCTATTAATCACCAGACGGCTAACGAAAAGTTTCCTAGCGACCTTGCTTATCAATTTGTTGTCAATTGATTTATCACTGTTTTGTTATGTTGATTGGGATTGAAGGAAAAATGTTACACTGAGGGTAAAAATGGTACTCCAACTGCTGTCAAAATGTTCGATTGTAAATAAAAAGTACCACAAGGGTAATATTTTGCTATACCCAGGGCAATTTTCTCTACTCCAGGTTTTTTGGTCTAGTATCCATGTTTTGTTGTTGACATACGCCATTTTTTTCTATACTTGTCAAAACATATGTGTTTAATAATCGGGAACTTTAATTCGAGTATTATGCTATGGAGGAAATGAAAAAATTACATTTACTTCACATCAACATGATCATTCTCCTCAAATTCATCGGATGAGGAATTTTTGGAACAAATAATTGTCAATCATTGACATAACATTACAGAAAAGATGAACAAATATATTATTTTGACATTTAAAAGCGATGTAGTTCATTTCTGTTCCATTGATACAAAATGAGGGTATAAAATGAGGGTACTATTTTTAGAGTAGGAAAATATCAATCCGAAATCAACATTAGTGTATCTGTATAGTATAAAAAAATATCTGTATAGGTAGACATAGCGTTGTGTGTCAAAAAAAATATAAATTTTTCCTGTTTATTTTTTCGTGCTCCCCTCGGTATTAAATTTTAACATGAGGAGAAAATATTGAAGATCTATATGTGTATAACTGTAACACTGAAGTCTCTGATCGTGCTCTAATCCCGGAAACCCAACATAAGCTGTGTTTCTTGACGGTTGATCTGATCTGGTTCAGTTCATGTTTCATGAAAAAACGCAAAGTCGCTTGCTAGATTTTAAATCAAAATTTGTGATCTAAATCAAAATTAGGATCACGTTTTCCATATAAAATTTGAACTGATCCGGATCAATGGTTGTCATGAAACACGGCAAATATTAAAAAATTCCCATTTAAATTCCTGTTAATAACATATTTGTTAGGCATTGTTTTTTATTGTGTACAAAGCTGCACTAATATAGTCGCTTTTTTATTAAATAATAAAACTTAGTTATTATTTAAAATGGCTTTAAATTTCAATTAAAATATACAGCTTTATTATCGTAAGACTGAAATGTGAATTTACAAAAATTTATTAATATTGATAAACCTTTTACAAAATCGATTTCGTCGACTTACCTATCACCATCATCAATTGTTGATACTCACGAGTACGAGTATGAGTTTAATTAAAATTAAAAAATAATTTAAATTATAACTAGGTTTTATTGTTTATAACTAAGTTTTATTGTTTAATAAAAAAGCGATTGTTAGTAGTTGTTCCGCTGTGTAATCTTAATTATGGTTTATTGTATTTTTCACAAAAGAGGCACAAATGTTCATTTTCATTTTCATTGCAAAATGTTAAAATTTGTCAAACTTTTTATTTTAATTTTCAAAAGCGGGTTATAAACATTAAAATTAGCTTTATTACAATTTAGTTTGATTAATTTAGTGATAAATATTTCCCCCGTGCGCTTAATACAGCTTCCATCCTTTTGGGCATACTATGTAGAATGCTTTGTATCATTTCTTGCTGAATGGGATTCTACTCTCCCTACATACACTGCAATACTCAGCTCTGCTATCGAATCTGAAGCGGGATTTCTAGCTCTAATACAGCGTTTTAGAATGTCTCATACGTGTTTGATCGGATTTAGATCCGGGCCTATTGGTGCAGGCCACTTAAATGCACGAATGCTGATATCTTGGAGATATTGATGTACCGTTTTAGCTACGTATACTGGAACGTTAACACAAAACTAACATAACCTATGAAGCCCACATATGGCAAAACGTGATCGCCAAGAATGTTGTGAACATACCAGTCTGCATTCATCCTCAAACCAATCTCCACCAGCTTCGTACAGCCTTCCCAACTGATTCCACCCCAAAACATTATTGAACCTCCTCCAATGCTTATATTTTGCACTATGTTATACAGTGCGTAGCGTTCTCCAACTCTTCTGTATACAAGATTAGGTCCATCTGGTTTCCATAATTGGATTCTGGTCTTATCTGAAAAGAAAATAGTGATTAGTTGTCCATTGCTTAGTATGACCAAATTCTAAACGGCTGAATTTGAGGCGAGCAAGAAACCGTGGAACTTTTACGGGCCGTATTGGGGTTAGGTTCACTTCTTTTAATCTGCGTCTAATTGTTCTGGCACTAATATTCACTTGACGGGCACTAAGTGCCTCATTTTTCGTTTCAGTAGCAATACGCTTTCGATCTCGTAACAAATTAATTTTTAAAAATCGATCATCATGCTCGGTTGTGCATCTTTTACGTCCTCTTCCGGGCTTTCTTTTATATTTTCCGGTCTCCCGATATCGCTTAAGTATTCGTGAAACCGACGACTGGTTCATTCATAATTTTCGTACGATTTGTACTTGAATATAACCTTCCTGATACAATGTGATGACTTTAACCGCCTCCAGCTCATGAAAGGGTGCCATATTACAATGGATCTTATATTAGGTGTTAACTTTAGAACACATTTACAAAAACTAGTGGTACTGCATTTACAAACAATTGATATGCAATGGTACAAATGTCGATCATTGCGTTGAATTTCAAACAACATATGCACTCTTAATTAAGCATTTTTGAAAAATTATATTGATTGGCTTGCAGTAGACTTTATTCCAGGTGCTTTCTGATAAAAATATAAATGTGCTATCATTTGACACTAGTAGTATTAAAATCGACCAGTGGGATTTTTTTTATTAGAAAAAAAAATATGCGTTAATATTGTCTACGAGTGTATATATCGGTCGTCGGTTTGGTTTTTCACTAGACCGATAGACCGATATGAAAAAATCACTCAAAATTGTTTGTGAAAACAGCATTTTTCAAAAGTAAATAAAAATCCATTCTGATTAGTAAAATAATTTTTTTTCTGTTCCTACATCCTCTATCGGACCTAAATTTTTATAATTCTTTAATATTTTGCAAATTTTCTTAAGATAGGTTCCAATATCGTAAAATGTTAATTTCTTTCGCGAATTGAGTAATTTTTTATATGGAATTTTACCTAATTTGCTAGTAATAACTACATAAGAGTGTATATTTTGATACAAAATAATTAAAATACGAATTTTTGGGTATCGTTGCATTCGAATATCTTAGAAATGATTGAAATTTGACTTGTGTCTTTGGATTGACTATTGCACCAAACCGACGATATATAGTATACTTATATACATTTTGGTGTGTAGTTAAGTTTTTTCGTTGATGTTTAGAAATAATCCAATTTATTTATAATCATAGTAATAGGCCCAGCTTTGACTATTGTTGCTACTGCCATCTATTAATTCTACAATTTAGTCAGCAATTTAGCGAAAAAATCTGTGTTCACTCAGCATAAAATTTGAACTGTTCGGAATTATTGCGGGTGTCATGAAATGCAGCAATAATTTGCTTACAATTTTACCTCACAAATATCTTTTAATCTTTCATTTTTTTAAATCATCAAAAACTAGATTTGATAAACGTGGGTTGAATATTCGGAATAACCATGGTTAGTTATGTTGACATCAAAAATACGATTTAGTGAATTTGTTTTGAAGGATACATTAAATTGATTTATTGGAATTCATGTTAAAGCAATTCCCCTTATGAGTTAAAATAATTTGGGTGATTCTACGGCCATGATTTTCAAAAAATTTGTAAATTTTAACTAGTGTACGAGTAAATATCGTAGTGTGTCGACTTATCTTCCACGACATTGCGGAAATTAGCAAACCAAGGCTAAAATTTAAGCATCAAAATAAAATGAATCTATTAAGAAATTAAATTTATTCAACTCCATAATAAAACTTCGATATTCGTTATTTAATTTTAAACATCCAAAAGCATCATTGTCAGCAATGCGATCTTTTACATTTATTTTATGATCTTGTCATATATTAGTTAAACATACGGATTTTAATATAGTTTGGAGAACAACTTATCTTAGAGACTCAAAAGCATACAGATGTTCTGACGACATGTTATTAAGAATATTTAATAATATTTGAAACCTTGACAGATATCATCTTCTTGCACTTTCTTGATCAATATAACAATGATTTCATCCAGCAATCTATTTGCTTTTATTTTATTGATCTTACCATGATGAACATCATGTTTTTCTGTTGACTTTGGATTTTGTTCGTACAGTGCAATCTCCCGTATAAGCAATGGAGGTGAATGATCGATGAGCCAAAAACTTCTGTAAGAAACAAATTTCTGTAAAATAATCCCTAAAGTTGCATATTTATAAAGAGTTTCAATAAGGACGCTCGATTTTTAAATGTATATAACATATTGCTGCACGACAATATATTGATTTAATGCTAAACAAAATCGATACTGACACTGCCATGTATAATACGGTATTTGCTATAACTAAGGTTTGGAATTTTGCTAGATGTTGTATGCCGCCTAACAGATTATTTAAAAAATTCGAATTATTAGTCAAAATCACACTGCCGAGCGGTATTTAGTTTCGGTAGAATGAATGAATGATTCGAATGGTTTTTGTAATCCGTGTTCAATAATTTAATATACGGCTAAATTGTATCAACGCCAAATAATTTGGTGGAACCAAACTTACTGATATAGTGGAATTTATTTATTTATTTATTTAAATATTAAAGGAAATCGATTTAGTACATTGCAATTATGATTTCAAATTAACAAAACTAAAATATAACAAAAAAGAGAACAAAAAAATTAAATCTAAAAATAGAATTTTAAAAATAGAAAATAAAAAAAAACTAATCTATTCACACTTAGATTGTAAATAAATAAGAATTATAAATAAAACAATTATTTAAATTAACAATTAGTACTTCAAATATGAAACTGTCAAAGGACTTATTAATGTAATTGGAATTGTAGGGCACTTAGTGGCTTTCTATTTTAGTTTCAGGAGCGTACGAGAGGAGATCTATAAATCAAACTATTTTAAAATTTTATTTAAAAGACAAATTAAAAACCTAACGCGTTTTACATATAAATATTTTAATTATTAAGAATTTGAGTTTTAATCACATAATTCGGAAACTAAATTTTTAGTCGCTTTCAAAATCAAAAAAATTATAATCAAATCAGATAATTTTTAAAACAAACGAAAGAATTCTCGCAGAGTAAATGTGTTGTAATATCCTTTACTTACTATTGATACATTCTCGTACGTGCAAAGCACAGAAACAGAACAACACTGCTAATTTATCTCGTAATCCATTTCGTACTTCGTATAACACTGGATAATTAACGCTTTTGTTTGGGTTTCATTTCAGAACGAGGAGAGCTGCTTATAGATAAAATAGAGATTTATACAAAAAAAACACTGTGATAAATTGGCGCACCATCAGAAGAAGTGTATAATTTTTTTAGTTTAGTTTTTGTTTTATAAATATCCATAAGAAAACTATTTTCTCTGTTGATCGTAAAAAAACAATAGCAGAAATCGAATCAGCGCGTCGTCAATCACAATGAGATGTAATAACTCAATGATATTGAGGTGGATGCCCTTTTTATCTACATATTTAATTATTTTAACATTAATTGCAACAGTAAACTCAGGTGAGTCAATTTTTATATTATTTTGCTTTAAAGATCGATCGAAATTTACCAATATTTTCACTTTTTAACACTTTAATCATGTTGATGATGATTAACCGATTCAGTTGCTTATCGTTATTCTCATTTCTGTTCCATGTTGAGTTATCTACAAGAATGATAATCGTTGATTCATTTTATAATTTAGATACATCATTTACAATATTGACAGTTGGTAATGGATTTATTTATGTAAATTGTTAGAAATGTATTGCTAATTGATTATCGCGTTAATCGCGGGGTAATTAATGTTAATTTGCTGACTGTATACCTTTATTGCAGCTAAAAAATGAACAATTTTATATCGCATTCTAGAAGTGAAATGTCCATTTACTGGCTATTTAATTTATGTTATCGAAGTCAAAGCTTTCTCTTTGGTAACCCACGAAGTTAAAGTACTATTTTATTCAGAAAGAACTCCAAGTGGGTATAAGCCTCTTGACATCTTGTTTCGACCTCGCAAATAAACACATACTCTGGTATACTCTGGTAAGCAGCAAGTAAAATTGGAAAAATCTTCGGTTCGGAATAACCGTACTTCGAAAAAATTAAATGATGTTAATAATTATTATGTTACCTTTTGGAAAGGCTTAAGTGACAAAATATTTAAACAAAAAAAAAATAAGTGAACATCTTGTAAAATTTTTTAAAAAGTATGACGTCCAATTTAGCAAGATAAAAATATTTAGCCCACGATCGTTGGTTGAAATGCTGCTTCACTACTAAAAATTCACTTGTCGGATTATCATTTAGATGGCAGCATTGTACGGATAATGTTGATCGGATTTTGTACGTCGCTTCCTAAATTCTCAATATTATTTGTAGATTACTGTTTTCATCTATTATTTTTAATTCTGGATGTGACCATATTAGGGCGAAATGGAATACTTATACTTGTTTTTGATATACTCGATGATGTTTGGATTTTAGGTTTTTCTTTATCATCGAGGTTTTTTGTATCATCGGGCGTTTTTTCAATCATTTTTTACATAATTAGCATTCATTCTATTTAATCGTTTTAGATTGTTTAGTTTATTTGGATTTAGAATATTCATCACTAACATTTGACAAAAATGTATCGACCGTATTCTGAAATTTGTTGCCCAACTATGAACAAACTATACTTTTCTGTGATTTCTATAAATAATTATAGTAATAGTTTAGGAGTATCACAAACTAGGAAGCACTCGTAACTATTTATATAATCTAATTCTTACCTTACGCTACATATGATTAAATTTGGTAATTTCGTTTACTCTCTAGATAGAACTTAGATTTTAAAATAATTTTCGAACGATGGTCTAGAATATAAATATCTTGGACACAACCAAGCTATCTCTTACCAGTTTGGCTGATATACACTTTATTCACTTTTATTTAGAAAAAAACATTATGGTTAGAAAAACCTGACGATAAGAAGAAAATAATACTTCTAGAAGTATGTTTCCAACCTTTTTATAACTTAGAACAACGGACTAGCAGTATAAGAACGATTGTATTGCGAAAGCGAATGCCATGTTCGGATTTGTTAAAAAATGGACAAGTGAATTTAAGGATATTCAAACCTTATGTTCACTCTAATTCGCTTATGTTCGATCTCAACTGGGATACGCTGTAACAGTCTGGAATCTATACTATGCTGTGCACATAAAAAGAATTGAAAGTATTCAAAAACCATTCCATGAAATTGTGGCTCGCTTACCGCCATACCCAGCAAGATGCACGGATTACAAAATATGCACGCTTGAAAATAGACGACTTCTCTTGGGCGCGGCTTTTATTGGTAATGTTTTGCTTGGTCACGTTGATTCAGCTTACATCTTGGAAAACATATCAATTCACGTGCCATACAGAACATTTCGAAACCCTGAATTTTTAGCACTTGAACACCATTCTACTAACTATGGAGAAAACAACACCATTAATAAGATGTCTAAATCATTTAATATAATCGACGACCTAGTTGATTTCAATTTATCAAAGGACAACTTTCAAAATATCCTGAAGGGCTATTTTTAAAATTTTTAATTGTTAACCCAAAATTTGGTTTATATTTTTTTTTTTGTTTTAAAGTTTTTTGTTTGAATTTTCTGTTTTAATATAATTTTTGTTTAAACTACTGTAAATAATCTGAAATCATAGATGTAAATTACAAAATATATTTCTTTAAATAAATAAATGAACAGGACTCGAGTAAATGTTCATTCCCAACCACATTCATCAACGTCTACGATGTTCGAAATCAGAGTTTACTATATACAAAGTAATAGATAATACTCGAACGATATATTCACGCCAATTCTCGAATGATCTTACAAAGTTATTGTACAAATTTAAAGAACTGTAATATATTACCAGCTATTTTATAATCTTGTCTACATATATTACATTTATAGAAATTAACATCAATAAATCTCAAATTCAAATTTCATTTTCGACAAACGTAAACTTAATAAATTATTATGGCTATTTTTTGTGAAAATACAAAATAATTTTGTAAATGACTAATTATTCGAAGGTTTCATTTAAACAAATATTGTGGGTGATAAATTTGAGGTTGTTATTTTGTACATGCACGTACAAACGCCAGGGTATAAATTTAACTTAACATTTTCATTTAAATTTGTTGTTGTTCCAATTCAACAAAATAATTATGTTGGTCGCGTTTTCCGAAGAATCGAATCCCAATAATGTTCACACTTAATGTGTTATTGGCAATTCTCTTCGCAATCTGTAAAGTTGTTCATCTCAATTCTTTCTAAATATAAGTAAGAATGATAATGTTTCATCTCAATATTTCTCGTTATTTTAATTAAAATAAAACAAATTGCAGTTTTTTTTAAATACATAATTTACATACGTACATCGTCGCGTATCGCATATGATAAGTTTATTTCATAATTTATGATTATTACAATGTTTTACAAAACATTTTAATTTTACGTGATCTAAATAAAAAATTTTGGGAACACATAGTTTAAAGAGATTTAACGTTTTCAAGTTTTCAATTTATTTCCGGTTCAATGGCCTGATTTTGATTTGTGTGGTTGCAAACATTTTGAAATTTGATTACGTACGAGAAACATGCAGCTTTTGAATTAATAAACAAGACAAAATAATAAATATTTATCAATATTTTCCATAAATCGGTTTAATTTTTCGGAAAAGTGAGCATTCTTTCATTGAAGCACTTTTCGTAGAGTATTCTACCGCTCTGCGCAGGATGGATGTTACATTTAGCAAGCAATACATACCTAAGATATGAGTAATTGCTCGAATTCGACCGAGAGTAATCAAGAATTAATTTATTCCAAGCCAATTGGTCTGGAGTTTTATTATAATGTACTCGTACATGTGTACATTCCACGCGGCGGCGTGATCAGACTACAAAAACCAAATATATAATATGCGTATCCTTCAATAAGGTTCAATAAACGTGCGTCTCATCGCATAGCCATCATAATATACGTATAGTCAAACAAACCACCCACTCCTTGACCTAATTCACTTTTGTTTGTTTTCATTTTCTTAATTGAAATTCTTGCAGAGATTTCCACTTGTGTGTATTTATTTGTTTTTTTTTTCTTACCATCTGCACAAGGCAAGTAAATTTAATTCTGTTTTATTATAGTTATATGATTTTAATTAATAATAATGAACGTATATAACTAAATATAAATGTATGTTAAAAAGCAATTATAAATTTTATTATTAATGAAAAAACTGAAATTGAAACATAATTTTCCATTAAAAATTCATCGCATAACCGTAGCCACTGACGGACAAAAAACCAAATTCGTGTTCAACCTTCTTTTTAATTTTGAGCCCCAAAATAAACGACATTTTTAAATCAATATTAAAGTTTATTTTTAGTTTTGGGAAGCACGTTTCTAAAAATCTCTTTCATCAATCAATAATACAATTTTTTATTGGTAAATATATCGTTACTCGTTACCCATATCGGCGTATTGGTCTTATCATGCGCATATTTAAAATGTGCACATTGCAAGATTATATTAATAAAGTCAGCATTGAACTAAATTAAGTCTTTGGTAATGACTAATGAAAAACGTGAATTTTTTCTAGGTCGGACGGCTATCAACGCTTTACTTTGCCTTGTTTCTTTTTCTATTTTGTCTAAAATGTTGCTTAAGGAAGTTTCAATGACCCTACTTTATTGTTGAACAAATGTGTAGATATTAGTTGTTCGCAAGCAAATTATATAAAAATACTTTGCGGTAATTTATTATTACATGAGTAAAATGAGTAATAGTAACTTACACTCTCTAATTATCTGTTTCTAAATAATAATAAATTTGTTTAAGTAATTTCCAGTTATGAAGTGAACAGATGTTTAGTTATTTTCGGTTTTTATGGGTATTGACGCACATGATGTAAATTTTAAAATCCAATTTTAGAACTATTTATTATCGGAGCTTTTTAGAAGAGATTTTGAAGAATTTTCCAATCATACAGGTGTTATCATGTGGGTGAAAATATTAGATTTTGGGCAGTTATTATTTTACTGTTTCAAACAGATGGTACCTCCTAACACTTAACGTGGATTGAATTTTTCATTTAAAAGAAACGAGGTAAATTATATGAGATATGTAAAATGCATCACTTCTATCTTGGTTTAATAAATTTTAAATGTTTGCGCTGATCTACCACTATCATTAACCACTAGACCATAGCGTTAACCTAAGGATGCTCGACCCAAATTGTTGACTCCGATCTGTCTTTGAGGGTTAGATTTACTTAAATTTACATATATCTATGGCAGTGTGAAGATTTTATTGTAATCTTCTTGTCTTTGAAATAATTATATAAATTTTATATACATTAGGATATAGAATGGCAAAAGAAACTTTTAAATTATAACTATCTGTTTAACAATATTATCATTAAAACTGTGTTGTTGATGACAACTTTATATTGCCTAAGTTGATTCAGTTTAGTAGAGTTAATGCGGTAAGCTATGAGGAACTAATGTTACTAAATTTTGATTAAATAAGATCATTCACAATGAATATGTAATAGCGGGAATACCCAATCCTGTCGATTGCTTCGATTGATGTCCTACTTTCACCACATTGTTTAACCATAATTATTTTTTAATTGAATTTGAAGGCCTCAATAATCGAAATTTTTTTGAATTGATAAACAACTATGATCGTGACCCATTTTTTATCGGCCGCTTCAGAAATAGCTAAGTTTCATTCCGGTTGGCCAAGGAGTAGTAGATGGAAATACACTCCATAAAGTTTTTTTGCGTCAACTGTACGGCACCCAGACATCGAGGTCATTTTTGAAAAAAGGGTTCAGGGGCCTAACTATTGAATACGACGTTCATTTTCGAATGCTACATATCGTTCTTCTATATAGTAGACAAAAGAAGAAAAAAGAAAAATTTATGAAATTTTTAGGTCGTGTTTCAATTGGTTTAAATGCCGCATAAAAAGTTAAAAAGTTAAAAATTTATTCGTGGTAAATATTTTTTAACTTTTTGTGTTTCAATTGGGTAAAATTTTGACAACAACATGGTTGCTTATTTTACGTTTAATTGTGAACATATATAGACAATTTAAATATAAAAACATGTAAAATAAATACTTTTTAAGTATATATTAGTCAATTATAGTCAGTTTACATATTTATTATTGCAATTTTTCACAAAATTTTTACATGGAAAATTTTTATTTACAAACAAATATTTTTGCCAGCAAAATTTTTTCTACAATATATAAAAATTTTATCAGCACTTGAAGCGGATAAAAAGTTTGACATTTTTATTCACCACAATTTTTATCTTTTTAACTTTTTATGCGGTATTTAAACCAATTGAAACACGCTCTTACTATTATTTTCTCTTTTGTTTCTACGCTTGCTATAGGAAAACGATAGCAGTCTAAAATTAACGTCGAATTCAATAGTAAAGCTACAGCTTTATGCAAATGGTTTAAAACTGTTGTGTGGTCGAGAGAGCTGTGGGCAATGCTACGACAGCTCGCATGCCGGTCTACTTCGATAATTTTCAGGATTTTAGCGACATTTTCATTGATAGGCCTTCCAGTGCTTGGAGCATCTTTGACATCTAAATTACCGGAACGGAAACGATGAAACCAAAATTGCGCATGATTGGCTGTGACTACCACCATTCACATTTCACCCGCCTGTTGCGTTTTCAGCTTTTATCGAAGCACAAATCAAATTGTAAAATATAGCGAATTTTCTCTTGTTACCTCCATCCTTGACACGCTATAACTCAACTGAAACGATCAATCACAACAATGGCAAAAGAATTGTTTTAGTACTTGAATCCGCCTTTCCAACGAGTATAAGTCTGGTCCACTGTGACAAATACATCATGAAATATATGTCACTAAAGTTATTTAGCGAAAAAATAATGGATTTATTTTTTCCCAATTTCTCCCCATTTTCTGCGGAAGTTCAACCGGACCAACTATACATATGTATATAGCACGATCTAAAATTCCACTCCTCATTCACAGCATATTAATGGTGAAAATAGTGTAACAACTTTTGATTGAGAGTTATTTTTAATTGTGTAAGCTTAAAACAGCATGCCGGTTTTGCGCAAGCCTAATCTAAAACCAAAATTCTAAATGGTTCTGTTTTGTATAAATGTTGGGCGTAATTAAAATAATTTATTCTTGTAAGATTATTTTGAAAATTTTCGAAAATAATAATTGAGTTGGCTCATAGTAACGTCTATGTATCGTCTGTAACGACGAATTGAACAGTCACAAGAGTGATTGAGCAGCAGAGCCAGCAGAAGATTTCTTGGATCCTTGTCATTCATCACGTTTGGTTTCTAGCTTTTTTTAAAATTATTATTTTCCATATTGCATTATATGTACTTGTATTCTGTCTTCATAAATTAATTTCAACATGGATGGAGCTCCTGCTCAAAATGGGTTGTGGGAATAAAGGATTGATTTCTCGTAAAATTATATTGTAAAAACCCTTATGCAAGAAAATTCGACTAGGGAAGGCAAATTCTTCATCTTCCATCTACTGACAACAATATTTTCTTGTAACTGTGTCTCGTTTCGATATGGTTTAATCCTTCCGGTGATGATAAGGATGAACATTTTCTTTATGAAGAGTATTCTGTAGATTTTCAACTGCATATCCTTCTAAAATTAATATTGGGGCAATTTATTATTTTCAACAATGTTATTTCTGCAGGATGTGAAAAGTTTAATTCGCTAATTAGTACTTTGTCTCAAACGCCGGTTTACAGAAATGATTATGATTCTAGATGATAATCTTCGACCAGGTTATAAATAGGCTATATATATAGAAAATTAAAGCCCTACTTTTTCCTAAATTTTAATTTTAGATATTTTAAAATTTTTGTTGGACCCCATTTCAAAGTCAATTGAGTGTGTGTTACCCAACTATAGACAAGTGTTCCATTCCAGATGTCTGCGGACGCCGGTCCCATCTATACACCCTCTTCTTACATAACATTAAGCATGCGATGATAGGACTGAATTTTTAATAGCATAGAAATTGACCTGAGTAGATTAAAAATAATTTAGACTAGTCTCTTTTCTGCATTCCTGACGTTGTCTCCAAAGTTTCTGAAAATTTGTTTTCATAATATCATCATAACCATACCTGTGCCCTAATTCTCTAAAAACCAAGATAAATTGTAAAATGTAAAAGTGATAACTCTTACACATGAAAAAAATTAGCATAGATGTCTAAATTTATATTGGATATCGTGATAAGTTCGCATTCACTAAGTTTTTTTCAAGATAAAATGTAAAGTGGCAAGATAAATTTATGTCAAAAAGTATCACCAACCGTTGAATAACTTTACTTGAACGTGTAAAAGGCTTTCGTTTGGATTTTATTAATAATTAATTGCAATTTTTGATATTTTAGTTTATAGTTTTATTTTAGAATTAAATAAGCTGAAGCTCTAACAATTTAATTAACTGCGACATAAAAAAGTAATAAAACTATTTCAATTTATAAACTATTTATTTTTGATTTATTTACGTTAGAACGTAAATTTGTGGAACTTATAAAAATGGACTGTTATCGTTGGAATGAAAATATTATTTCAGTAAAGTCAAACATTCAAAAAAAAATTTCGATTGTCTTCACTTTTACCTATACTTTTGCTTAGTTTTATCTCCAGTATTTCCACAAAAACAACAAAACAAATAAATTTATTATTTATAATTTTTCTGTTTAAAGTAGGGAATAAATAATGTATCTGTTTCTGTTAGAAGAAGAAGACTTAAGAGGTAGAATATTCTAGAACAAGATGGTCTGTGGATTATTATAAAAGCCATTTTAATGGATCATTTCTCCACATAACAAGCAAAGCTTTCAACTTGGTGTGCACTCGTAATATTTTACTTGATCATTACACTTGCACTTTAAGAAAACCGACGAGTACAATAAATTTGACGGCCTACAGAAAATCTTAATTAGTTAACAAATTCAGTTTGTTGTTGTTCAATATTTCATTTAGAGGCACTCCTAGCTCTCAACAATTAGTGCTTAAACCGTAGACTATTTATTAATCTTGTGTTTGAGAAATTGATAATTAGGACAAATTTCGAGCAATAATGAACGAATACAAAATTTAATTTAATTATGCATTAAAACTAACTTTTAACTAGCACTAAGGGCAAACAAGATGTCTATTTCATAAAATCGATTTCACAAGAAGCATTTAATTGATTCAAGTCGCACCTCCTTTTCGTTACCGTTCCTTAATATTAAACCATACATTTTATAAAGATTAAAAATAAACTCAAGTTAAAAATCAAATGGTAAAATTAAAACGTCCCTCCATAACTAGACCTAAATCAAATATACTAGAAATGGTTTCTATGAATAAATTGTCGGTGCTATTGAAGACTTAGTCTCAGGCACATAAAATATTATTGGATGAGGAACTCGTGGAGTTCGGAAAACTCGCAGTAACTAACCATCATATTTAGGATAGTTAAATGAGCTTCGTTGCTTAAAACGCAAAGTTGTTTGTAGTTTACTCGAAATTCTAAAACTCTAGTACGACAATCCCGGGATTACAGAATGTATTCCAGATTCCAAGATTCGACTATTATACTTAGGTAGTGGTAACTCGCACGAGCAGAAGTGCTCGTAAAGCATTTCGTTTTCAACAATGAAATACACTGAATACTTTTTACGCTATTTGCCGTAGGCACTTGGCGAAACACACTTATACTTAATAAACACATTTTTTATTAATCACTTGTTTTTTGTTTCGCAGTTATTTTGAATAATTTTCAAAAAGTTTAAAAAATCACTCGAACGATTTCGACTTGTTAGGTCATCATCAGGAGTATCTACTGATTTGTATTAGTAAAAATTATGTTATATAGCAGAAAAAAGCAAAATATAAATAAAAGAAGGAGGGACAGAAAATAAGCAATAAAAATTAATCTACGAATCGCGCAGGTTTGCGATGAGTCACAGGTTGAGTAACAAAATTCAAGGTATATTATTGCGTACGTGAGAATGGAAAAGGGCGGGATCTGTAATTGGTGAGAACCGGATTTCTCTCTGTTCGTTAAGGATATTTTGGTTAAGAAATATTGATTTCCTAATTTCGTAAGATTCTAAGGTATCTAAACGTCTGCCTTTGGGTTGTATATGTAATATGTCTAAATTGTTCAAGCTAGCTGTATGATTTTCTGAAGTTAAATGGTTATGGAAAGTTGATTGATTGCAACCAGATAAATGTTCTTTAGCTCTAACTCCAAAATTGCGCCCAGTCTGACCAATATAGGAGAAACTACAATCATTGCAATTGATCCTATAGACACCAGATTTGGAAAGACGATCAACTCTAGGTTTATTGTTAAAAATCATTTTCTTTATTGTGTTATTATTATAAAAAGCAAAACTAATATTGATATAATTGGACACGATGTTGCTAATCCGTTGGCTCGTTTTTCCTATATACTCTAAGCGACGCCAATTTTCCCGCGTTGGACTATCCGGTGGATAAATACCCGTTAGAGTTTTACGCTTTAGCTTTTTATTCAATAACTTTAATATAGTCCTAGTTGCATATCCTTATTCGTTGCTATTTGAAGAATTATGTTAAGCTCAGTGTTGTAATTTGAATTTGTCAAAGGGATGTTTATTAGTCTGTCTATGAGTGAGTGGAAAGCTGACTGACAAGTAAGGAAAGAGTCTAACAGTCTATCAGTTCCATTCCATAGACATAATATGTCATCAACATATCTATACCAAAAGATTATATGACGAAAATAAGGATTGTTATTTGATATGATCATTTGTTCGAAGAAATTCATGAAAATTTCAGCCAACAAAGGTGACAGAGGGGAGCCCATGGGTAGACCATCAGCGAATTTGAAATATGTATTATCAAAACAGAAATAATTTTGTTTAATACAAGTCTCAAAAACTAACTTCAGTTCACGACGTAAGCTCTCATCTACAACATCCCTATCTAAGTAATTACAAACTATTTGGGACAAAGTATTAATCGGAATAGAAGTGAAAAGACTGGCAACGTCAAATGAAACTAGTTTTGAATGTAACGGAATGTCGACGTCTTGAATTTTGTTAATCAATTCTACCGAGTTCTTAACCGAGTAAGCTGAAAAGAAATTAGTATGACAATTGAAAAAATTGAAAAAAATTTATGAAACCCTTACATAGCGTTACAAATAAAGAAAGGTATTGATAACTCTTCTTCTCCCACAAACTCTTCTTCTGCTGCTTCTAATACTAACCTCAAAGTGATTGGTGCGATAAAGAAAAAACTACGTGACCATGACCTGATAGCGTGTAAAGCGGATAAAGGCAATACAATTACCGTGCTCACAAAAGTTGATTACTGCAATAAAATTTCTGATTTTATTACAGAAAGCAAAGCAATAGAGCTTGGCAGAGATCCAACTAAGTCTTTCAAGACTTCGGTTAGTAAGTGTATCACCCAATGCCAGAAGTTATTTGATGGAACTGGTTGGAAGTACTCTGTCATGAATCCATCTGCCCCGATCCTTTATGGTTTACCAAAAAATCCATAAGGAAGGCATTCCGATTAGACCAATAGTAGCGTATTGCAATGCTCCTGCCTACAAGCTATGTAAGGGTTTCATAAAATTTTTCAATTGTCATACTAATTTCTTTTCAGCTTACTCGGTTAAGAACTCGGTAGAATTGATTAACAAAATTCAAGACGTCGACATTCCGTTACATTCAAAACTAGTTTCATTTGACGTTGCCAGTCTTTTCACTTCTATTCCGATTAATACTTTGTCCCAAATAGTTTGTAATTACTTAGATAGGGATGTTGTAGATGAGAGCTTACGTCGTGAACTGAAGTTAGTTTTTGAGACTTGTATTAAACAAAATTATTTCTGTTTTGATAATACATATTTCAAATTCGCTGATGGTCTACCCATGGGCTCCCCTCTGTCACCTTTGTTGGCTGAAATTTTCATGAATTTCTTCGAACAAATGATCATATCAAATAACAATCCTTATTTTCGTCACATAATCTTTTGGTATAGATATGTTGATGACATATTATGTCTATGGAATGTAACTGATAGACTGTTAGACTCTTTCCTTACTTGGTTAAATTCTCAACATCCCACCATTGATTTTACGTCAGAAAAAGAAGAAAATAAATGTATTAATTTACTGGATATAACAATAACCAGGATTAATTCATCTTTAGACTTCAAAATTTATCGGAAACCCACGTATACAGACGCTGTTATCCCTAGTTCTTCTAACCATCCTCATAATATTAAAATGTCAGCTTTCCACTCACTCATAGACAGACTAATAAACATCCCTTTGACAAATTCAAATTACAACACTGAGCTTAACATAATTCTTCAAATAGCAACGAATAACGGATATGCAACTAGGACTATATTAAAGTTATTGAATAAAAAGCTAAAGCGTAAAACTCTAACGGGTATTTATCCACCGGATAGTCCAACGCGGGAAAATTGGCGTCGCTTAGAGTATATAGGAAAAACGAGCCAACGGATTAGCAACATCGTGTCCAATTATACCAATATTAGTTTTGCTTTTTATAATAATAATACAATAAAGAAAATGATTTTTAACAATAAACCTAGAGTTGATCGCCTTTCCAAATCTGGTGTCTATAGGATCAATTGCAATGATTGTAGTTTCTCCTATATTGGTCAGACTTGGCGCAATTTTGGAGTTAGAGCTAAAGAACATTTATCTGGTTGCAATCAATCAACTTTCCATAACCATTTAACTTCAGAAAATCATACAGCTAGCTTGAACAATTTAGACATATTACATATACAACCCAAAGGCAGACGTTTAGATACCTTAGAATCTTACGAAATTAGGAAATCAATATTTCTTAACCAAAATATCCTTAACGAACAGAGAGAAATCCGGTTCTCACCAATTACAGATCCCGCCCTTTTCCATTCTCACGTACGCAATAATATACCTTGAATTTTGTTACTCAACCTATGACTCATCGCCTACCTGCGCGATCCGTAGATTAATTTTTATTGCTTATTTTCTGTCCCTCCTTCTTTTATTTATATTTTGCTTTTTTCTGCTATATAACAAATTTTTACTAATACAAATCAGTAGATACTCCTGATGATGACCTAACAAGTCGAAATCGATCGAGTGATTTTTTAAACTTTTTGAAAATTATTCAAAATAACTGCGAAACAAAAAACAAGTGATTAATAAAAAATGTGTTTATTAAAAAATACACTGAAATTAAGATCTGCTTAAAACAGATTTGATTAGATTTCAAAGATATATTGTACACGTCTTTATCATACAAAGTAAAGAAACATTTCACTGTTGTAATGTTATTTTCAAACATTTGGTTTGTTTTATATCTTTATCTAACCGTATCTTGATTTGAATATCAAATAACTCCCGACTACGACTATTTTTCAATATGACTTTTGGGGTTATGTGTGATTCTAGGTGGCTTTGATGTATTTGCAATAATTTAAGTTTCTATAGAGATTGTATTTTGTAAGTTATTAAGGATATAAAATAACTAAAATTTGTTTTTGATGTTTAATGTCACTTGACGTCAATATTTTACCTTCGGTAAAAAGATTGTTTAAAGAATACGATTTAAGAATGCTAAAATAATTTATTGTATAAAATTTTCATCTGTCAAATTAGCCAACAAAAAAATACGTAACAACTTGAACTATTGTTTGTAAACAGATGCTGTTTAGAATAACTTGTATCCATAAAAAAAATGTTAAAATTTAAATGGAAACGATAGTTATGGGCCCTCAAAGTCTAAATATGAATCTATATAAATCATAAGAGTGTGTTAAGTTTTGACATTTATTTATCGTAACCGTTTTAAATTTTGTCTTTGAGTACAATTATAGAATGCGAATATTGTAAAAAGACAAGATAAATTATCGTTGACACGTTTACAAATTATCTTACTGCGCTTAGAGAATTAAGACACTGTGTTTCATTTGAACGGGTTAAACATCACAAGACCTACATAAACATTATTACGCAAAGTAAAAAACCAACGCAATGGTGGATCCATTGCTGAATGCTATATTCATGCTACTCAAATCTGTATCCCAAGCTGCGTTGCTGGGAATGTCCAAATAAAATCATGGGGTGTGTATGGATAACGTAAAATGAATACGTGCAATTTCCAAATACCAACACTTTTTGCGTACATTGTTTTGCAGTTAAAATACCCTTGTGTTTTTTTGATGGTTGATTCTCAAGGATCTTTGCTTCTTAATTGCTATAATTATTGTTTAAATAAAAACAATCAATATAATTATTTTAAATTGAAAATAGATATACTCGTAGGATTGTAATTAATCAATTGTTTGAACTTAGACGAGTACGGGAGGTACTTGCATGGTAGGCAAACACAATACTAAATCAATGGCTGTCATCAATCGTGAGTTCACGTGGCTAGGGCAGCTGCATAGTTTGTTTATTTTTATTTATTATAATGTTGGTATCTGGATTTTAGTTTTGAAGCGAGTTTTTTTTATTTATCTATCTATCACATGCATTATGAGAGACTATTCTTTTTCAATTGTTTTTGTTTTTATTTATTTTTTTTTTTTCAAATTAATGAACAGTAATCGTAATAATAAATAAATTAGTTTTTGATTTATTTGTATTTACAAATTTTGATCATTAAGCAATTCCACTCGATTTCTTATTCCACAAAAATTTTCGTGAAATACACGAGGGAGTAGTTTTCATTATAGTGATTTGCCGATTACAACCAATGACGCCATCCAAAGACATATATAAGTAATTAATTATTCGAAACAAAAGTTCACTAATTAAATGAATAATTTAATAACAACTACAAAATTAATTGAATTATAAAATTGCATTTTCAAGATGATCACGTAATAACGGCACATTATTATATTGTTACTCGTATGTACTACTTGATGGTTTATATTTTATAATACACAAATGGAAAGTGAAATTATTTTTTATTTTGTGAATAAATATTTTTTTTTTATTTTTTACTTGGAATTAAAAATAGTTTTTATTTGTATTTGACCTGTGACCTGTTAAAAAAATGAATTTGATTATGTGTGCAGTGTATGATATAATTGATGTTTAGTCTGTCTTCACGAATTATTTATTATATGCACACATTTGCTTCTGATTTAGTTTATTGGATTTGTATTATAATCATATGGATTTAGGATCGGTGGTTAGTTATTTAAATAACTTGATCGCGTAAAACTTAATCTTATCTTACAAATAGCATTATCGTATACCGTTTAGTCGTTACGTTATGTGATTAAGTCATATTATTTGAAGTATCTCGTTAGTGACTGAATGTAGTAGCAATGTCTTTTATCAGTTTTGGAAAAGCCTTTTTCATTCTTTTTTATCGACAATGTCAATCATCATTTGATTACGTTGAATGAATTAATGAGACCAAAAATTTATTATTACACAAGTGGAATATCGGCATCATGTCCGTACGTTACTCAGTGGCCTAAATAATTTCCGCCATTTTCGCTCAAACATTCTCGGAACTAATTTTATCGCTATGTTTTTTATTTACTTTATTTGTTTATTTTTATTTATTACAAGAAATCGATTTAGTATATATAATTCATTTAATACAGTCAAACTTAAAATTAGGTGGCATTAAACTAAAAACATATAAAAATCGAAAATTGATAAAATTATTTTGATACTACAGTCATCAAAGTATTGATATTGTTTGTAGATAAATTAAAATTGAGATGATCCACTATAGAATTAAATGTTTGTAGGCTGAATCAATGTGGCCAGATAGGAGTTTTCCTATTTAAGTAGAATCAAAAAGTAGACGTCTGTTTAAAAGAATGATAATATTATATTCTTTGAACCTTGTTGAATTAATCGCAGCCAGTCCTTTTTGACAGGCATTTCAAACATTTTTTTTGTATCCTCTCTATTCTAGTCTTGAGGTGACAAAGCCAAACATGGAGTTCACTTTAACAATACAGTTGTAGATATGTCTACTCAAACTATTATTTTCAACGAAGGTGACTCCCAAATCAGTAATCAAATGCACCCTCCGAATTTCTATGTCATTAATGTTGTATGTAGTAATTAATGTATTTCGTTTGCGATGAATAACCTTAATTTTGCATTTTTTGTTATTCAAGTTCAATAAGTTTTTATCGCACCACGTATGTACTAAGTGTATTGAGATCATGCTGTAGTTGAACAGTATATCACGCATTTGTTTAATCGTATATGAAAAATTTTTACGTTTTCGGCAAATACGCGAAGATTTGAGTTTTTTTGTTATGTTCATCATGCGGTCGATGAAAACAAAAATCCAGAGTTCAATATGTGGTCCTAGAGGAGCACCAGATGTCACTTTGACAAAAGTTGAATTTCTTATTTTCTATTATTACATATTTCTGACGATTTGAAAATTAAGACTTGAACAATTGACGTATTCTACCAGAGCCTCCTAAATATTGAGCCGTAAGATTCTGCCATTTTGTATGTGCTTTCCATAGAGGGGAGCTTAGCTTTTTTTCCTTTTCTTACCAATCATTGTATTTTAATATTTTTTTTTTAATTGACGTATTCTACCTAAATCCTTAGCCTCCTAAATAAACAGCCGTAAGATTCCGCCATTTTTTATGAGCTTTTTTGTTCCTTTTCATACAAATCATTGTATGTTATTATTTTTTTAGAAGCTTCTTTGTATATAGAAACATAAATGCTTTAATTTTCAATGTAGTAATGTAATAGGGGTTATTACGTCTTGGCTTCTATTTCAACATTGTTGATGAACAAACTTCGAAAACTCGTTTTTCGTTACATGTTATAAAAACTTAATTGTTCATCGCAACAAATTCGCGAGTGGAACGCTCCATTCACTTGGAGCTTTGATTTAACTGCCATCTTGCGTCTACGTAAAGTAGGTATTTTTTATATTTGACAGCTACAAATTTTTAAAAAGTAAAAAACATCTTGTAACACAGCTTTCTCGAATAATTTAATGTTTATTATAAAACGTAATAAAACTTGAATAAATTTGGGAGGAGAAATATTCCAAAGGAAAATACTTCTATGAGTTATATCCTCCAATTAGGAAACCGAAACCCATATTTCAGAATTACCTGATGGTTCTCCTTTACGATCAATGATGCTTCTATATCGTGTATAGACTTCAAATGAAATTTATAAAATGTCCTATTTATTTCCAAATTTCGACACGGCGAGCAGTACCTGTATTTTTGTTCTCCCTTCCACACAAACGCTCTAAGCGAATATTGTTTCATCCTGTAGTATTTTATTCTTTTTTGTAATTTCAAGTAAATTATTACAGAGACATCTGTAAACGGATTTTGAAATTATAGAAAGCTCGGTTTTGCAATCGCATAAAATTGAAGTTTTCTACGTTTTTTTGTTTTCCAGTAAATAAATTTTGATGAAAAAATTTTATTATATGAATAATAATTATTGTTTCTACATGGTGATTCATAAAATCACGATTCAGCTCACGTTTTCTCTGTAATTTTGTTATAAATGTATCGATTAGAAAAAATCCTACGTGCACACCGAAAGTTCTGATGCGCATGGGACCAGGATTTACTAATTTTAATAATTATATACTATACTATGATGGCTGATTTTAAAATATGTGTTTGTTGAATATTTTATTAAAAACATCAAATTAAAATTTAGATGATTTGTTTAATTTTTTATTCATAAATTAATGTTCAAAAATTTTCCTATTACAATGGTTCCTTATAATAACTCAATAAAAGCTTCTTCTCTATTTAAGCTCTCTTTTTATATTACGGCTATTTAAAATCATAGATGGCTCTGATTCTAATGAAAATCCGAACCCAAATAACCGTTCGAGTGATTTATGAACATAGAGAGTTAAATTCCTTATTGAACTCCGTGTATAAGCTTCGTCAGCTTGGTTTTTCAATCTCGTTTATAACTACATATGATAAATAGTAATAAACGAATACGGTGAATTCAACCAAGTTAGAAGATATGGCGTATTAATTTGGATTTAAATCAATGGCAAAATAGTTTCGGAATTGATGATGTTGATTATATTCCTCTGTAACATATGACGATATTGCGTTTACTCGATTTAAAAATTGGTGTTATCTTTGTAATTTTCCATTTTTCGAGAAACACAGAGATTAACGAATAATTGAACAGTCTACATCATTATTACATGCCTTAATTCAATTAATGAAGTCATTAATGCATAAAATTCATTCGATTAGTTCTTTTACTTGGTGATTTTAATCATCACATAGTTTTATGAAATTTGAACCTGGAATTAATTTGCGTCTGATACTTAGAGAATGAAGTAGACGCGTTTAATGTTATTGAATCACTAAATCCGTTTGCCGTGAATGACAACAACCACATATCTTTGTATATCCCTTTTCCGGCTCACGATCACAATTGTGCGTGTAAAAATCGTGTACAAAGGAAAATCATGTCAACAATTTATTTTTGTATTTTTTTTTTTGTGGACCAACATACATCTTTGTGCATACCGGCTAAATCGTTTTCTTCCGAAAAATAACACTAACTATAATAATAATAAAATAATTAATATATCTAATTCAAAAACAAATAATTAATATGTTATATAATTTCTATGTTATCAAATTATAATGCTTTTTTTTAAATTTTTACTTGTCAATGTTCTAGCGCGAATAGACTCGCACCTATAGCTAGATTGTCTATCTTCTTGCAATTTATTAACACCTTCATGTGATTTGATTCGGGTGGATTTTTAAATTTCGAGGTCATCTGTGACTGAGTATCAGAATTTATTATGTTTTGCAACTTCAGTAATATCATCAACGGAGATTGTGAAAATTTACGAGCAGCTTGTATTTTTATTGATCTGTTATCTTATTTTTCAATACATTGGCATAAAACCATGTTAATATTGCAACACATATGGTGAGGGCGCTGCACAGAATTGGTTGCGTATTACAAGTTCAAATAACTTAGGTATAATACACGAGTATATAAATTAAATGTAAGACCTGTAACACGAAACATCATATACAGATCCTAGTTTGAAAATAGCCATCTGGATGCCGTATGGATCAAGGTGTTGAGTAAATATGAATTTACTATATTCACTATAGCGCAGTTGGATTTTTACACAAAGAGCGTGGAAATACTCAGCAATCGATGTTATGATCTTTAAATCCCATGCAGGCATTTGGTTTTTAAAAAAAACTCCAAAAGTAGCTCGGCTCTCTTCAAGTTTTATCTTTTATGACGCGAATATAACTTTTATATTTCAACTCGAAATAGGATTCTAAATTTTGGAATGAATCCGAAACCGGCACTTATCCGGGCACACCAGCTAGTTGTTGTTGAAACAGTTTATTAATCGTACGTTGTTGTTGGGACCTTGCAACGTGGCTCAGCTAAATTGCTTTATCTAGTGGCTCGTATGACTCAGATATTCATTGTTCGTAACTTACTTTATTTAAACCAAAGATGGAACAAACTTGAAATGAAGGAACTTAAAACGCTCAACTTTTGCTTCTGAAAGCCAGCACAGCTCTTATGACTGGTATATAAAGTGCGGCTTCCAATACTGCTCAATGTCACTGACCATACACGATCATTATGAGGAAGTTGTAGTAAGAACATCTTTTCATCGGAAAATAAAATTATCATCATCGTCCTAAGAGAGTATCATCTTAGATGTTAAGTTAGATCCTTGGAGAGTCTGCGATACCTGGTTGAAGGTCCTACGTTCAGAATAGAAACTAGCTTTTCGATATAAACTACAGAATTTCTTCGAATTCATTCCCAAAAAGTTATATTTCAAGTCAATATTATTAAATTATTAATTCAAGAATTCAGTAAGTCAAATAATGATTTAAAATTATGGGACAGTTAAATTGAAAAGCCCTGTAAATATTTAACAGTATATTAAAAATTAATTTTTAATTGAAATTAGTGACTGCTTTACGTTCCTCAATTCGCAATACATCATTATATAGAAGCATTAAAAAATGTATAGTTTGCAAATTTACTCTTCTTAAATATTAAACTTGTGGGTGTTGCTGTAATTTATTTCACATTATTATAAAAAGTTTCGTGTCATAAATTATCCTTGGAAATTTATTACCGGAAATTCCAAACTCATCTTCTTGGAACTGCACAAAGATGATTTGTGTTTATTTATTTGATTGAGGCAAAATTATTATTTGTATTGAATGAATAATTCATAGTGAAAACTATCTTCAATTTTATTTACGATTATATTTGCAGTAGCTAGTTATTTAATGTTACACAAATAAAGTGGGATTTTTGTAATTTCATTCGTACCGCAATGTAATGGAATGTAAATGCACCCTATTTATTATGTATGTGGCATCTAAACATCAAAAAATTGCACACATCGTCATCAAATAAAACTATTAATGGCGTCGATTGCAAATTCTCGGACATTTTCCTTTATTTCCTTCTGTATAAATTCGAAAAGTAATTACACTAATTAAAATCCAAAAGAAAAAATGCAGAACAGTAGGACTTTTCCAAGAAACGCATATAATATTTTCGTGAATGGCCATTGACTCGATCGTTAATATTAATTTATTTATAAATCATAAAATCAAGAAAAATATCGTCTAAATAATTTGAAATTTCTTCTGTTTGGATTAACATTAAAATATAAATAAATCAAAATAAACCAAAAGCCGTTGGCTACATATTATGTAACTATTATTAAATAACTATGATAATAAAGTAACATGTTGGCAGGTTAGGAAATTCTCGGACATAACAAATATGAAATTAAATTTAATGTAAATTGCCGATGTCAACGATTATGGTTTGGTAGATAGACCGTAATTGCATGAAGGAAATTTATAAATAGTTTTTCAATCAGCATATTATGTATCTAAATCAAATAAATAACTGGATAGTAAGAAATGGCATAGAGAAAATATTTAAAAGAAAAAAATACTCGTATACGTAAAGTTGAATACAGTTCTGGCGCCACCACAATTATAGTACCGTGTATACAACAGCACATAAAATTAAATTAACAGCATATATTACTCGTTAGCTACGATCAAAGCAACATTGGATTGATCATTAACATTATTCTTCTTTAACCATTCCCATCTTCTTTAGATGCTTGATTTTTGTTTACAGTATTTTGTTCAATAAATTTAATTTGTTGAATATTATGTTAATCTAATATACGTACTCGTATGTACTCATAACTATATGCAGCAACAACAAGTGTAAAAAGAATAAGAAAATTAAATTTGAGTTATTGGTCAAACGTAACTCTTGTATTCATATATTGGCGCAAATAAAATGTTAAGTGCATTAAAACTGTAAGTGCCGTAATTATTTCACGAAAACGTAATAACTTCTTTGCAGCGTAGGTCATGGTCATTGCAAAGAATGTTGCTTTATTATACAATGACACTGTACAATAAATTCATCTGTATATTGATGTTTTATTCATACGGATTTTTTGATGTTGGTCAATTCCAGATTGTATGTATAGATGAGATGAAATGTCTTTGTAATCTGGTACCTCAGTTTCGTATTACTATGAATCATTGTAGTGATTATATGATGTCCGCTGATGTATACTAAACGGAATGTACGTTTTATACATGAATTGCCAGCATTCACTTGCAGTATAATTTTTTTTAAAGGTATATAAGTAAAGTGAACTATATGAAAACGAGATATCCGGTGATGTCGGACCTCGTTACTGTTTGTTTATTTCACGCACAAATCGAAAGATTTTTTTTTTTCATTTCATTTTTTTTCATTCTACTTCGAAACCGTCGCAGAGCTTTAAATTTTAGGACCATTAAATATAGAACGATCATTTTAGTTATTAGCCCTGCTGGAAATATTGTTCTACAGACAGCATTGATTTACAAGGAAATGCCATTGTACGTAGTAATTAATTTAAATACAAAATAACCCTTTTTATGAAAAAACTATATAGGACAACTTCCTTAAAAGTATCCAAATTAAAAAATTACAGTGGCACGACCGACTACAGTCATGAACATAAATGAACAGGTTCAAAGAATGGGAAACACATAATTAGTTGCTAATCAATTAGGCTTAATTTTGATGACCGAGAATATTACTGTTCGACAGCTCGTTCAGACTGTTTTCCGCTGTCAAAGAAATCAAAAATAACCAGTCCTGTGAAGTGGTGCATAAAACTTTTACACTAACAATGAAACCTCTGTGTAGGATTTTGTTCTTGTATTTTATTGCGATAAAAAGTATTATTTACACATATCTACTCTTATAATCATCACTTCCAAACTTGTCACAGTGCTGGAATATAAATTTATAAATGTTGATGGGCGGCTTTCTTTACACCTTCGATCATTTGTCCGTACCTATACCGGCCTTAAGGTAGCCATACTAACACCTACATGCTTGACAAACATTCTGGTTTTACAATAATATTGTGTATGAATTGAACACAATTGAAGCAAGCATTCACTGCTCGCTATGTGCTTCTCACGCGCTCCCATTATAAACCAATTCTGTGTAGGCTTCTTTCATCCAGACAAAGAAATTAAACTTTGATTTTTCTGACAATAAGCTGACTAACTAATGTAAATTGCGTAATAGTATACGATAGTTGAAACTTAGGCCAAACGAATTTGATTTTCGTCAAAAATGTTTCAAGTCACAAGATGTTGAAGATTTAGTACTGCTTCTTGTGTTCTCATCTGCAATATCTAAAATAGATGAAAAAAATACCAAAAGGATCTTTTGATGAAACAAACTAATATTTGTTTAAAACTTATTAATAACTTACTTTAGTATAACATTGTAATTTTTCTTTTATTAGTAAACAATTAGAACATTTTATATTGTCAAACTTATAAATTCACAATATGCTTATATAAAATTAATATTTACATGTTTTTCTATGTAATTTAAATATTATAACGCCAAATTTAAAAAAGGCTACACGATTCTAAGAAGTATACTTTACTAAATTATATTTTTAGCTAAGCGGAAGCTATAAGTAAAGCTTAGTAATTAAGACGACAACTACTTTATTTTGTAAATTATAATTAATAAAAATTAAATTAAAATTTTACAAAATATATTTTTTTGCGCGTGTTTGAAATGCGGTGTAGACGCTAGTGCACCAAAATGTAGAGATCATCTTAGAAGTTAAGATAACCTTTGTTTGAAGGTCTAGCACTTATCGCACTTATCAAATACAAAATTTTTATATAAAACTCAATCCCTTTGAGACATTCGGTTGTTCCCAACAGTTTTGCCACTCGGTATGTTATAAAATTCACAAATTTATAAATTGTAATAATATGTCAAAGAGCCGATAACCACTATTGACTAGAAAATTATAGAAAATCGAACATATGACAAGTTAATTGCACCCAGTCGTAAGTGTTTTTCTCGTCATCGAGAATCGAACCCGGAACCGCTCATATATAACAGAACAAACTCTCATTTTACACTCCCAAAGTCATCTGCATATTCATTCCATTGAAGCAATTCTTTACCGTTGGTTACAATCACTACATCCATTAAATTAAAACAGCAATATTCTTGAAGAATGGGTTGTGACAATTTCGCTGATATCGCTCCATGCTTGATACGTCCTTTAATCCAAAGGAATGTTTATCAAATGTAAGTTCCGCTTAGACTATTGTGTTGAACTTACTAAATCGCAAGAAGAGTTCACGTGAATTTGATCTGAGTGCAGGTACTGACCCTGTTTCAACAAATCCGTTGTTGACAAAATCATCTCAATTCATTTATTTGTTAACATAAAATACTCACACAACTTAAATATTGACCGAAATAAAATATTTAATTTCCAAGCAAAATTATTACTTTTTAGCTTGATTATGTAAGCTGATAAGCAGACTAAAAAAATTAATAATTTTTATAATACAAATAAGCAACAATCTCGTTTCCAACCTGCACACGTCAATTATTTATTGTTGATATTTATCTGCGGATAATTAGAAACGGACAGCAATAAACCATTTCGCTGTTATAATTATGGAAACAAATCAATTAAATTGTTCTACCTGTATACAACAAACAAATTATTTCAGTGAAAGTTTGATAATTATCACAAGTCACATGTTTGCACCTTTACTAATTTTAACTGTAATTGAAAAAAAAAATTTCCATAGAATGGCCTTACTTTACTAATTTCGTTATTTATTTTTTTCTTCTAGGACCAACCAATAGACGACAAGTTCGCTTAATTCGGGATACATATAGTAGCGAAGCTAGTAATAATAACGAGACCAATTTACCTGATACATGTTTAAGGGAAGGATCAGTTGTAGCCAAATCAAGTGTGACTTGTGAGAAGAGGGCTGGATGTCGGGCAATCCAAAAGACTGGAGAATGTTGTCCGGAATATCAATGTGGTGAGTATCATTTAATTAATGGTTTGTGTAAGGTTTGACAGCAGTTAATTTTTAGCCAAACATGTTAATATTGTTACAAATATATCAAATTCGGTACTTGTCACAGAATTGTGAATTACCACTATGAGTTGGTCACTTTACGAT